>CM030360.1:150666646-151028126 GCA_017893485.1 Hemerocallis citrina
TCATGGATCCTGATTTGTCTCTTGTTGGTTTGGGTTCGTCTCGGGTCGGAACCCGTACCCAATAGGTGTGGATCCATTCGTGGGTTATTGGATCTGCGAGAAGGAGATTCGGTACCCGCTTTGGACCCGCTTGTATGCGAAATTACCTTTTTACCCCCGAGCTTCAAGATTCGTGCCCAATTTGGACGGTTCCGATTTAACCCCATTTTTATCCATATCACGAGCCCCCCACTCCTGAAGACTGAGCGTGATCAGCCTTTGAGGAGTAGTTTGATTGTTTTGGTGGCTAGCGGAGTTGTATCGAAGTCCATGTGGAGGACTTAGGATCTTGAAGGGGGTAGTGAGGTAACTTTTTGATGCCATGAGCTGTTTCCTAGCCATATCGAGTATTTGGCGTCTTTCATCTATTTTTTTCGGATTGTTTATTTAATTTTGCGATGTGTTTACTAATCGTTCGGGGGACCTTAACAGTGCATTCTGGGCAATAATTGTGCGTTCAGGGGCCCAAAAATGTACCCCCGAATTTTCAATTATTTTCAGTTAGATTTCCCGAATTTTTAGCAATTTTTCGCAATTTTTAAATAAATAAAGTGATTTAAATAAATAAAAAACGATTTTTAATACTGATTTATGACGCGGCACAATCTGGACCTCTGATCATCGTCGGGCGTGATTTTCTGAGAGATCTGACGGTCTCCATCGCTCGGCATCTTTTTTCTCTGTTTACGAGCTTGGAAAGGCACTTGCTCGACTGCCGACCGAAGACAAGGGGTCTCGGTAGTCCGAGCGACGTGGCGCAATCTGAGCCGTCGGATAACGACGCGCATCTCGAGACGGGCACATTCCCCAAGAAAATACTATCTTGTCGTTTAGTGTCCTCGGCGAGATCTGCGCCGTCTGATCTAGATCAGGCGCGATTTTTGAGGAGAAAGTGAGTTTTCTCCGTTTGCGAGCTCGGAAAGGCACTTGCTCGGCTGCCGACCGGAGGTAGGGGGTCGTGGCAAATCCGAGTGACGTGGCGCAGTCTGAGCCATTAGATGACGACGCGCATCTCAAGACGGGCACACTTCTCAAGAAAACACTATCTTGTCGTTTAGTGTCCTCGGCGAGATCTGGGCCGTCTAATCTAGATCAGGCGCGATTTTTGAGGAGAAAGTGAGTTTTCTCCGTTTGCGAGCTCGGAAAGGCACTTGCTCGGCTGCCGACCGAAGGTAGGGGGTCGCGGCGAATCCAAGTGACGTGGCGCAGTCTGAGCCATTGGATGACGACGCGCATCTCAAGACGGGCACACTTCTCAAGAAAAACACTATCTTGTCGTTTAGTGTCCTCGGCGAGATCTGGGCCGTCTGATTGAGATCATGCGCGAAAGTTGAGGAGAAAGCATGTTTTCTCCGTTTACGAGCTCGGAAAGTCTCTTGCTCGGTAGCCGACCGAAGGCGTGAGGTCTCGGCAGGTCGAGCGATGTGGCGCACTCCGTCTCGAGACGATCCTGTTCCCAAGGGTATTAATGGTGCCTCGGGGTTTGCGCGGCATTCCACTTTCCCAAGTTCATTAAGGATAACTCCTCCAATTAATGCGTGGCGTTTCAACTTCCGAGGGTCATAATGGCTGGACCTTGGAGGGGAGCTTATAAGTACTCCACTCCCTTTGTCATTTCAATCGCAACAAATGTAGAGTTTCAAACCTCGGAGGTATTGGCCTTGGGTAACTTGTCTTTCGAGGTCCGAGGGGGTTGTCGCTCTTTTGCCTTTTTCTTCTCCCGTTCCTGACAGCCCCAAAGTGGATGTCAAGAGCGGGGGGGAACGAGGAAGTAGTGGTGACGACCATAGTCCGGACCCGAGGGATGAGTTACTTCAGAAGGATGGGTGGTTGCCCTGTTGCCTTGTTCTTCTCCCGTTCCTTACGGTTCGGAAGGGGATGTCAAGAGCGGGAGAGAATGAGGCAGTAGTGGCGACGACCGTAGTCCGGACCCGGGGTGTGAGCTACTTCGGAGGGACGGGTGGTCGTTCTTCCACAAAGATCTTCTGCCTACTCTGTTTGCTCCGCAGCGGGTGTTAGGGTCGGCAGAGATCAGGGTGGGAGAGGTGATGATCCATGTCCGAATCCGAGGGGTGAGCTTGTTCGGAAGGACGGGTGATCGCTCTTTCACTTCCTGCTCGTCGGTGAGATTGAGGGGGGAGAAATAAAGGGCGTTCTGATCTTGTTGTTTGCAACTGTGAAGGCTCTGTTGCCAGAGTCCTCTGCCGGGCCGAGCCTTCCAGTTACAATCAACTAGCTCGGAATGGTGCGCTTCTCCCTATCTCTGAGTGTTCATCTGCTCTCAACCGGGCCTCGCGGGTCGGCGAAATGTCGACCGAGACGTGGGGCCCGGGGGGCCCGCCGAGGGCGGTGCCTTAAAACTTCGAATCAAAACTTTTTCTGGCTTCTGTAGGCATTTGTGGGGCGTCCGAAGGTTCGATCGTCCGAGCGACGTGGCGCAATCTGGGCCGTTGGATGACGGCGCGCATCTCGAGATGGGCACATTCCTCATGAAAACACTATCTTGTCGTCTAGTGTTCTCGGCAAGATCTGGGCCGTCTGATCGAGATTTTACGCGAAGTTTGAAGAGAAAGTGAGTTTTCTCCGTTTGCAGGCTCGGGAAGGCACTTGCTCGGAGGCCGACCGGAGTCTGCGCAATCTGGCTCGGGTTGCGTGTGGCTCGGATTCAGATCCCATTGCGCCGAGCTGGTTGACTTGGTGAGGAAGGCAGTTGTGTTGGGCCTTCGCAACGTTTCGAGAGCAGCCCAAAAGTCGCACTTATTCGTTTGGAAGTCCAAGGGACGTTCCATTTTTACTATAAATCTTCACCCCCCCTTAGACCAAGTCTCGTTTTTCACTTTTACTCTCTCTCTTCAGTTTTTACTTTGCCTTCGAAGTTTTCTGCTCTCTAGTGGCATTGCTAGCTGTCGCGGTAGCGTTCGTTGTCTCCGGCAAATTTTCCGACCGTACCTATCACTTCAAGGTCAGTCTCTTTCCCTTCTCTTTTAGAAAAAATGGTTAAGATCACGAATGAGACCCCCGCCTCGGAGCAAGCCGTTGGCCGAGGGGATAAAGGGAAGGAGGTAGTGGAGCCGAGCGGTCAGAGTGTCGTTCATCTGGACAGAGAGGGAGAAGTGGCCGAGCTGCCTAAAGAGGTTGCGGCGGTGTCCCGGGAGGGGAAGGCCATGGTCACGATCGTGGAAACGCCGAAGACGGCGGGAGCGTTCGGTCGACAGCCCATTTCTCTGTCGAGCGTGGGAGGCATACGGGATTACGCCGAGGACACCTTGGAGAGAGTGACCCAAGGTACGGCTAAGTTGGTGGAAGAGAACGAGCCGAGGGAGCTGTCCGAGGCGGATCATACCATCTCGTCTCTCACTGAGGGTGACCTTCACATGATCCGAGAGGGCTTCCGGATCCCTGGCGAGTATGGACTGCTTCTCCCCGGGCCGGGTTTCTGAGCCAACACAAAGTCCTCGTCGGACATGTGCGTCTTTCCGGTCGACTCCCTTATTGCCGGACTCTGCTTTCCCCTCCACCCGTTCGTGGTTGATGTTCTGACATGGTACGGTTTGAGCCCCGCCCAGCTGATGGCGAACACATGGAGGCACATCATGGCTTTCGTCCTCCGATGCCAAGAGGTCGGGGGTAAGCCGAGTATGTTCCTCTTTCGGAGTCTCTATCGACCCTGTCAGCCAAGGAGAGACGAACAGAGGTTCTATCTTTCGCCCCGGACGGGCGTGAAGCTGATCGAGAATCCGGACTCGATCAAGCATTGGAAGGAGAAGTACTTCCTCATCCGAGCTCCGGCGCCGTGGGTGATACCGACGGCTTGGGCAAAGGAGGGTCTGCCCAAGCGGACCAAGAAGGAGGTGGCGCTGAGTGATGAGGAGGCGGAGGTCCAGAGGAAGCTTCTCGCTCTGCCAGCGCTAAGCTGGAAAGATATTACCGAGGAGGATCTGTTCCGTGGGGGTCTCAGTCCGATCGACCCTAGTATGCTTCTAGTATTTATACTCTTTGTTTAAAGTTCATGAAAAATTTTCTAAGTTTTTTCATTCGGGTTTTGCAGAGACGATGAAGCTGGATTACAAAGCTCTGGTGGCGAAGGGCTGGTCGGAGCAGGAGGCGAAGAAGAAGAGGCCTTCGGCAGGACCTCAGGACAGCCGGGCCTCGAAGAAGCCTTCGGTAGAGAAGACTGCCGACCAACCGAAGGTCGCGGTCCTCGAGTAGGGGGAGATCAGCGTTCTCATCCCCCCTGCTTCGGATGTGCCGGCTCCGACCCCGAAGGTGGATGCTCCCGGTTCGTCGAGCGATACGTTCGGCGTGAAGGAGGTGTTGTCCCTCCAAGTTCCACCCCTCACTGCCGATGCGGAGAAGATCCTGACCGAGCGTCACAAGCAGATCTTCGTACCCGACTGGCAGGTGATGAACGTCGACGGCTTCTTGGGCGACGACAACATCTGCATGGAGGCGGTGAGGCACCTGCCGACCCCAAAGGACCGAGCGACCCTGAAGGCCGGGCAAGCAGGGGACGCCGTGATGCAGATCGCTCGGAATACTATGTCGGTAAGTAGGCTGAGCTCTCCCTTATCCAAATTTTTTCTAAGTCTTTGGGCTCGGATTTTAATCCGCTGTTCTTTTTCAGACCCTCTGCCACTTTAATTTCCTGGTCGAGGAGTTTGCGAACAAGGAGCAGGAGAGGGAGCGGGAGAGGGCGGAGCGCGTCAAGGCTACGCAGCTGCTTGATGCCGAGCAGCTTCTCTCGACGAAGAGGGCTGCTGAAGTGAAGGGGCTGGAGCAGCAGCTGGCCAATGCCATTCAGCTGTCGAAGGACGCGGCGGCCAAACTTGAGGCGAAGGAGAAGGAGGCAGCCGAGCTGAAGGAGGAGCTGGCCAACGCCCGGTCGGAAGCGGAGAAGGCTCGGAAGAGGGCCGAAAGGATCACGGCCAAGCACCAGAAGAAGGTGAAGAAGGTGAGGAAGGCCGTGCAGGAGGAGGCCGCGCAGCACATGCTCCAGAACATGGAGGATGCCTACAGTCGAGCCCTGCTCCACGTAGCCGCCAAGAACCCGGGCTTCGACACGTCCTCCTACCATTTTTACGACCCCGTGGAAGGGGAGGAGGGGGTTACCGAGGGGTTGCTTGGCCCTGAGGGAGAAACGGAACCCGTCGAAGGCCCAGGGGAGACCGAGGCCGAGGGCGAGGAGGAGGACGACTCCGAGGAGGAGAGTTGGAGCGAAGGCGGAGGCGAGGGCGATGGCGAGGACAAGACCGGGGGGTCGACGGACCTGAACGACAAAAAGGTCGACCCCTGACTCGGTTGTCTTTTTTAGTCTTTTGTTGTTTTGTTTCTTTTTGTAAGACTAACTGCGGACTGGCCACCGCTTGTGTAAAACTTTCACCTCGATTTTGAATGAAAATATTTTGTTTGGCAAAAAATTTATCCAAGTGTTGAGCCTCGGATTTGCGTATGACTAGTTGTAGATGTTTCCGTGTATTGTCCCATCGGATTTATCTCCGCTTTTCAGGTGAAGTTCGGTCCGATCACGGAGGTTGTATACCTTCGGAAGGAGCTGGCAAGAACGAAGAGCGAGCTCTCGCACAGCCGGTAGAATCGGTTTCTTCTGCTCGGAAAGCTGGAGGAGACGAAGGCAGCAGTGCGGAGGTACTGTCGCGAGCTGTGGCAACTGCGGAAGTACCCCCAAGCTCCTTGTCCCGAAGGGGAAGTCGAGCGGCTCCGTAGAGAGCTTACCGTCGCCGAGCAGAAGAATGACGACCTTTTGGCTGAGGTCCAACACCTGGAACTAGCGGAGAAAGAACGCTCGGCGGTGGAAGAGAACCTGACTTCCGAGCTGGAGAAGGCGTCGACCGAGCGCAAGAGGCTATTGGCCGAAGTCGATAGGCTCAGAAGTATCACGATAGATAGGGGGATCGAGGTCACCCACTTCCGACGGTTCGCGACCGATGGTGCCAACGCCTCCGGCTCGTTAAGGCCTTCTCGTTCGAAGAAGTTGGCAAAGGACGACGCTCTGAGAGACAGAATCATTGAACTGGAGGAAGAGATCGCGTCGCTCAAGCCTGTGCCGGAGAGGGCTAACGTTCGCAGTACGTCGTGCACCCGCGAAGAGAGCGAGAGGGGGATTACGTTTTACGAACTTGCGACACGCTCGCCTCTGACCTGGCGGAGTCCAGCCGACGCTCAGAGCAGTGCAGCCGTCTCGTCGAGCGGGGCCTCAGCAGGCGCCGCAGTTAGAGCCAGCAGCGAAGGGGGGTCGCGCTTCGTTGGTTTAGGATCGAGCTCGAAGGGCAGGCCTCGTCGTCCTCGCATTTCCCTAAACCGAAGCATTCCCCTTCCGAAGAGGCCCTCATCATGTCGTTTTTCATCCCTTCTGACTTGTTGTAAAACGTTGTAGTAGAGTCGGTCTTGATGTATGCGAAGCCACCATATATATATATATGAATGCAAATCTGAAAGTTTCTTTAGAAAATTTCCAAGTGTTGGACTTCGGCAGTGCATTGAAATTTTGCTATTTACTTTTCCCTTTTTTCAGCTCGAGGCGGCCGACCCATATGCTGATCTCCACGGCTCGGATGGTGACTCTGAATCCGAGGCCACTTCAGGGACGGCGGCTCTGAGTCCTAGGAGCATCGAGCTGGAGCTACGTCGAGCTGAGAGTGAGCGGACCCACCTCTTGTCCGTCCTCGACCTACGGGAAATCGAGATCCAACGCCTGGAGAACAGGATCGCCGAGTTGACCCCTGCAGAAGGGGACGAAGATTCGCAAACCGCTTTCAGCAACGCTCTTCGGGTCAAATGTATTCGGCACAACCAGTCGAAGATTATAGCCGAGCGGGACGATTTGCTCACGGAGAATCGACACTTGCAGACTGTGGTAGCGAAGCTCCGGGACGATGCAGGGGAGCTACCAGCCGAGGAGGACGAACAGTCCGCCGAACAGTCTAGTGAAGATATTTCCATATGAGGGCCAAGTATAGTGGGTCGGCGTCGTGTATTTTGTTTGCCAACACTTTGTAATCATGAAAAAGATGTGCTTTGTATTCCGGTCTGTTTGTTTAATAAAATATCTTTCACTGCTCTGCACTTTTGTCTTGCTTATAACTGCATTGGTCGCGCCGAGGTCTTTGGACCGAGAGTGTTAGTTCCGTCGGCGAGAGCGTTGAACCGAACGGGTTCCTATACGTACGGTACTTTGTCATTTAGTGACTCTGACAGGGTACGGCACGAGTCCCTAGGCGGCTCTGTCCCCGAGGAAGCGCTATCATGTCGTTTAGCGCAGGCGGCAAGATCTGAGCCGTTGAATGTAGGCACGAATCTCGAGGAGGCTCAGTTCCCAAGAAAACGTTATCTTGTCGTTTAGCACAGGTGGCAAGATCTGAGCCGTCTGATCGAGATCAGGCGCGAAAGTTGAGGAGAAAGTGACTTTTCCCCGTTTGCGAGCTCGGGAAGGCACTTGCTCGGTAGCCGACCGAAGGCGTAGGGCTTCGGGCTTCGGCTATTAGATACGAGAGCTCGGATTATGTGACTGAACGTATCTTCGGCGTCCCTCCCCTGACGGAGCAGAGGGGCGGACCATTCGCGGTTTGTCGCGAAGCAAGCTTGGAGGGACTGGGAGCTAAGTGTTGGTCTCCGGGTCCGTCGTTGTAGTCCAATGGTTGTGGGTGCAATTCCGAACGGCGATTTACCCCTGGCTCGCTCGGAGGCGAGCCGAGGAGGTAAAGTCGAGCCGAGAGTTGGACTCTGAACCATCGGTGTAGTTCAACGGTTGTGGGAGCAATTCCGAACGGCGATCTACCCCTGGCTCGCTCGGAGGCGAGCCGAGGAGGTAAAGTCGAACCGAGTGTTGGACTCCGAACCATCGGTGTAGTTCAACGGTTGAGGGAGCAATTCCGAACGGCGATCTACCCCTGGCTCGCTCGGAGGCAAGCCTAGGAGGTAAAGTCGAGCCGAGTGTTGGACTTCGAACCATCGGTGTAGTTCAACGGTTGTGGGAGCAATTCCGAACGGCGATCTACCCCTGGCTCGCTCGGAGGCGAGCCGAGGAGGTAAAGTCGAGCCGAGTGTTGGACTCCGAACCATCGGTGTAGTTCAACGGTTGTGGGAGCAATTCCGAACGGCGATCTACCCCTGGCTCGCTCGGAGGCGAGCCGAGGAGGTAAAGTCGAGCCGAGTGTTGGACTCCGAACCATTGGTTGAAATCATTTATTTAAAAAGCAGGTGACCAGAGGGGAGAGAAATAGACGAATTCAAAAACATGCGAGAGCTTTCTTTATTAATAATCGACGGCGAACCGTTTTACATAGTACAATTTTTGAAAATAGGTTACAAGTCGGAGGACTGGAATGGCTCGATATCCTATGATACTTAGAGCGGCGCCAGAGCGCTTTCTTGGTATTTTAGGAGGTGGTCGGCATTCCAGGTCCTCGGAAGCTCTCTGCCCTCTAGGTCTTCAAGACGATATGCTCCGGGCCGAACAACCCTTGTGACCCTATACGGCCCTTCCCAGTTCGGAGCCAGCTTGCTCTTCTGACTGGGGAAAGATATGGATAGCTTCCTCAAGACCAAATCTCCCTGCTTAAGGTTGGCGGGTCGGACCTTTTTGTTGTACGCTAGTTCAACCCTTCTTCGGTAGGTCTGCTGCCGAATTGACGCCCTTTCCCTCAGCTCGTCTATCAGGTCCAAGTCTGCTCTGAGGTCCCTGGCATTCTGTGCTTCGTCATAGGCTGCAAGCCGAGGGGAAGGTATTCCGACCTCGAGAGGTATCACGGTCTCGGACCCATAGGTGAGGTTGAAAGGGGACTCGCCTGTGGGGGTTCGCTTGCTCGTGCGGTAGTTCCATAGGACGTTGGGGAGTTGGTCGACCCATAAGCCCTTGGAACTTTTGTCTAGCCTTTTCTTGATGCCTGCGAGGATCTGCCAGTTAGCATTTTCTGCCTGTCCGTTCGACTGAGGGTGGGAGACGGACGAGAAGCGCTGTTGGATGGCCAGGTCGTCGCATAGAGCTCGGAATGCTGCGCCAGTGAACTGAGTCCCATTGTCCGTCACGAGGACGCGGGGGACGCCGAACCTACAAATGATACTCTTCCAGAAGAACTGTACCACCTTGTTCTCGGTTATTGTGGCGAGGGGCTCGGCTTCGACCCACTTTGAGAAGTAGTCGATGGCCACGACCAGGAACTTGAACTGACCCGGAGCCGGAGGGAAGGGCCCTAGTAAATCCATCCCCCACATTGCAAAGGGGATGGGACTTGATAGGGAGGCGAGGTTGGCCTGAGGGAAGCGTCGGATGCTAGAGTGTCTCTGACAAGAGCTGCATTGCCGAATGTGTCGCTCGGCGTCTTGAAGGAGGGTCGGCCAGAAGTACCCATAATTCAAAGCTTTCCGGGCCAAGGACCTAAATCCTGAGTGTGCCCCTCCGATGCCTTCGTGGAGCTCTTGTAGGGCATATTCGGCCTGATCCGGAGAGAGGCACCTTAGGTATGGTCGGCCGTCTATTTGAGAGAAAGAGCGTTTGTATAGGATGCCCTTGATCAAGACATACCGCTCGGCTCGGGTTCTGACTTGGCGAGCCTCCTTGGGGTCTTCGGGTAGGAGCCCGTCCCTCAAGAACTCCACAAGAGGCTTCATCCAATTATCTTGTAACATGACCGGCAACGATTCCGCCGAGCCAGGTGTCTCGTCTTCGATGCTCGGCTTAGAGAGGACTTCGATCAGTACGGTCTGTTCGAGACCTTGCAGGGAGGACGAGGCCAATTTGGAGAGGGCATCAGCCTGTGAGTTCTCTTCACGAGGGACTCGCTGGATGAGCGCTTCCTCGAACCGGCCCATGAGGTCCCGAAACCGAGCAAGGTACTTCGCCATCCGCTCATCCCGAGCCTCGTACTCGCCCAAGACTTGGTTCACGACGAGCTGGGAATCGCTGTGGATTCGGAGGCGCTGCACCCCGGCACTTCGTGCAAGTCCGAGACCAGCGATGAGTGCTTCGTATTCCGCCTCGTTGTTCGAGGCCTTGAAGTTCATACGGATCGCGTATTGGAGGACGAAGTTGTCAGGGCCGTTCAGAATGATGCCAGTGCCGCTTCCTTCATTACAAGAGGATCCGTCCACGAAGACTGTCCAAATGGGGGGTCCCTTCGGGACGTGGCCGACCTCAGGGATAGTGGACTCTACGATGAAGTCGGCGAGTGCCTGCGCCTTAATTGCTGTCCGAGGTTGGTAAGAGATGTCATGCTGGCTCAGCTCTACGGACCACTTCATCAGCCGGCCCGAGGTCTCAGGCTTGTAGAGTATCTGTTTTAGGGATGGTCGGTGAGGACGACGATCGAGTGGGACTGAAAGTATGGCCGAAGCTTCCTCGCCGCCGTGACTAGGGCGTAGGCCATCTTCTCTATCTTCGGATAACGGAGCTCGGCGTTCCAAAGCACCTTGCTCACCTAGTAGATAGGCCTTTGGGTTCGATCCTCCTCTCTCACCAAGACAGCGCTCAAGGTCTGCTCGGAAGCAGCCAAATAGACGAAGAGGATCTCTCCCGGGACCGGTTTGCTGAGCAGAGGGGGGTTCACCAAGTATGCCTTCAACTGGTCGAACGATTCCTGTTGCGGTTGGCCCCATTCAAAACCCTTAGCCCCCCTGAGTGCTTTGAAGAAGGGGAGGCACTTTTCCCCCGACTTCGAGAGAAACCGACCGATAGCAGCGAGCCGACCAGTGAGCTTCTGCACCTTCTTGATGTTCCGAGGTGGGGCCATGTCTAGTATGGCCTTAATCTTCTCGGGATTAGCTTCGATTCCTCGTTGGCTTACCATGAAGCCGAGGAACTTTCCCGAAGAGACCCCGAACGCGCACTTGTTCGGGTTCAGCCGCATGTTGTGCCTTCTCAACACGCCGAAGGCCTCCTGGAGGTCGGCTACATGGTCTGTGCCCCGGATGCTCTTGACGAGCATGTCGTCAACGTACACCTCCATGTTTCGGCCGATCTGGCTCTGGAAGACCTTGTTGACGAGGTGCTGGTAGGTGGCGCCCGCGTTCTTCAAACCGAACGGCATGACCCGGTAGCAGTAGAGGCCTTGGTCGGTGACGAAGGAGGTCTTCGGAATGTCCGGAGGGAACATTCGGATTTGATTGTACCCCGAGAAGGCGTCCATGAAGCTGAGGAGCTCGTGGCCCGAGGTGGCATCAATAAGGGTGTCGATGTTCGGGAGAGGGAATGGATCCTTCGGGCACGCCTTGTTCAGGTCGGTGAAGTCAATGCATATCCTCCACGAGCCATTAGACTTCTTGACCATTACAACATTCGATAGCCACTCGGGGTAATTTACCTCCTGTATGAACTTGGCCTTCAGCAGTTTATCCACCTTCTCTTTGATGGCCTGCTGTCACTCGGGAGCGAACTTTCGCCTCTTCTGCTGAACCGGTTTTCTCCCCGGTTCGACACTCAGGCGGTGGACGAGCAGCTCCTCGGAAATACCGGGCATGTCCGCGGCCGACCAAGTGAACAAGTCACGGTTATCCCGGATGCATTGAATCAGGTCCGAGCACAGTGCGATCGGCAAGGACTTGCTGATGAGGAACTTCCGGCTCGGGTCTTCGTCCGAGAAGAGCACTTCTTCTAACTCGTCCGCTGGCTCGGATGTTGGCCGAGCTTTCAGCTCGGGGATTTCTAGTGTCTCGAGCGAGAGCACTGGTCCCCCGGTGGAAGTCATGTAGCACTTCTGGGCTGTTTCTTGGCTTCCCCTGACTTCCCCTACTCCCGACCGAGTGGGGAACTTCATTTTCAAATGGTATGCCGAGGGGACAGCTTCCAGGGCGGCTAGGCCGGGTCGGCCTAGAATGACATTATACGCTGCCGGGACGTCGACGACCATGAAGTCCATCGGCTCGGTCCGGGTAGTAGGGGTGCTTCCGGCGGTAACGTCTAGGGTTATCACCCCCTCGGCGGTTACCGGGACCCCCGTGAACCCGTGGAGTGTGTAACCGGCCGGCTTGAGACGGTCTCGGGACAGCTGCAGGCCTCGGAAGGCCGAGAGGAAGAGGATATTGACCGAACTCCCATTGTCCACAAAAATCCTCTGCACCTTGAAGTTGGCCATGCGGAGGTCGATGACGAGGGCATCACAGTGTGGGGTTCGGACCCCTTCGAGGTCGGCATCGGAGAAAGACACAGGGACGCCGAGACCTTTGGGGGGAGGGGCACTGTGAACCGAGTTGACCTCTCGGACGAAGGCCTTCCGGGAGGAATTAGAGGCGCCCCCCATGGGGCCTCCGTGGATCAGGTGAAGAATCCGTTCCTCCTCGAACTCGGGTGTCTCTTCGCGTCGCTCGGAACGCTTGTTAGCCCCCCGAGGCGGAGGAGAATTGCGGTCCGCCCGATCGTTAGCCTTCACGAATTTGGCCAACTGCCCCCTCCGGATGAGGGCCTCGATCTCATCCCTCAAAGCCCGGCAGTCGTTCGTGTCGTGGCCGTGGTCCCGATGGTAACGACACCATTTATCTTTGTTCCTCCTCTTTGCCGGGGTGTGCATCCTCGGAGCTGGAGGGATGACCCCCTCCTTCTCCACCTCCATTAGGATAGTAGAGACGTTAGTGGTGAGGGGAGTGAACTTCTCGAACCTGGGGGGAGCGCGACGCTGACCGCCATTGTCTTTCTGGGCTTTCTTGGACCCCTCTTCCCCCGTTGCCTTCCTCTTCGACCCTGAGGAGGGCCCCCCGAAGCTCGGAAGGGCTTCAGCCTCCTCTGCTCGGATGTACTTCTCGCACCTCAGGAGGAGGTCGGCGAAGTCATGTGGGGCTTCTTGGCCAGGAAAGATCGGAGGTTGGCGTTGAGAACGTTCGACTGGAATGCCACCGTCGCCACTGACTGGTCTAGGGAGGCGATAGACCTGACCTCTGCGGTGAATCTCTTCACATAGTCGCGCAGCTTCTCTTCCCTTTCCTGCCGCAGGTTCAGTAGGGAGAGGCTTGTCTTCTCTGCTCGCCTGCTACTCACGAAGTGAGTTATGAACAGTGTTTCAAACTGCTCGAACGAGAAGATGGAGGAGGGGGCGAGTCTGGAATACCATTCCCGAGCCGACCCCCGAAGGGTGGCAGGGAAGGTCCTGCAGAGCACGGCGTCGAAAGCTTGATGGATCAGCATTAGGGTCTTGAAGCTTTCGACGTGGTCGACCGGGTCGGATTCCCCTGAGTACGTTTCAAACTGCGGAGGTTTGAAACCCCTCGGTATGTGGGCCTCCATGATCGACCGCGAGAAAGGGGGTCGGCTAGGACGGACAGTTCCTGCTCGGGACTCCTCCTCCCTGTCCATACGGCCAATACGCCTCTCCACCTCATGGAGACGGCGGATGAGGGCGTCGTCCCTCCGCTGGTGATCATATGACCCCCCGGACTCTTCTTCATAGGAAGGGGAGCGCGGACTGCGGCGCCGGTAGTCCTGGGATCGGCGAGGACTGTATTGCTGCCGCTGGCGGCTGGGAGCCGGGGAAGGACTCTGGGTTCGGCGACGAGGACTGGGGTCCCTCGGGGGCGTTGGAGCCCTCTGGGCATTCTGGACGTTCTGCCGAAGGTTGAGAGCTTGCAGAACGGTGTCTTGGAATTGTAGGAACTCGGCACGGGTGATGGGTGCGTCATTGTTCCTGCGATGATGCCGATCCGCGGGGGACTGTGGCCTCCTCCTTCGGCACTCCGGGGATGCCGCTCGGCCTCTGCGGTCCGAAGACCTCCTACCGTCTCGGCAACGAAGGGACCGCTCACCCTGACGCTGGCGGGAGGCTCCCTCTCGGGCCCGCCTCTCGTCAAGGTGGGTGCGGAGGTCGTCATCTTTCTGGCGGTTCAGGAGCGTGTTGCGGAGGTCGGGATGATGGGAAGCCATCAAATCCGAGGATCCGTTATGAACCGAGACATAGTCCTGATGGAGGGGCTGCTTCTGCTTCCGGCCGTTATGGCCGGAAGGGCCATTGTTGGGTTGTTGCTTGGGATGAGGAGGTGGGACCGGCTGGGCCGGTGGAGGGAGATCGGGCTGAGGAATAGGATTGGCAGGGGCTTCCTCCGTAGGGTCGGCGGGATTGGCCACACGGTTCGATCCTCTAGATCTGACCTTCTTCGGAGGCATGGCTGCAGAGGACGACGAGGAAGAAGCTGAGGCTGTTCGTGTGGTTTTTCCCACAGACGGCGCCAATCTGTTACCGCTGATTTCGGTGTGGGGGTAAACAGATAGAATTTGTGAGTCCGAAAAAAACCTGAATAGTTGACTCAGCCTTCTTGCTCCTGCTGCGACCTGCAAGGAAGTGCGAAACACTGGGGTTGATTCCGGCGACGCACCCTCCGACACTCTTGTCAGTAATCAGAAGAGATTAAGAAAGAGCTTAAAGTGGTGAAAAAGTGATTAACCTGGTCATGGTGATAGAGGGGTGGTATTTATAGTCGCCAGGGGAGTTGTTTAAGGGTTTGATTTCCTGTGTAACAGCCGGGAGTAAAATCCTCAGTCTGTTTTAGGAAATCTTTCCTTGATTCCCGGTGAGAGTAAATCAGGGCCATTGACTTGGCCAAATCATGGATCCTGATTTGTCTCTTGTTGGTTTGGGATCGTTTCGGGTCGGAACCCGTACCCAATAGGTGTGGATCCATTCATGGGTTATTGGATCTGCGAGAAGGAGATTCGGTACCCGCTTTGGACCCGCTTGTATGCGAAATTATCTTTTTACCCCCGAGCTTCAAGATTCATGCCCAATCTGGACGGTTCCGATTTAACCCCATTTTTAGCCATATCAATAATAATAATAATAATAATAATAATAATAATAATAATAATAATAATATGAGATGGCGAGATGGGTGGGATGAAAATACTTTTTTGAGAGATTGGCGATTTGAGCCGTCCAAATCTCGATTACACTGTTCACATCACTATACATGTTATCTAAATGGTGTGTATAAATTTTCAAGCGATTTGGAAACCTCTAGCCGAGATGGGTGGGATGAAAATACTTTTTTGAGAGATTGGCGATTTGAGCCGAACAAACCTCGATCACACCGTTCACATCACTATACATGTCATCTAAATGATGTGTATAAATTTTCAAGCGATTTGGAAACCTGTAGCCTATATATATATATGGGTAAAAGAGATATGAGCAACTTGCTCATTTAGTAAATGAGCAATTAATTATGTGGCATGCATGTGATACATTGGACAACTAACCCTTTTAAGAATTTTCCAATCACATGTATGCCATATCATCAATTGCTTATTTACTAAATGAGCAAGTTGCTCATACCCCTTTTTCCATATATATATATATATATATATATATATATATATATATATATATTCTTCTAGGGGTGGCATTAGGGCCGGGCTGGCCCGTGACCGGCCCGGACCGGCCCGCCCAATACCCGGGCTGACCCGGGACCGACCCCCTCCCAAACCCAGTCCAGGCCGGGCCTGAATTTTTTCATGAGAGCCCACCACGACCCGGCCCGCAAAAGGCCCGGCCCGGCTAGAACCGGCCGGTCCGGGCCGAGCTGACCTGTTTGCTTTTTTTTAAAGCAAAATATATGTATAGAAATATATATATACCACAAAATATATGTATATATGCATATAAATATACTTTAAATATTTTAAAATTTTATAAAAAATGAGTGTGGACATCAAAATTAATTGATCACAACTCATTACTCAATTTGTCGATCCCCACCCTAGCTATTTATATCAAACTCTACCTTTTCACTTCTCTAATCTCACCAATGCGAGACTAAAAGTTTTCTACTTTAAATGGTCTTAGTTATATATATATATATATATATATATATATATATACTATTAAATTTTTTTATGAAATACTGTTTTAGATTGGATTTCTTGGCTACCTCGCACAAATTAGTGCGCTGAGTTTGGGTGGTTGTGGGTTCGATCCTGAGAGGGCTTAGATTTTAGTTTTAAATGAATTAATCAAAATAATTTTTAGCGGTTGTTTCATTCTTTTATTTTTATTTTATTTTATTATTATTATTATTATTATTATTATTATTATTATATTGTAATTTGATAAGATTTGTATGAAATATTATTTATCTATATGTTCTTATAATTATTGTCTTCATTCATTATTTTCCTTTATCATTTTAGTTTGTACTCTTAACAAAATCGTAATGTAGAATATTATTTTTGAATTAATTAATCACTTTTCTTGATCAAAATAATTTTTAGCTGTTGTTTCTTTCTTTTATTTTTATTTTTATTTTTATTTTATTTTATTTTTATGTTGTTATTTGATAAAATCTGAATGTAATATTATTTATCTATTTGATTATATTTGAAATTTTGTAATTCATTAAACCAATCTAAAATATTATTTATCTATATTTAACATTTTGTTATTCATTAAATCAATTTAAAATACATTTTACTACGTTTTTATATATGTTTTTTACAATTATTGACAAATTACCTTTTAATACTTGATCTGTTTTACTTTTAAAAAAATGCAAAACCCGGCCCGGCCCGCGAACGGCCCAGCCCGGCCTGGCCCCCGACCTAGGGGCCAGGGGCCAGATCCGGGCCACCATTTCGACCACTTGGCCTGGCCCGGCCCAGCCTGCGAGGCTCTCTGGCCCGGCCCGCTCGTGCCCGGGCCAAGCCCGCCCGCGAGGGCCGAATGCCATCCTTATATTCTTCTTTATGTATAATATGAATTTTATTATTTGCTAAGTATAAAATGAAAATTGTGGACGATCAGAGCAAGACTTCTGTATTATTCAGTGATATGAATTCCTTTTTCGATCCTGACGAGATTAGCTCAGCAGGCTGAACTCCGTTTAATTGAGCAATTAATTGAAAATTTGTTTTTCTACTTGCTACAACAGCTGAAGGACTTTCGTACTCTTATTTATACTCTTCAATATAATCATAGGCTGCAAAATTTTTTTATTTTGAGATTGGTTTCCTCTGGTTCTTCATCATTTTTGGTTAGCGTCGCTTTCTGTATGTCAACAAATCATATTCATCTTAGAAGTTGCACATGCTTTCAGTGTAACTTCAGTTTTTCTAGGATAATATCAATGTGCTATCTATGTCCCAAATTCGACATGAGTTAATTTCTTCTTCTTCTTAATTCAATTTTCAGTATCCAAACTCGTGTTTGTAGGAGACAGGAGGCATTTCCCAAACTAGAGCTAGCTGATCAAACAATAACATATGCAGCTAATGAAATTAAGGGTCTGAAAGAATCAATAATCTACTAGCTGACTAGATGGATGATCATCGATACCCTCTTTTGACAAATGAACTAAAACTGGCAGTTATCCCTATTTATAAATATATATATATATATATGTGAGGTGGGATAAAAATGACCCAAGGCCCAGCCCGAGTCTCGCCACCAACGGTCTCCCTTTGATCCGCTCTCCCATGGCTCCCAGGGCCCGGAGAGACGGGCCTCCTCTTCAGGACTACCTCGACGGGATTCACGGATCAAACAATCCGGGGGCAAACCCCGGACCCCAACGGGGCGCACCTCACGCCGCCGAATCTGACCTTCGTCGGGTCATCCAGAACCGAAGGGCCAGCCAGGCTAGGCGAGGGACCGCTTCCAACTCGGCCCCGAACCATTCCATGCCTGCGCCCGGGAAAAGGCCATCGGTACTCAACCGCATTGGCCGAATTCCAACGCCACAAACCGACCCTACTGACCATGGCGCGGTCACCAGGGCCGAGTTCAGAAGCTTCCGGGACGAGATCATGGAGGCCCTTCACGGGGTGCCAAGGGCCGCGACGCTCGACCGACCCCGTCGAATGAGCGAGGAAAGGAGCTACACTCGTGACCCAACTCCTCCCCCTGAGCGCACCGACGAGGTACTCCGACACCTCCTGGAGATGGAGAATCACCTCGAACGCATCGGCGACGAGAATCCGAACCCCGTCCTAGGCCGAAGGCCTTCCCGGCCGCCATTCTCTATCAACATCTTAAAAGCGGAGGTCCCCGGAACTTCCGGCCTCCACAGTTCGAAACTTGCAACGGTGAGGGTGATCCAGCTGATCACATGGAGGGCTTCAAGACCCTCATGATCATTCACAGCGCTTCGGATCCCCTGCTGTGCCGAGCGTTCCCGGCCACCCTCCAGGGTCCGGCCAGGGAGTGGTTCTCCAAACTCTCCCCCGGCTCAATCTTCTCGTTCGATCAGCTGGAAGCCAACTTCTTGGCCCACTTCGTCACCAGCAGGAAGGCCGAGAAGACGAGCGCATCCCTGCTCGACCTCCGGCAGAGGGAGGGGGAGTTGCTCCGTGACTTCGTCAAGAGATTCACGGCCGAGGCAAGATCTGTCTCTGCCCTTGACGCCGGGGTCGCCTCGGCCGCCTTCCGACACAATATCCGGCACAACCAGCTGAAGGTCTCCTTGGCAAAGAAGCCACCCCTGGACTTTCCCGAACTTCTTAGCCGAGTCGAGAAGTACATACGAGCTGAAGAAGCTCTGAACCCAGAGGGCAGCAAAGAAGTCGCAGGGAAGGGCAAACACAAGGTCGACGAGGTCGAACCTGCCAGAAAAGCGGCAAAGGAAGGAGTTGGCATGAAGAGGGTACCTCCGGTCCCTCGCTTCGAAAGGTACACTCCCTTGACACAGAATGTGTCCACCATCCTCTTAGAAATCGAGGACAAGGGCCTTGTCCGACTACCTCCCCGACCAAGCAACAACAAGAAGCGAGACCAACGCTTCTACTGCCGCTTCCATAGGGATCATGGGCACGAAACCGACCAGTGTCGGGCCTTGAAAGACGAGATCGAAGCCCTCATCTCCCGAGGGTACCTCCGCGAGTTCACCAGAGAAAGCCAACGGGATCGGAGGGATACGAGGAACCGGAGGCCTTCACCTCCGACCCCTATTCCGAACCACCGCCAGGAGCGGGATCCCGATCCTGAGGAAGCAGAAGGACATGTCATTTTACATTGCGTCCACGGAGGACCGATGGGGGAGAGTCGAATACTTCGCGGAAAGCATTCATCCAAGAGGTGAACGCTGTCCAAGGCCTCCCCTCGCCCCGCGTACAACCGCTACCTGTCTCCTTCTCCGGCAAGGACCTCGAAGGCGTCCGCCTTCCTCATTGCGACGCCCTTGTCATTTGCCTCCACTTGGCAAATTTTGAGGTTTGCCGGATCCTCGTCGACAACGGCAGCTTGGTCAACATCCTTTTCCTCGAATCCTTCGAGAATCTCAAGCTGCCCAGGGACAAACTCAAGCCGGCCGGATACACCTTGCACGTGTTCTCCGACGTCCCTATCGTCATAGAAGGGATTGTGACTCTTGATGTCACAGCGGGCTCGGCTCCGATCAGGCAAACCGAATCCATGGACTTCATGGTGGTGAACGTCAAGGCGGCGTACAATACCATACTCGGCCGGCCCGGGCTGTGCTTCCTTCAAGCGGTACCGTCGGCTTACCACTTGAAGTTAAAATTCCCCACCGAGCGAGGGGTCAGTGTTGTCCGTGGCAACCAAGAGGCGGCGCGGTCTTGCTACATGACCGCCATCGGAGGGGGCGTCTTCCCCCTCGATGCCGTCGAGCTCGGGTCCGAGAAGGACGGTTCCAATCCGGAGCTGGCCGACGAACTGGAGGAGGTCCCGTTCGGGACTGTAGACAGGTCGAAATGGTTCCGGGTGAGCCGCTCGCTCTCCGGAGATTTGAAGTCCGGCATAGTCGACTGCATCCGCCGCAACGTCGATCTATTCGCCTGGAAGCCCACCGACATGCCCGGGATATCCGAAGACCTGATCATGCATCGGCTGAGCGTCATCCCGGGCTCCAAGCCGGTCGCCCAGAAGAGGCGCAAATTTGCCCCGGAGAGGCAGCAAGCTGTGAAGGAGGAGGTGGACAAACTCTTGTCTGCTCGGTTTATTCAGGAGGTCAACTACCCCGAGTGGTTGGCGAACGTCGTCATGGTTAGGAAGGCGACCGGGGGATGGCAGATCTGTATAGACGTCACGGACCTGAACAAGGCATGCCCAAAAGATCCGTTCCTCCTCCCCAGCATCGATGCCTTAATCGACGCGACCTCGGGACACGAACTACTGTCCTTCATGGATGCCTTCTCGGGGTACAATCAGATCCGGATGTTCCCGCCGGACATTGCGAAGACCTCATTCGTCACCGACCAGGGTCTTTTCTGTTACCGCGTTATGCCCTTCGGGCTGAAAAACGCCGGAGCCACTTACCAACGGCTCGTGAACCGGATTTTTAAAGACCTGATCGGCCACAACATGGAGGTCTATGTCGACGACATGCTCGTCAAGAGCCAGGAAGGGCCAGACCACGTCGCCGACCTCGAAGAAGCCTTCGAAATCCTCCGATGTCACAACATGAGGCTCAACCCGGCAAAGTGCACCTTCGGCGTCTCGTCAGGAAAATTTCTAGGGTTCATCATCAACCAGCGCGGCATCGAGGCGAACCCAGAGAAGATCCAAGCCATAATAGACATGGCCCCATCCCGGAATGTCAAGGAAGTTCAGAGGCTTATGGGAAGATTGGCGGCCATCGGTCGTTTCCTCTCCAGGTTGGGGGAGAAGTTTCTCCCCTTCTTCAAAGCTCTGCGCGGGAAGGGAGGCTTTTAATGGGGCACCCATCAACAAGAGGCCTTCGAACAGCTGAAGCAGTACCTCGCCAACCCTCCTCTCCTTAGCAAATCCGAGCCGAGCGAACCGCTGTGGCTCTACCTGTTCGCCTCGGATAGCGCCCTCAGGGAGCAGAACACCCAGGTAGATGTATTATCAAAACTCGCCTCTTCCTCCTTCGAGGGTCTCGACCAAACAGTACTCATCGAAATCCTCTTAAGGCCCAGCATCAATGACCAAGACCAAGAGGCGATGTGCGTACAAGACGGCACCGGCCCAGACGACTGGACCACCCCTATTAGAAAATTCTTAATCAATGCCGAGCTTCCTGAAGACCGGGCTGAGGCAAGAAGGGTCAGGATCCGAGCTGAAAGGTTCGTCATGATCGACGGCGTCCTCTTCAAATGCTCGTACACACTGGCAGACGGGAAGTCGTACCTCCGTTGCCTCGCCAGTGACGAAGCTAGTTACGCCCTGAGAGAGCTTCATGAGGGGATCGGCAGATGCCATATGGGGAGCAGATCACTCGCTCGAAAGGCCCTGAATCAGGGGTACTATTGGCCAACCATGCTGCAAGACTCCTAAGAACTGGTCAAGAGGTGCAGCCCGTGCCAGAGGTTCTCCCCTATCAAGAGGCTCCTTCAAGCCAACCTCCGATCCCTGGCTAGTCCCACGCCATTCGCCATGCAGGACATGGACCTGGTGGGCCCTTTTCCCGTAGCCATCGGACAAAGGAAGTTTCTGATAGTCGCCATTGAATATTTCACCAAATGGCTCAAGGCCGAGCCACTGTCCAGCACACCGAACGCCAAACCTAGCAATTTTTCTGGAAAAACATCATTTGCCGGTTCGGAATCCCACAGGTCCTCATCACGGACAACGGGACCCAATTCGCAGGTCAAAACTTCTGAAAATTCTGCGAGGACATTGGCGTCCAGCAACGCTTCTCGGCTATATGCCACCCTCAGTCCAACGGCCAAGCGGAGAACGCGAACAGGCAAATTCTCGACGGGCTTAAGAAACGCCTCGAAAGTTCTCCCAAGGAGCAGTGGGTAGAAGAGCTGTCCAGCGTGCTGTGGGCACACCGAACCACCAAGAGGATCCCTACGGGAGAGACGCCGTTTAGCTTGACCTACGGGACGGAGGCGGTGATCCCCGTCGAGGTCAGTCTACCCTCTCCCCGGATCATGGCCTTCGACGAAGCAGACAACTCATCCGGCCTAAGAGCCAACCTGGACCTCGTTGCCAAGGTCAGGGAGAAGTCTTTCATCCGAAGGAGCATCTATCAACAACGGATCGAGAGATTTTACAACAAGAAGGTCTGCCCAACGGACATCAAGGCCGGGGACCTCGTGCTACACAAATTGTCCGTCTCCGACCCGACCAAGAAGAGGAAGCTGGCCCCAACTGGGAAGGCCCATACAGGGTAGCCGAGGCTATACGCCCCGGCACGTACCGACTGGTGGATATGGAGGGTCGGGCGATCAAGCGACCCTGGAACGCCGAGCACCTAATGAAGTTCCTAGAAGAGCGGATATAGGTTTCCTGCTTGGCTAGTGTAAATAATGATTTTTTGTAAACTTTCTTATGTAAAAGGCCGTTAGCGCCCTTCTCTATATGTATGAAAGAGATCCCTTTTTGTTAACTCCAAACGCCTCGGTAGGTCCGACCCAATGCCGGACAAAGGGATCGCTTTCTCAAAGCTGCGGCACCCGAGTCATCACTCCGGTCCCGGCCACCGAGGTCTCGGTAGGTCAGAACCAGTACTGATCCCCCACGGATTGATGGGTCCGACCCTCAACTCCACAGGCAATCAATTAACAAATTCATCAGAGCAAAGAGTGGAAAGAAACCCCTTATTCATACTCCTTTATTACTTCTGAAAACGAACAAAGACCATTACAGGACCACTCCACTCATCTAAACAGAAAGAAATTACTGGCTAAGGGACCTCTTAGGGCCCCTCGGGTCCGACAGAGGGTAATCCCACTCCGATCGAATGGCTAGGAGCCCTCTCCTCGTCACGGTGGTCCTTGGACTCTGCCAAGGTCGACACGCCGGCCACGGAGCTCTGGACGTCAGTCGGTCGAACACGCTCCAGCAACAGCAATGCCGAGGGAACTCCCTCCGTTCACTGGCCTCCCGAGGAGGATCCCGTCCTCCTCCCAGACATACCCAGCATCGTCTTATAACGGTGTATCTCCATCTCCTTCTCAACTATGACGTCACGAAGGAGCCTCTCAGACGAGGGCTGCTGTACCGACGCACTCGACATAGTGTACCCGAGGCCGGTGCTTCCGAGGTCCCGATACACCATTGCCTTCTTCAGCCAGGTCGCCTCCGCGCCCAGAGCCTCAGACTTATCCCGATAATAGTTAAAGGCGGCATCCTGATCGCGAGCCCCCTCACGGTAGCGGACCAACGTGGCCTCCAGGACCTTGATTTTACTCCGGAGCCACGCCACATTGGAACGACGGGGATCCGCCTCGGGAAGGAGAGCTGTTACCTAAAAGGAAACCAACCACCACTCAAAACACATCGGCAAAAGGGTACGGAAAGATCTCGGGTCAAAATACTTGGCCAATCAAAAAATCCTTTTTTATATAATGAAATAAAATTCCGTACAAAAATGCGGTGGCCAGTCCGCAATGGGCAAATAGAATAAAAGAAGAGAAAGAAGACAAAAACAGGGAGGCAAGCAGCCTAGTTCCCCACCTCTGCGTCGGCCGGGTTCACAGGACGGTCGGCGGCCGATCCGACGACAAGCTCTTCACGCGGGTCCCCTTCGAGAGTATTCGGCTTCGGCACGACTTCCAAGTCGTAATCGAGGCCGGACAGGTCGATGCTCGGATAGAAGTGCCTCACGTGGCTGAGGGCCTTCTCATAGACCTCATTCTGGGCCGCAATTACCATGTCCTGGCCCGTCGTCGTCAACACCTCCTTCTCCTTCGCATACTTCTTCTTCAGGACGCCCACCTTCTTGGCCCACTCGGCCTCCTGGGCCTCGAGCTCGACCTTCAGTTGCTGCTCCCTCTTGTGCGAGCCCTCGAGCTCGATCTTCATCTCCTTCATCTCCTGCTGATACTTATCCGCCCGTCCTCGCTCCTGCTCCAAGGCCGCCTCGTAAAGGCTCTTCACCTTAGCTGTCTACATACAAACCTGCGTCAACCAAGAACGGCTCAGGAAAAACTCGCTTCACGAAAAATTACAAGGGAAGGGGGTCGGCAGACTTACCAGCACGCTCGCCTGCGATAAGCGCGTGAATGCCTCCTCCATAGTCTCGCTGCTCATATTCTCAAGGTCCCGAAGAGTCGCCAGCTTCTCCACCACCTTGATGGCGTTGGGCCCGCGAGTCAGGCTATCCCCCTCCCGTATCGACCAAGCCGGCACCCACAGCCGCGGCACCTCCTCCACAACGTTAGCTCCCTCGGCTCCGACCAGAGGGGCCTTCCCCTTGCTGCGATCGACCACCTTGGCCTGGACCGGGCTCATCAGAGCGACCATCTCCTTGCCCACCTCTGAGCGCGTCCTCTTAGCCCTTTGGTCGCCCGGGGCATCAGAGACGACCTAGGACGACTCCCTCATCCTCTTCGCTTGGCCCTCCTAGCCTTAATTGATTCTGGGTCCATACCTGCAAGAAGACCCATTAAGGACAATGAGCTCGAAAGAACGACAAAACAAGAAAAAAGAAACGACTACATACTAGACACGGCCGAGCTCAGTCCGACGCTGATCAGATGACCCTCCGTCACCCTCGGCCAGCTGATGCTGTGCCCCAGACGGAGACGCTCGACATGTCTCCACTCCTCGACAGACAGATCCTTCGGCCTCGACACTTTGAAGTTTGGTTTGAAAAAGTTCCATCGGGTGGGGATGTCCCAAGGCTCCGTGCTTTGGATCACGAAGTATTTCTGCTTCCACTCCTTAATGGAGTCTGGATGGCCGTGAACTATCTTCCCCCGGCTCCGAGGAGAGATATAAAAGATCCCCTCGGACTCCCCCGGCGAGCTGATCCCCAGCATCGCGCGGAACACATCCAACCGGAGCGGCACCTTCCTCTCCTCATAGAGCAACACGAAGCATACCATCTGCTTCCATGAGTTCGGTCCATACTGCATCGGGGCCAGAGACACCCAATTGAGCACCTCCCGGATAAACGGATGGATCGGCAGCCTCAGCCCAGAGCCGAATGCGTCTATAGGGAAGATGCAGTATCACTCCGATAGTGGGTCGGTGGGACGGAGATCCGGGCTCGGTAACATCAGCTCGTAACCGGACCCAATGTGGAAGGCCGACTGAACAACATCCAGATCACCTACCTCCAGGATCGTCGGCAGCGCATCCATCCTCACCTTCTTCCGACTCGGCAATGAAGGTTGCACCCCATACAGCTCCTTGTCGGAGAGGTCGTCTGGATACCGCCTAATCAGCTTCGGCCGCACCGGTGACCCTGTCACTATATTTCGAACAGGGGACGTCTCCCTCGGACGGCTAGCCTTCGCCCCCTTCTGCCTCAGCATCTTCTTCTTCTTGGCCCTCTCCGATGAAGGGGTAGCTAGGGGCTCGAGGATGGTCGCCGTGGAAGAGGTGTCTGCACCCCGATCCCGCCTCCGAGCCAAGAATTTTCTCCCAGCACCCTTCCTCCGAGCCTCAGCTGCTTCGGCCTCTCCATCGCCCTCACTATCACTACTGTCCTCCTCCGACACCAGATCCAATGTCTGCACCTCGTCCGAGCTGTCACCACTGTCCTCCTCCTCAGAGTCGCTGCTCTCAACCACGTACTGCTTCCAGACACGAAGGGGCTTCACATCATACACCCTGGTGTCCACTGACCACGACGTCGAGTCTGAGAGCCCTGCGCCAGGGTTGTCTTCCCCCCTCGAGGTCGAAGCTGACGAGCCAGACTGAGCCCTAGACATGCTAACGGAATAAAGCTAAAACTAATCTGTGTTGCCTCGGAAAGACGAGCTGGTACTGCTAATCAAGAGGGCGAGCGCCGAGGTGCTTTTGTTTTTCTTTTGAGGAAGGCACAGAGAGAGAGAGAGAGAGGCGAAAGCAGGAGAAGAGTGGGGGGTATTTATAGAGGAAAGGTTGACTCTTCGATTCTCGCGTTACTGTTCCACGATTCGCGTGAGACAGTTCCTAGAAAATCCCGCCACTCCTCGATTTTTGCGTTAACTATCCCGTGACGTCACCAGGTTGGGCGGTTGGCAACCCCTCAGTTCCCGCTCAAACGCTGCGGGATACAGTGGTCGGCTCGGAAAGAAGGCCCCGGCACCCTAGTGCCACCATTTGTTCTTATCAACAGAAGAAAAGTTTTGTTTAAAGTTTTAAGGCGCTCGCCTTGGACGAGCGCCCCGGGCTCCAGAACTCGGTCGGATCCTCTCTCACCCGCGAGCAACTCGGGGCTTACGGCCTCGGAAGCCGAAACTCCGAATTGTTCGAGGGTGGGAGAAAATCCACCATCACATGGGACCCTATCGGAAAACGGATCGGCCCGCCTCCCATCCCCATCTCCTCCGGGCAGACAGCCCTCAGAAACCGTCGGCCCGGAAGGAAGACAGAGATTACAGAAGAGCCATCCATCCGAGGCTCCTTATCCCCCGGGCCCGGACTTTGGTCAATACCCCTCCCGTCCCGATCTCTCTTGGGCAAACAACCCCATCAGGGCCGTCGACCCAGGAGAAGATCCGGACGGCAGAGTAACCACCAATCTGGGGCTTCTAGAGTTGAAATTTTTTAAGTATCAAGCGTCCGCCCAAGGCAGACACCTCTGAGGGTCGGTGGACCTCTCCCGATGTGATCGAAAGGGCAGTTGGTGCGTGGGGTATTTATAGCCTCCCCCAAACCTGCCATTATGGCCCCTGGGAAGCCAAGCGACGTAAGCTCAACCAACCTGGAGAATTGAAGCACCGTGCATTTATTAGGAGACATCATTAATGCCCCTGGGAAGTTGGAACGCCACACACACCTCGGAGCGCCATTAACGGTCCGTGAATAGTAATCAACTCAGGGCAGCCTTCCTAAGAAGACACAACGGCTCGCCATCGTCCTTGCCGATCCGTAAACCCTTGCCAGTCCGAGGTCAGGCCGAGCACAAGGGCAGCCTTCTCACGAAGGCACAACGGCTCACCATCGTCCTTGCCGACCCGTTAACCCTCGTCAGTCCGTGGTCAGGCCGAGCACCAAGGCAGCCTTCCCACGAAGGCACAACGGCTCGCCATCATCCTGGCCGACCCATAAACCCTCGCCAGTCCGAGGTCAGGCCGAGCACAAGGGCAGCCTTCTCACGAAGGCACAACGGCTCGCCATCGTCCTTGCCGACCCGTTAACCCTCGTCAGTCCGAGGTCAGGTCGAGCACCAGGGCAGCCTTCCCACGAAGGCACAACGGCTCGCCATCGTCCTCACTGACCCGTAAACCCTCGTCAGTCCGAGGTTAGGCCGAGCGCCAGGACCTACGTCCAGCACCAGCCCCAGAGGCCCCCAGAAAACCTCTCCCGTTCTTCTCCACAACTAAGAATACTCCTCCACGGCTAACTCTCGCATCCCCGATGGAGTGGGGGGCTTGTGAGGTGGGATAAAAATGACTCAAGGCCCAGCCAGGGCCCAGGATTGCTTCCGCTCAATAGCACGACAGCTCGGCACCGGACCACCAAGAGGTCAGAGCCGAGCCTATAACTCGCCCCCACAAAGCCGGCCGCCTCGTTCTGACGATCCGCCACGACCTTCGGTCTCCGATCCTCGACCGTCCCATGGTCCCCCCATCAGCCTAGTAAGGGATAAGGATGACCTGGCGCTACCTAGGCCATCCGATCCTCCTAGAGGCACAGGGACCCCACGATCCACCACGTCAGCTCCAAAACCACCTAGGGCCTTGCCACGTCAGTCCTAAACCACCCAGGGTACTGCCATGTCTGCCCTAAACCCCCTGGGCCTCCTGCCACGTCAGGCCTATGGGCTTTCGGGTCCAGACCCGGCCCCCAAACGGATCCAAACCCAGTTGGGATTATCTATAAATACCAGAACCTCTCCCACCTTTACAGGTAATCAATCTTTTGCCACTTAAAAAATCCTAGTTACTGCTACTCTCTCTCAGAGACTAACTAGATCGTCGGAGGGTCTGCCACCGGGATCAACCCCGGTGTTCCGAGACCGTCTACAGGTACGCGAGGCGAGGCATCCCGATCCGAGCCGATCCTCCAGTACCGAAGCGAGCCTCCCGCTCACCGTCCGGCACCACATCCTTCCACCATTACAAATCGAGTCAGAACTCACACCTGGTGCACCCACACTTTCCCCAAAAACAAACCGCATCAATATATGAGAAATGGAAAGACATTGTGGCATATTTTCTACTATGACATCTTAAAAATCCTATTGCCTCCTCCCAAATACATGATCCACACTGTTTAAAGTGTTGAACATGTTATAAAATATAATAGAAAAAAATATTATCAAAGTTGGATATGTTTTATAATTGTTCTTTTGCTGAAAAATTGTTCATTTTACAACCTTATTAATGAGTGGAAAAATATATTCAAATACAATAATTTTATATTACTAGATATTTTAGGATATAATGATCAACTTATTATGAATTTCGATAGTGGAAATTTGAGGTTTTTGTGCGTGAGGAAGGATGTCCCCTAATCTTACAATAAGATTGTATCAGTATTGTATAGCAGCAGAAAACATACAAAACTGTATAATATCTCCTCTACAAGCAATTAGACCGCAGGGGAAAATCACCTACACAAAGAAAACGAAAAAAAAAATTAGAAAAAAAAAATTAGGAAAAAAAAAACCCAGAAGATTGAATCTCCAAATAAAATACCCCAAGAGCTCGCTAAGTACTTAGGATTGAGGCTCCAAACAAAGAGGATCTGATTGATGCAGCAGAAATTGAAGAATGACGCCCTTCCCCATCAACAGAAACCAAGAGTGAGTTTGAATGGTATACCAACAAATAAGGCAACACTACAAAACGCAATGCCTTCGCCCGGCGTTTTATTTGCCCTAAATACCGGGATAGAATCTACAGAGTAGAGACTACAGGCGTTTTCAAAAACGCCCGTAGAAATGCTGGCGTAGGCTACGCCGAAGTAGACTAGGTGTCTATATCAGTGTTTTTTCAAAACACTGGTATAGACCCCAACTCTACCCCGGCATCATGGGTTTTTTTTATTATAAATTAAATACCTATCCTGGCAATTTTTAAAACTTCGGGTAGAGTATTATTTATTTATTTTTAAATTAAAAAAACAACCCTGGTGTTTTTTTCCCTAAAAAGGCCGGGAGTAGTTTTTTAAAAAAATTAAAATTTTGATTAATTATTTAATTAAATTACGTGTAAATAAATCACATAAAATTACATGTTGTTCAGTACAATAAACATTCATAAATTATATAATCAATTATAATAATGTAAGAAACCATCAAAATACACTTAAATATTCAGCAATCCAGTCTAGTATCCAATAATTCAATCAAATTTCACATAAACTAACATACATAAAATTTGAGCACAAAGAGCAACAAAAGTTAAGTTTTACAAACACATGTTTCACAACAAAATTTAAACAATGAAAGATCACCTACAAGCTGCTACTACTACTACGTACAGCTTCATCCCACAGAGTTGCTTTCATTCGCATCGGTAGTTTGCCATAGTGTATTTGCATGATTTGAAACCGATGAAATTCTTTGGCCGCCCTGCGTAATGCACAAAATTGTCAAAATTTAGTCAACATGTGTCATAATTCATAATTGAACTTGGAATCTATAAAATTGTTGAGACTAATTATTTTACTTTGTATCTCATTACTAATTAAGCATCAGTTGAGATATAAGCTTGAATTTTCTCATGTATCAGAGTATCGGTTGACTTTTTTAATTGAAAGTGATACGAAGTCACATTTTACAAATTGTGAGGCAAAACTCAATTCTACAAGTTGGATTAGCTCATATATGATGATTCCTAACTAATAGCAAAGTTTTTTTTTTTGAAACTCCTTTGTTAACTTTTCATTCGTTTCGCTCTCATTTTGATGTATCAAGCAGATATAAGGAATTGCAATCTGTCTCATTTGACCTTGGAAGTTATAACATTGGTGAGACTATGTATGTTACTAAGTATATCATTACTAATCAAGTGTCGGGTGAGATATAAACATGAATTTTCTCCGGTATAGGAGTATCAGTTACCTTGATTAATTGAAACTGATACGAGGTCATACCTTGCAAACCGTAAGCCAAAACGCACTTCTACAAGTTGGATTAGCTCGTGTATAATAATTCCTAATTGATAGAAAAGTTCCGTATTTTTTTAACTCATTTGTAAAGTTTTTACTCATTTCGCTCTCATTTTGAAGTATCGAGCGACTACAAGGAATTACATTCCATCTCATTCGAACTTTGAAGTTACGACATTGGTGAGACTATGTATTTTACTAAGTACCTTGTTACCAACCAAGTTTCCAGTGAGATATGAACTTGAATTTTCTCTGGTATCAGAGTATCAGTTAACTTTATTAATTGAAAATGATACGAGGTCATATTTTGCAAATCGTGTGATTAAGCTCGCTTCTACAAGTTAATTGAAAGTGATACGATTTCCATTTCATTTGTTTCTTATAAATAGTGGTTACTTCAAAGAAATTGGTGTAACCTATAATACGTACCTGTGTCTTGAATGAGATTTCGGCGTCAGGATTCTGTTGCCTGAATACAATTGCGATAAAAACTTTAAGTTGTTTCAGCTTTGTCATTAACCAATTTATCAGCTCATTTTGGGGCCCCCAAAAAGTCGAAGTAGGAGGACTAAAGACTTGAGTAGGTATTGGTCATAAACCCATTCCATGCAGACGACCATGGCACTGTGGCCCCATCACTTCAGTCAAAATTTCGTGATGAAGCGTTAATGGATCGGATGAAGAAGTGGAAGACATTTCGTCATAATTTTTTCTAACTACCTCCTGCAAAAAGACGGACAGAAGAAATTAAGATTAAGTTTTTTTTTAATTTCATAGCGAATTAAAAAAATCAAAAAAGAACACAAGATATAAAAAAAACCACTATATCCTGTGATGCAGAGTTTACAAAACTCCCATCATTTTTCCTGTGGGTAATGTAAAAAAATTTATGTCACCAACGGTTTCATGTTCCAATTCCTCTTACCATAGATTTGTAATACGCAGTTGTAGAAAACCAGAAAGAATACTTCAAATGAAAAAATAACTTCACACTTACCATTTCATCCCGAATCATAACGAAGCTGGACTTCCGGTGGTACGCAGTACGATCTGTTGTTCTCGACTGACTCTGCCGATTTTTTCCATTTTCTGTACAGTTCAAAATTATTTCAACTAGTTAGAATGGCTACAACAATCACTTTGACATTCAAATGAAAATTGTATATAGTACTATAAACACCTTTTTGTCTCTGAAATATAATAATGCACAAGGCAATGCCAATATGAAGCCTCGACCTCGGGTGGAACATGACTTGCATTCTTGGCCTCAGACCTCTCGGATCTGTTATACTTCGCCTTCAGCTTGCTTTTATGATCCTTCAACTTCATGGAAACCGATTTGTACACCCAAGTGTGAAGAGCGTCCGTGAAAGAAAAGAATTGTTGCAAATATCATTGATTAACAATTTTAAACTTAGATACATAAACTTTTCTGTCAGTGATAAGTGTTAGGAATTTCATCATTGCGCCAGATCTTGCAGAGTTTATACGACACGATTAACACAAACTACCAAGCAAATAGAAAATCACACCAAACACACAAAACACACAATTTTTTCACGGTTGAGGCTTTTGCCTTAATCTGGGGGAGAAGAAACAAAAATATTACTCAACTAAAGATTATATAAAAATATTACAATTCTCATCACGACCCTCTCTTATGCCCCACCAGAAAATACTAGTTGTTTACAATAGGAAAACCTTTCAAAATCTCTTCAATGAAGTACTCTCTCTCTCTCTTGGATCTCAATGGAGGCCAATTACAATAATATATAAAGATATAAAGAAAACCTAATTTGATATTATGATACAATAATCGTTAGATATTACTGAAGAGATTACCCTACGATAAGAGCCGTGCGATCTAACTTGAAGGGCAAGTCGGGCTTCCAACGAATCACCCAATCCGCACCCAAAAACTGCATCAGCCGCGCTTGCGCTCGACTACAAAAATTGCAGTCTACCACATTGACATCTTGCCAATCCCGAGGGGGTGTCGGTCGACTTCACAGTCGACCACACATGCCCATGTTGTTGCTATTGTTGTTTGCTCCGCTTGCTTCTACTCTACTTCGATCACCTCGATTCCTCCATCGTTTCATCGTCTTCTTTATCTAACTTAGTATGCAAGACATAAACCCAACAACCTTCACCTTGGATTGCATACTATGAATCCATACCTGTGTGATTTAAAGTCTTCTAGACTTTTTTAATTCTTCTCTTGAAAATAACTTTGTTCTGTGGCTTACACTACTAGTTGAATCTACTTCTACCTATTTTTCTCCAGTTGGTATGTCCCTCAAAGGCACACCCCAGTAGGCATTGACACGGAGGAGTCGCCCTCCGCACGAACTCCACCTACCTCGAGGCACTCTCTACATTTCAACAAAATTTGAACGTCATAGTCTTGCTCGGATGATTCTAGTGACGACAAACTAGATAGTGCTTCAGGAACGTAGGGCTTAGAAACACTTGGAAAAGTTTTCCCGTTCCTACAAAGCTAGTAGAGATTGTACTCAACACTCCTCTTTTCCTTCATCACCATACGAAAACCTTCCCAAACTGATAGAACTCCACCTTGTATTATGTACCTGCAGCCTCGTGCTTCAAGAGTTTCCAAGGATACAAGTTTCCGTTTTAACTGAGGAATATGCAACATTCTCTAGTGTGTAACCATTTTCATCTAGTTTCTCCTATTCGACTATTCTCTCACCCACTACTTCACAAATATCATCAACCATTGTCTCACACCACAATCTTCTGTGAACTTGTAAGTAGAAAATATCTCCCTCTCGAAGCATATATGAGAAGAACTCTCCGAATCAAGATACCAGCTATAATACACATATAAAATTTGAAAAAAGATTATTGTCTAAGCTATCACCTGATTCAACGGCACTAGATTTGGTGCCCTTTTGAATCAACCACTTGTGACAATCTTTCTTGTAATGCCCAACACTTTTGCAATGATGACAACGAATCATACCCTAACGTGCACTTTTCCGTTCATTCGAAGTACTATCCATATCCAAGCAACTCATTGAAGTAGAACTGATTTCTAACTCTCCTTACTAAGTGCAACTTCCTCAAAATTCTCGATCATACCTGCTACCGAAAACTTTTCCTTGGTAGATTTTCCATCTAGCATGGTTATCAAGTTGGATGAATTTGGTGGTGAATACATCAAGTTGGAAGCTTTTAGATCATTTGCGTTGATCGCCCTTGGATCAGATAACTCTATATTGAACTCCACTGTATGATCTAGAAGAGCGGTACTTTATATCATTGAGAACCCAACAAATTTCTCTTCTAGTACATATCCGATCCTGTTAAAGCAATTCTGAGTAGTCAGTTTTGAGTATTGCCCATAGACTTGTCGCGCTTTGCTCCTCCATGGGGTTGGTGGCACCTAACTTCGCTTGTCAATGACATTCGGATTAAACCTAAGGCTTTTGAATAAATCTCCTCTAAATTCTCCTCCTTTATGCCGATTTGTCTCCCTTTATCTCCTTCTAGGGTTAGTTTCAAACCCTTTAGAATCAATGTATCATACATGTTCACCATCCAGAGATCAAAGTTGGTCTTACCGTCGAATTGCTTGATCTTCGTGGTATGATCTATCATCTCCAGGGAACTCTAGCAAACTCACAAATTTGGGGAAGATTTTTGACCTAAAGCTGTAATACCAATTGTTAGGAATTCCATCCTTGCACCGGATCTTGTAGAGTTTATACGACACGATCAACACAAACTACCAAACAAATAGAAGATCACACCAAACACATAAAGCACACAATTTTATCCCAGTTGGGACTTTCACCTTAATCCGGAGGAGAAGAAACCGAGATATTATTCAACTAAAGAAGATACAAGAATATTACAATTCTCACAACGACCCTCTCTCAAGCCTCACCAGAAAATACTAGTTGTTTACAATAGAAAAATCTTTCAAACTCTCTTCAATGAAGTATTCTCTATCTTAGATCTCAATGGAGGCCAATTACAATAATATATAGAGATATAGAGAAAACCTAGTTTGATATATTGATACAAAAACAGTTAGATATTCCTGAAGAGATTACCCTACAATAAGAGTCGTATGACCTAACTTGAAGAGAAGGTCAGACTTCCAACGAATCACCCAGACCCGTACCCGAAAAGTGCATCAACCGCGCGTGCGGTCGACTGCCAAACTTGCGGTCGACCGCATTGACATCTCGCAAATCCCAATGAGGTTTCGGTCGACTGCACATGCCCATGTTGCTGTTGTTGCTATTTTCTCTACTTGCTTCCACTCCGCTTCGATCGCCTCGATTCCTCCATCGCTTTATCATCTTCTTTTTTTAACTTAGTATGCAAGACATAAACCCAACAATAAGTTGTCCTAAGGATAATACTTGTATAGTTGAAAATGCATTTTCCTTTGTTGTGTCGGACACTTTTGTCCAATTTTCATATGGTAATGGACATAGGTGAGAATTCTGAGCAGCCACCCTGCAGAATTATGATTCAGTTAGTGTATAAATCAGTTAGTGTTTGTTCTTTAAGTCATCTAGATCATAAGAGATTCTAATTCATAATGGTTATCTCCAATATCATAATTTAAATTAAAAATGTAAATAACTACAAGAATTAATTTGATAGACATCCTAGTTAATTATCTTATTACAATTAACAAATTTTTTCATCTTGATGGACTTATTGTATAAAATAAGACTAACCGGAATGTATAAAAATAAGATACCAACGACAAAGCAAATGCATAGATTGGTCATGCATTCAAGTGTCTTCATCTGCATCAAAATTGTGTTATTCAGATCACATTGTCACTCTACAGTTCTATTATATGATTATCATACCATATACCAATTTTTTCTTTAATATATTTTTTTCTTTTTCTTTTTTGTGGCCCCAAATATTGCTTAATATAATTCAATATCTTCACCTCAAAATCTCAAGTTTCTATTCATTTATTGGTAGCAACCAGGTAGGAGCAAGGTTAAGGATCTTAAGACAACTTAGAGTATTACATTATAAAAAATAAAAAAAAAATTCAAATGTTGCTTGAATAATTATTGTTGTTTCGTTCAATCTTTTATAATGAAACAGGGAATGGTTATGACCTGATCGTTTCTATGATATAAAAATAATTTTTACTGTACTATATTACCTTGTTCTTTAATTGCTTAACGGTAGAGATCTAAATGCAATCAAGATATACCAAAGATGAGATGATTGTAAGATGAAATGACACTTCATCGCTAGTTACCAGGTTGTAGCTAGAGAAGGGTGTGCATATAGCTTAGGTAGAGAACTGAAAGATTTACTATAAATCAAAACAGTCATTCAGTAAAATCTGTAAAGAGGATGAGGAATTGGTCTGTATTTATTTTATAGAGGATAATGTCGCAGGACATGATCCCCTATTTCACCAAACTCAGTTGCATTTTCTCACAAACTGAGAAAACTAAACAAGAGAGTTCGGATGGAAATTGTTTGGATACAGAGTTCAAAATTAAGCCCGTCATTGATTATTCTACCACTACATCATACAAAAGGTATTGGAAAATTTCAAATATGACTATGAACCTTAGTATAATTTGAATAATTTTTTACCTTATTTTGTTGTGGTCTTATCAGAGCTTACCCTAAAGACTGATGATCGATGCCAAGAAAAATTAATCAAGTGTTCTACTTTATATTTCATTTTCCTAATTAGTACATCATAATTATGTTGAATCATGACAGTCACAAATCCTAATTATTCTTCTTTTCTAAAATAGAATTTCCCACAATAAAACAAACCTAATTTTACAACAATTTCACAAATCCTAATTATTATTCTCACAAATCCAATGTTACAAACTTAAGAGAACTCACCCCTAAAAGCTAGTTGTTAGAGGGAGAGAACCCAAGTTTATAACTACCCAACATTGGTTCCCCACCCAACCACCAACCAATGGGGGAATAAATTGGACCCTAACATTCCACAACGCTTCCGTTATCTGACAATCTCAGCGGCTTTCACTCTAGCGACACTGGCTCAGTCCGGACCTACTAGTAATTTTAATCCGGCCTCTATGTAGCCATGATGAGACATCAATTCTGTTTAGTTTAGTATTTTATTTTAGTACCATATTTGTTTTTTTGGCAATTATAGCCATATATAATCTTTCTTTTATGCATTAGAATATTTCTGAGATTTTAGAATATTTTGATATTTGTATCAAGATTTGTTTTGAGCATATATATAGGCCTTGAGATTAATGAGAAGTCATCCTATTCTTGATTAAAAAAATTATTGTGTTGAGTTTTGCTCTTTATCTCTCCTTTGTGTGATACAATTGAGATCCAATTTATTAGGCTTTGTGATAAATCCTAATAAAATTTTAGGGTTTGTAATCAACTCTAAAACTACCCCAATTTCCCAAATCAATTAAATCAAAATCCTAATCCCTAAATCCAAAACCCTAATCCTTTTTCTTCTTCCTCCAACTCCCGACCAAACCCAACCCCTTCACTACCGCTCGACCTCCAACATCGCCAGCACCATTTCCACACCATCGACCTCCTCCACCATCTCCATAACCACCACCTTCTCATCTTCTTCTTCCTCCAAGTTCCAACCGAAACCCTAGTCTCCATCTCCGACCTCGCCACCACCGTCGCCTCCACTCCGAACACCCTACCGACAGCACTGCACCACCTCTGGAAAACCACAAACCCCTCACCTTCACCCCGACGCCTGCGACCCCACCGCAGCCTCAACGCCCACGCCTTGCCACTATGCACGCAACCTCAACCCCCGCTCCCTGCCTCCAACCACCATCGAGTCCCCTCAGCCGCCCTCTTGCTGGCCCCCATTGACCGCTGTGCTGCTCCTCACCCCTTACTGCCAAACTGAGATCTAATACTAGTTGCTTCAAACCCTGTATACTCTTTCCACTTTTTCAATATTTGTGTTATACTGCTTTATCATCTCTATTATATTATTTAATTTAATTGTCGACCATAAATATTAAGATTGAGTGTTCTACTTGTCTAATTAGAGTACGAATCAATATTGCATCTTTTACTTGCTAAGAACGCTTAAGGATTTAATTATTGATTGTTAGAACTGAATTATTAATTCGGCTTGTTAAACTTAATTCAATTCTTGAAAGTTCATCAGACCGATTAATTGTTTAAAATTCTAACTTTGATCCGCACTACATATTGATAAAATTAATCATTTAAGATTCTTGTAAATTCTCTATTTAGGATTACGTTTTACATCATTTTGGCAATGTTCTAAAAAGCGCTAGGCGGTAGTCGGGCGGCCGATGGGGGCCTAGCACCTAGACCTTGTAATCGGGAATTAAGCGGCTAAGCGGTAGGCGGTTTTTTTAATTTATTTATTTATTTATTTATTTATTTATTTATTTATTTATTTATTTATTTATCGATCTTTTGGGTTTGTTTTGTTGTTACCCATTTTTACTTTTTATTGCTACTCATTCTTACTATTGAACTTTTTCTCTTTGCAATTGTAGGATGGGCTTCACATAGTCAAATCGGTGTATTATTGTATCGGTGAATATTAGGACTCTATCTTCTCCATATCCGATGTAAACCACATTGTGGCTACTCATAAAAGAATACAAGTTCTAAAGAGAGAATAAATGTAAAGTTGATAGATGATCTCATGATATATTTGATAACGATGAACAGCTTCAACTAATAACCACACTTAAATCAGATAACTTCCTCCCATCTCATGACATGCTGTCCCATACTAAGTGGATTGGCCATCCATAGATTGCTTTGAAAAGATATGTAGATCTGGGTGACATTTTAGGAGCTAAAAATAGAAGATGAATAAATAGCTTCACTAATGAGGAAAAACATACTACTTATAATTTGGTAGATTGATTGAGTCTTGAAGTTGTTGGCACATGATACTTCTTATAAACTTCCCCCTTTGGTGCATAACTTCCCTTATTTGGCTGCGTTAGTGATATTAAAGTCCATAATTGTAAGTTTTAACATGATTGCTGTGAGAGTACGAATACATGTCAAATTATGCAAGATAAAAAAAAGACTAAAGATTGCTTAAATTTTATTAGGAGGAGAAAGTGAGAGCGGTGGGTTTTTTTTACTTTTTTTTAAAAATTACTTAAGGCTTGAGCGGTGGGTTTTTTTTTACTTTTTTTTTGTAAATTACTTAAGGCCTAAGCGGGTCTAGTCCGCCTCGACCCGCCTAGACCCGCCTAGACCGATTAAACGCCGCCTAGGTCCGATTTTAGCCGCCTAGAACCTATTTCCGATTTTCATAAATGCCTAGGCCCTAGTCGAGGCGTTGGGGGGCTGCCTAGCGCCTAGGCGGCCGCCTAGGCCGCTTTTTAGAACACTGCATTTTGGTATCAGAGAAAAGGTTCTTAAAACCCTAGTTCTTGCATCATTTAAGCATTATTTTTGCATTTAGAATCATTTAGAGTCTTTTTATTATTATTTTTTCCTTTCGTTATTTTAGATCACTTTAGATTATATAAAAAAAGAAAGAAAAAAAAAACTTAAGTGCATATAGAACACGTGTCCCCAAATTTTAACAAACACACATCCCCACGATCTCTAATTTTCCACCATTGGTGAATGCATCTTCGCAGCACCATCATAGATCCTGAAGAGTCTTTCTTGTCCCTTCCTAACCACCCAATTAGGAACTCTAGACCTCCCCGACCTGAAATGAACAACTCTGACATTTCCGCTATCCTAGCTGCCATTCAAGCAACTTTTGCCAATATCAATCAGAAGCTTGAGAAAGTGGAGTTAAATCAAACAGTTGTCCCTGAACTTCATGCTAATCATCAGATCCCTCAAGGAAATGTTCGTGACGATCGACATCAAGAACGTGACCCTGACAAAAAATATAAAAAGAAGGTTAAGGTTGACGTTCCCCATTTTGAAGGCCACGTGGAACCCCAAGCTTATCTTGATTAGATATGTGCGATGGACCACTACTTTATGTGGTTTGACATGAGCGAAGTCCTGAAAGTTAAATTTGCCACGATGAAATTGATTGGGAAAGCTCAACAACACTGGACCAATATTGAACATTCTCGCAAAGGCCGAGGCCTGGCACCCATAGCCACTTGGGAAGCCATGAAAGAGAAGCTCACTGAGAGATATGTACTGTTATCGTTCCACACCCGATTACTAGATTCGTGGAACCAACTTTATTAAGTAAGTAAACAATACAAGAATATGTTTATAAGTTTGATGACTTCCTTATTCGGTGCAATGTTTTAAGTAAAAAGAGTGAATAACAAACTCTCTAGGTTCAGAGCTGGACTACGAGCCGACCTTAGGAACGAGCTAATTCATAGAAATGTGGACTCATTAGTGACAGCTTATGCCCATGTCCTTGATATGGATTCTCTTAAAGCAAGTTCACATACAAGTCCAGTGATTCGATGGATCATTCCTATAGAATGAACCCCCCTGACCCCTCTAGAACTGAGTACTCCTCTCCTCAGTACCCCAACAAGTCTTATCCAAGCAAGCACATTTCAAATCCCTATTCAATTAGAAATGACAATAGGACAAGAACACTGAAAAAGACTTGATCCTCTCACTAAGTGCTATAAATGCAAGGGATACGGTCATGTTGCTGGCAACTGTCCCAGCCCCAGTAGGATCAACATTGTGGAAGGTACCGCTGTCATCGTTGATGACCCTGACAATGAGTTTATCTATGAACTTCATGTAATTGATGACTTTGAAGGAGAAGAGAATGACCAACCCCTCAATTGTATTCAGTCCATCCAGTCACATCTATTAAATGTACCTGAGTCACCAATTCTTTCTCAAGTAACTCGGCAGCCTATAGATTTTATCCATGTGTTAGAACATCCTAGAGTCACAGAGTCTGCACCCACAATTGCATATCACATTCATGACTTGCTGTAATGACCCTGCACCGAGCTCGGACAATTTATACAATTTAGAAGACAAATTAATTATATTATAGTACAACCGCCCACCACTGGCTGCCTCTCAAAAGGTGGTTAACCAAATTGGTGACTCTTGATCATAGGCAATAGTATTTATATATTATTTTATTCTTGTAATCTTCCGATATGGGACTAATTTCCTTTATCTTCCCCGTCCTCTCTCTCCAAAATTTCTCTCCCACGTGGGCCCCAGCGCCCACGTCATCAGCAAACCAGTGAAGCAAAGCCTTACCATTTCTCTGCGTGTGGGCCCCCTACCTCATTTGCCACGTCACCCGTGGTAACACAGCAGCATACTGCTGCCACCCATGAGTACCGGGCCCCACCACCAATAATATATCCTTATAAACCCTTCTATAGGAATCCCTATAGGTAACAGCCATATCTCCATATATATATCTATATATATTATACTCTTTGAAAATTACGGGATGTTACACCCCCCCTTCAGAAATCAGCGTCCTCGCTAAGCACGGGGCATGCACAACCTAGTGCAGGATCTCCTTTCTAGCCAATGTGGAGTGGAGTACCCTGATTCTACTAGCTGCACAATACCCTGATTCTGCTATACACGCTCCCTCTAAGGCATACTTACCCGTACATCTGCTAGCTCCATCTCAGGCATACATCTCGCCCACTCTTACCCACAATCGATGTCGAAAGTCGGCTCTGATACAATTTGTAATGCCCTTGCCCCGAGCTTGGACAATTTATACAATTTAGAAGACAAATTAATTATAGTATAGTACAACCACCCACCACAAGCTGCCTCTCAAAAGGTGGTTAACCGAATTGGTGACTCTTGATCATAGGCAATAGTATTTATATATATTTTATTCTTGTAATCTCCCGATATGGGACTAATTTCCTTCATCTTCCCCATTCTCTCTCTCCGAAATTTCTCTCCCACGTGGTCCCCAATGCCCACGTCATCAGTAAACTAGTGAAGCAAAGCCTCACTGTTTCTCTGCGTGTGGGCCCCCTACCTTATTTGCCACATCACCCGTGGTAACACAGCAGCATACTGCTGCCGCTAGGGGTGGCAACTGGGCCGGGTCAACCGGCGACCCACCCGCGACCCGGCCCACGAACCCGGCCCGGTTAAGTCTTTCACGGGTTCGGGTCGAACCCGGTGAACAGTACCGGGTCGACCCGGGTCGCTATTTATGCGAATTGGATTCGCGAAACCCGGCCCACGAACCCGGTCAACCCGCGAATTGGACCCGCCAACCCGCGGGTCGACCCACGAATTTCGACCCCCGACCCGTGGCTGGCCGACCGTTCGACCCGCGAGTCGAACGGGTCGAAACCCGCGGTTCGAAGCGGGTCGCTAGCCGTTTACTGCCGTTGGGACCGTTGGGTTGGTGCCGTTGGGCTGACAGCAGCAAACGGCTCTTAGCCGTTGCTTGCTGTTGTTCTTTTTTTTTTTTTTTTTTTTGTTTTTACCCACTTCTAAGCCTATAAATAGCCCCCAAAAATCTCCAAAAAAATCACACCTTCCTCTCTTACTCTCTCTACTATTATACATCAAAAAAAAAAAAAAATTTGAACAATTGTAGTAATCATCAAACAAGTGTACAAGGAGGCGTATACACGATCAAATTTCGGTCGTATCGGAGAACAAAATTCAACGTCTTCAACGTCTTCAACTCTCTTCAACCATCGACTCAAATCTACTTCAACTCTTCAATTGCGAAATCGGCAAAGCGCTCCTCCATCTTTTCTATTATATTCTAATTTTCACGGTTTTTTTTATACGCGTATTCCACGGTGAACGGTATCAAAATATCTCTATCTCTCTTGTTTTTTTTTTTCGTTGTAGTTAAAATTATTGTTTGTTTTTTGAACTTCTCTATCTCAACCCTCTTGTTTTTTAGTTTTTTTTGTATAATTCACCGCTTCTACATTGTAGATTTTATTTACATACCACATTACTACACTATGTCTAGATCACGCGGTAGCGGTCGTAGCGGACAAGATTCTTCCTCATCTTCACGTAGGCCACCAATTGTCCCAATTATTGAGCCCGCCCAAGAATTTGATCCTACTATGGAACAATGGGGTACATACGATGATGTTGGACACGAACATTTAGAAGAAGAACAACAACAACAAACCGAAACCACACAACCCCGTAGTAGTAGGAAAAGTAGAGGAGAAACTAGCGATTGGCACAAGTTTTATGAGTATATTCCGGACGAAAATACTCCGGGTGTAGGTGTGAAAGTGTGTAAAGCATGTGGTAAACAATAAAAATTCAAGAGGGGTGACGGAACCGGTACACTTAGTAGGCACATCCTAAATAATCATAAAGATCTTCTTGATCAAATACAAGGCCAACAAAGAATAAACCTTAGGACCGGTCAAGTAGATAGCCACCCTTATGATCCCGAACTTGTTCGTCGGGAAATGGCCCGATTAGTAATTAAGGAAGAGTTACCATTTACCTATCCCGAGAGTAGGAACTTGGAAAATTTTAATCAAACGGCCTTAAACCCTCATTTTAAAAGAATTCCGAGAAATACTTGCAAATCGGATTGTTTTAAAGTGTACATGGAAATGAAGGACGCGTTGATTGCAATTTTATGGAGTTTAACTTGTAGGGTTAGTTTAACTTCGGATTGTTGGACGGGTGTCAACAATATTCCAACGATGGGAATAACCTGTCATTGGATCGACAATGATTGGATTCTTAATAAAAGAATCATATCACTTGCGTCGTTGCCGTATCCCCATAGTGGCGCTGAAATAGCAAACCGTATTTTAGAAATTTGTGATGTTTTTCATATTCGCGATAAAATTATGGCTATTAGTTTTGATAATGCATCTAACAACAATGTAGCAATTAATACTTTAAAAAGAATATTAAACCCTCCATCTGACAATATTTTTCATGTTAGGTGTGCATGTCATATTATAAATTTATGTGTTCAAGATGCATTAGGTATAGCTGATCCATATATAATTAAAATTAGAAATTGTGTACATTTCATTGCATTAAAACCAAGCATGCTACAAGAATGGAAAGCTTGGTGTAGAGCTAGAAATGTTCCTTTTAGAAAATTTCCAAAGGATGTTAGACACCGATGGAATTCTACTTTTGATTTACTAAGTGTTGTCACCGAATATAAAGCAGTTATAAATGATTTTTGTATCGCACAAAATATGCCTAATTTTGAAATGACTCCCAATGATTGGTTTTTTGCTGAATCTTTGTTGAAATTTTTAGAACCTTTTAAAATCGCAACTTTAAAATTTTCAAAAACATATGAATCTACTTCTAGTTGCATTTTTATTGAATTAGTTAGCATGATGCAAACATTTAACGAAATGTTAAATGATACCCATATTAGTGACATTGTAAAACCTGCATTTACAAAATTTTTGAAGTATTATTTTCCTCCTCCTATGTTGATTTGTGTTGCTACTGTTATGGATCCTCATATCAAATTAGAAGGTACGAAGAATTTGATAGAAATATTTTTTGGATATTTAGATAACATTGTAGAATTAACAATTGATTGCGCTAGTTTTTTAGTTCAATTTGAATCTACGTTAAATAACTTGTATGATTATTATGATAGACGTTTTGCTTCTAGTAGTACAGCTTCTGTAGTTAGTTCTTCTTCTGGTAGTTCTAAAGGTAAAAGTAGAATTGGTGATAGAACATTTAGTTTACTTGAAAAAATTCAATCAAAAAAACCTAGGACTAATCAACCAAATGAATTAAATTGGTATAACCAACAAGATGCTGAGCCTTTTACTTCTGCACTAGATATTTTACAGTGGTGGAAAGAACACGAACACACTTTTAGTATTCTATCAATTATGGCTAAAGATTTGCTAACTCCTCCTGTCTCTACAGTTGCTTCTGAGAGTGCATTTTCTACAAGTGGCAGGGTTCTATATGATTACAGGAATCGGTTGAAGCCCGAGACGTTAGAGATGCTCGTATGCACAGAAGACTGGCTGAAGGCTGAAGATAGGACGCAAGGGAAAGCGTTATCGAGTTCCACAAGTGGGAGCAACTCGCCTGAAGAACAACAACAACAACAACAATAGCTTTTCTTGTTATGTTAAATTAGAAAAATTGTAGTCAATTAAAATTGTACATAAGAAATATGTTATTGTATAAAACTTATTTGTGAATTGAAATCTTCATTTCGTCATAAATTGTTCAAATTGTACAACTTAAATTCATATGAATAAAATTTCAAAATTTGTTGTCAATTTCACTCTTTCAATCTTATTATTATTATTACGATTTTTTTTGTTTATTAGTATTATTACTTACTTAGTACTATAATTAAACATCATTTGGGCCTTGGGGATATTTGATTCTAATTTTAAGAATTGTAGTATTATTACTTATTAGTATTATTACTGAATTACATACTTAGTATTATAATTAAACATCATTTGGGGATATTTGAAGAATTGTAGTATTATTACTTATTTGTATTATAATTTTTTAAGAAATGTAATATTCATCAAACAAAATATGGTTGTTTGTATAATTGTATACATCATTTGTAAAATTATTATTATTATTAGTTCAATTTAAGCTACCCAAAAAAAAAAAAAAATTATATATATATTATTAAACGGGCCAACCCGCGGGTCGACCCGGCCCAACCCGGGTTGAGCCCTAATGGGTTCACGGGTTGGGCGGGCCACCCAAATACAAAATTGACCCGGCCCGGACCGGCCCGCATAACACCCCAACCCGGCCCGGCCCACCCACTCGTGCGTGCCAACCCGCACGGGATGGGCTCGGACCGGCCCGGTCGACCCGTTCGCCATCGCTAGCTGCCGCCCATGAGTACCGGGCCCCACCACCATTAATATATCCATATAAACCCTCCTATAGGAATCCCTATAGGTAACAGCCATATCTCCATATATATATCTATATATATTATACTCTTTGAAAATTACAGGGTGTTACACTTGCATAGAGAAATTTACAAGGAAATTAACGAGGATAATTTTAACTACATGTTAATAGCAGATACTATAAGGAAATTTATAACTCTTAATGTTGGTGACTAAGAGATGGTTCGGATTCGTCCGGAACGGTTTTCACGTGGATCCGTTAGGAACTTGAACATAAGTGTTGCAGGCCCATTTAAGATTCTATATACAATCAATGATAATACTTATGCCAAAACCTTCTTGAAGGTTTTGGCATAAGTAAGGCTTTCAATATTGAGGATCCAGTACTCTATGAAGGCTCAAAATTTAACCATAGAAATTTTCTTATAAATGAGCCTACTCTGCATCCTAATGGTGAGATTCCCACATTTACCCCTCTCTCTGATACTATTTACCCACCGACAGAAGAATTGAATAATATTTTAGATGATCAGATAATCTCTACAAGAGATGATGGTATTCATAGGTATTTGGTGAGGTGGAAAAATAAGCCAAAGAATGATGACACTTGTAGTGATCGTGAGGAGCTTCCGCAACTGGATCAATATCTTTTGGAGCACCATGGCAGGATCACCGGTTTTGACTCGACTGGGTCGAGTTCTCTACCATCCAGAGAGAACGATGAGGACATCAATTCTGTTTAGTTTAGTATTTTATTTTAGTACCATATTTGTTTTTTTGGCAATTATAGCCATATGTAATCTTTCTTTTATGCATTAGAATATTTCTGAGATTTGTATCAAGATTTGTTTTGAGCCTATATATAGGCCTTGAGATTAATGAGAAGTGATGCTATTCTTGATTAAAAAAATTATTGTGTTGGGTTTTTCTCTTCATCTCTCCTTTGTGTGATACAATTGAGATCCAACTTATTAGGGTATGTAGTAAATTCTAATAAAATTTTAAGGTTTGTACTCTAAAACTACCCCAAATCCCAAAATCCCCAAATCAATTAAATCAAAATCCTAATCCCCAAATCCAAAACCCTAATCCTTCTTCTTCTTCCTCCAACTCCCGACCAAACCCAACCCCTTCACTGCCGCTGGACCTCCAACATCGCCAGCACCATCTCCATACCGTCGACCTCCTCCACCATCCCTATAACCACCACCTTCTCCTCTTCTTCTTCCTCCAAGTTCCAACCAAAACCCTAGTCTCCATCTCTGACCTCGCCACCACCGTTACCTCCACTCCGAACACCCCACCGACAGCATTGCACCACCTCCGAAAAACCACAAACCCCTCGCCTTCACTCCGAAGCCTGCAACCTCACTGCAGCCTCAACGCCTATGCCTCGATGCCCGTGCCTCGCCACTGTGCACGCAACCTCAACCCCCACTCCCTACCTCCAGCTGCCGTCGAGTCCCCTCAGCCGCCCTTTCGCTAGCCCCCATTGACCACTTTGCTGCTCCTTGTCCCTTGCTGCAAAGCTGAGATCTAACACTAGTTGCTTCGAACTCTGGTATACTCTTTCCACTTTTCTAAAATTTGTGTTATACTGCTTTATCATCTCTATTATATTATTTAATTTAACTGTTGACCACAAATATCGAGATTGAGTATTCTACTTGCCTAATTAGAGTACGAATCAATATTGCATCTTTTACTTACTAAGAATGCTTAGGAATTTAATTATTGATTGTTAGAACCGAATTATTAATTAGGCTAGTTAAACTTAATTTAATTCTCAAAAATTCATTAAACCGATTAATTGTTTAAAATTATAACTTTGATCCGTACTACATATTGGTAAAATTAATCCTTTGAGATTCTTGAAAATTCTCTATTTAGGATTACATTTTACATCAAGCCATTTCCGACTCTCAGTGGCTTTCACTCTAGCGACACTAGTCCTACCCGGATCTACCAGTAATTTTAATCCAGTCTCTAGGTAGCCATTTTTGAGCGAATTAGGAAGTGTGTGGTTGGTTCTGATACCAACTGTAGATGATGCTCATTCTCATGTTGTGGTCGACTATATAAGTATATCATCGAAAAAAACAAGCACAAACTTTCTTAAATAAGGCTTGAACACCTCATCCATAAGGGATTGAAAGGTGGAGGGCGGCATTGGTAAGGCAAAATGGTACAACCACATACTCATAATGGCCTCGTGGGTTTGAAGGCAGTCTTATGGATGTCTTCAGGTTTCATTCTGATTTGGTGATACCCACTTCGTAGATGAAGCTTACTAAACACTTGAGACCCCTACAACTCGTCTAATAACTCATCTATGACAGGTATAGGAAACTTATAGTTGATTGTCATCTTGTTTAAGGCATGTAATTAATGCAGAGGTTCCCGTAAGGTTTCTTTACCATTACAATAGGAGATGGATAGGAACTACTACTAGGTCTAATAACTCCTGACTGTAGCATCTTCTTGATGAGCTTCTCTACTCATCTTTCTGACTCCATAGGTGTTTGTAAGGCCTAAAATTTGCAATTTGGGAATTGGGGAGTAGAGGGATACTATGATCTTGAGGTCTGCTTGGTGGAAGCATGGTTTGCTCCTGGAATACAACTTCAAAGCTGTTCAAAATGTGGGAAATTTCTTCAGCGGGGTTTGAGATTGTTGCTTCATGAGTAGTTTCGGATGTTGCAACTGCAGTGACCTGGAGTAAAAGACCCCTTTTTAAATGCAGTAGTGTATTCTGAAGGATTTTAGGCTCAATTACCTCCAAGGTTTTGCTATTGACACCTTGTAGCACCTTAGCTTCCCCACCTTGTTCATAACAAACCGAATAGTTTTTGTAACTCAGTCATATTCCCTCCAAGGTGTGCATCCATTGGGTTCCCAACATCAATTGACTGGTTCTCAGGGGAAACACATAGAAGGTGGTGTTGTGTCATTCCATGACAATTGAACTCTAACTCTTCACAAACTCCTTCAACTCTTCACAAACTCCTTCACACTGTAGTTCATTTCCCCCCAGTTACTGTAACAGATAACTTGACAGCGCTGATAAAATGAACTTTTGCCTTCTTCACCACTTTGGAGTCTACAAAATTATGAGTTGAGCCCGTATCAAGGAGGGCATACACCTCATGATTCATTACACTCCTCTTCAGCCTGAGAGTTTGGGCGTGTTTCTACCCCATAATAGCACTCAATGAAATGGTGGGAGGGTCTGATCCTAGAAGCACAACCTGCATACAATTGAGGTGACTCTCTGGTTGCATATCAGGCTCACTCTCCTTCGCTTATGAAGGATCATTCACACACGCTTCCTCAGTGTCTAAATCACCTTCATTTTGCATAAGAGACCTTCCCCTACACCTATGACCCTTGTTCCATTTCTCATCACAACGAAAACCGAGGTTCAGAGCCCTCTTCTCAACCAACAAATTGAGTTTGCTTGGGACATACAGGAGTTGTATTTTTTACCTTAAGAGTATGGGTTTTGTGAGTTGAGGGTGCATACAAGGGTCCCAGTTTGGGGTTGGTTCCTAAGTATTTAGCAGCTTTTCTTTGGCACATCGGGATGGTATCTCTTGCAATTGCCTCCCTATATGTAGCAATAACCGATTGGGGGTGCTTCAACAATACCTCTTGCTGGATCTCCTCCTTCAACCCTAAGACAAACCAACATCGACATCTCCAAGGGCTTGATGAGATGACTGTATTTGAGGAACTCCTTATGTAACTCTTGAACATACCATGTTTGTTGAAGCTTGAGTAGAGTGGCAGTAGGGTTATGTAACTCAGTAGGCCCAATTGAAGAAGCATCTCCTTCTTCAACAACCCCCAAGTAATATCACCTCCATATTGCCTTTTAAACCATCGCCAACACATCAATGCATCATCCCTAAAAAAGTACACTAAAGTTCACTTGGTACCTCTCCTCAATCTTTGATTATCAAAGTGATGCTCTAAATGAAAGAACCAATTACTAATATCCCCTGTGCCATCAAATAGAGGAATCTCAAGCTTAGTGTGTTTGGGAAATATGGATTGATACATGTCAGACTCTTCTTCACCTCTTCTCCATCGATTATTGGGATTCATATCAGGATGCTGCAAGGGAGGGGGTGAATGTCCTCTGTCGGGGTTTGGATTGATAGGAGCATCATCTCTTCCCCAGTTGTCTCTCTTAGTTAAGCGGCACAACAAGCTCTGAATCTCATCATTTTGCAGCTGCAACCCAGTCATCTGATGTTGCAAGATACCCATCAAGATCTCCAGATTCTCCATTCTCTAGTTCAGATCGGTCGACTGATGAGGTTCAACATAGCCAGCGGTGGGACCTCATGTTGACGAGCTTGGTGATCCGAATCTAGAGTTTCCCCCAGACTCAAGGATAGGTAAATTTGGGAGGGAAAATAAAAATTGACAAATGAAAATTGGTGGTGGTGGTGGTGGGTGGGGGGGGATATCTTAGTATTTCATTTAAGAGTTTTTCATTGTGAACAACGGACTATCTTCAACTGAGCTTGAGAGGTAAATAGACTTTTTGTGAGAGTATAATAATATCTTGTGCCGTCTTTCGTTATCCCCCCCCCCCCAATTGGGTATGCCAAACTGGAAAAATTTTGTGGTGGTGTATTTGATGTTATCTACATCGTTCTTGATTATTCATTGTGATTAGCTGTCACCACTCTCTCGACTTTCGTTGTGCCGAATTTCATAACAGTTGGGCATTAATAAGGTTTTTAACAAAACAAAAGGATGTGTCCGAATACAGAAGGGGATGCATACACAGTTGAAATTGTTCAAAGCTTACTCCACCTTCCTTTTAACCAGAGATGTTAACTCCAGTTTGATATACAGGGCCGGCCCCAAGGAAGAGGTCGGAGAGGCGGCTGCCTAAGGTCCACAATTCTTCGCATTTTTAGGGCCCCAAATTTTATTTCCCTTATAAATATATATACGTATTTTGTAAGTGAAGTTAAATTGCAATATGTTTAGGGGCCCCCAAATTTAAATTTTTGGGCCTTTTTTTAATTAGTTCTTGGGCTGGTGGATTTTAATAATAAAATATCATATTTTGTCTTGAACTGAACAATGTGCAGTGCAATTATATATATATACTAGGTTTGCCCGTTAACACGTGCCTACGGCACGTCTTCGGAACGGTGCACCTGATTTGATTATATAAAATAGTTTTGGACGTCCAGCAAATTAATTGAAGTAGCAAACATATTATATGAGAAAACAGTATATCTACCTTTAATCTCAACCATCGCCTTCTTGATCATTAACTTGAACTTATTTGGAATGCATATAGTTTGTTAGAAACATTGCATAGAGTTTTTTTAACTTCAGCATCACTTTTAGATGCTTGTAATAGTTATGCAATGACATTATCATATAGGTTTTATAGAGCTTACTCTAATTCCATAACCACTATGAGCATGTCTAAATACAATGGTAACGCAAGTGCATGTGTGAAGGAATCTACAATACCAATAATCTAAACATTTGTTTGTTTGAGACTCAGTTTGCAATTGAAATACCTTTTATTATTATTTCAACCTGATATGGCTAAAAATATGGTTAAATCAGAACCGTCCAAATCGGGCACGAATCTTAAAGCTTGGGGGTAAAATGGTAATCTCACCTAAAAGCGGGTCTGAAATGGGTTCTGGGTCTTCTCTCCAAAAGCCCAATAACCCACGAACGGATCCGCCTTAACTGGGTGCGGGTCCCAACCCGCAAGAAACCCGGTTTAGCTGGATAGAATTAGGATTTCTGATTCGTCCTAATCAACGGCCCTGATTCACATCTATCCTTTCACTGGGAATTAGGAATTCATTCCTAATTTGATTCCAAAGGCGGCTATAAATACCTCCCATCCACCACCATTAGGAGGTAATCAATCTTTTGCCAGTTTACGCTCTTTCATAATCTTTTCTGATTACTGACTTGAGCGTCGGAGGGTGCGTCGCCGGGATCAACCCCAGTGACTCGCACTTTTTGCAGGTGAACGGCGGGAGTCAACGGTCAAACTCCGGTGGAAAGGTTCTAGGTTTTCTATTCGGGTTTTCCTAAGAATCCACAAATTCTACCGGTTTGCCCCCACACCAGATTTAGCGGTAACAGATTGGCACCGTCTGTGGGAACCCATGAATACCGATCCTTCCTCTCCCATTGGTTAAGATCATCTCCAGCCATGCCTCCCCGAAAAATGAGATTCAGAGGGTCCAACCGTGGACCTACTCCTCCTCAACAGCAGGAGATCCCCCTCTAAACTGTCCAGCCAACGGGACCTCCTCCTTAACCTGATCAGGCCCCGCAGCAGGACCAACCTTCTCCTCAGAATCTTCAACCCCCTCACGGTCAAACTGGGCCTCAGAATGCCAGTGCGGGGGGCTCCCATCATTCCTCAGAAACAACCTCTCCAACATGACCACGTCTCCGTGCACAACCCCTCTACCGACTCCATGGCATCTCACAATCCCCGGGCCTCCGATGACCTCCGCAACACCCTTAACAATTGGCATAAAGAAGAGAATCTTCGCCGCCGTTTGGATGAAAGGCGGGCCTGAAAAGGAGTCTCCCGCCAACAACGTCCAAATGAGCGATATCCTCATCGCCGAGAACATAGGAGGTCTCCTCCTCACTGAAGACGGAGAGAGTCCCCTGAGCACCATAGAAGAAGGCCTCGCTCCCCTACTGGTCGGCAACCCCCAAGGGATGATAATGCTCCTATCACCCGTGCCGAATTCCAGCAATTCCGGGCAGCCATCTTGCAAGCCCTCCATCTCCGACCCAACAACAACAATGCTTAGGGGGTCCCCACTCCTCCTCTGGTCCGAAGTCCTTACTATCGGTCCCTAAATCCTCCCCCAGCTCCTAGCAACTGCCATTATGACCTTAGTCCTCGTCACTCCTTGAGCTACCATCGTCGTAGCCCCCGCTCCCCTTCGTACGAAGACGAGTCCAGAGGCTCGTTTGGCTACCGTCGTCTCCATGAGATGGAGAGGCGCTTGGGTCAGCTAGACAAGGAAGATGAGCTTAGAGGAAGGACCCTCCGTCCGAGTCGACCTCCCTTCTCTCGAACAATCATGGAGGTGCCCGTTCCAATAGGCTTCAAGCCCCCCCCCAGTTCGAAACTTACTTTGGGGAGTCAGACCCCGTGGACCACATCGAGAGCTTCAAGACCCTCATGCTGATACACCAAGCTTCCGATGCTCTATTGTGCAAAACCTTCCTGGCCACTCTCAAAGGTCCCGCTCGGAAGTGGTACTGTCACCTCGCCCCGTCCTCCATATTCTCCTTTGAACAATTTGAGACCCTCTTCGTCACCCACTTCGTATGTAGCTGCCGCACAGAGAAGACCAGCATCTCGCTACTCTACCTCAACCAGAAGAAGGGTGAGAAGCTCAGAGACTATGTGCAAAGATTCACCGCGGAAGCTAGGTCCATCGCTTCCCTCAACCAGTCAGTCGCTACAGCAGCCTTCCAATCGAATGTCCTTAACTCCAGCCTTCGGTACTCCCTAGCCAAGAAGCCCCCGCAAAACTTCTCCAACCTTCTTCTCAGAAGCGAGAAGTATATTCGGGCTGAGGAAGCTGAGCATCGCCCCACCTTTGAGGGGCCTTCCTCCGGAACTAAAAGAAAGACGACTGAAGAAGAGGGAGCCAAGAAGCTCCAGAAAGACAACGGCGGTCAGCGCCGCCCTCCTCCCAGGTTCGAGAAGTTCACTCCTCATAACGCCAACATTTTCATTATTCTCATGGAGGTTAAGAAGGAAGGGGTTATACCTCCTGTCCCAAAGATGAATACCCCTGGCAAGAAGAGGGAGAAAGAGAAGTGGTGTCATTATCACCAGGACCATGGCCAGACACCAATGATTATCGGGCCTTGAAGAACGAAATTGAGGCCCTCATCCAAAGGGGGCAGCTGTCTAAATTTGTGAGGAAGGACCGGATTGATCTTTCTCCTCCCCCCAGGGGGGCGAACAAACATCCTGAAAGGCACGAGGAAACTCCCGAGTTCGAAGAGGAACGCATTCTGCATCTCATTCATGGAGGCCCAATGGGAGGCACCTCCAACTCCTCTCAAAAGGCTTCCATCAGGGAAGTCAACTCAGTACATGGCATACCCCCTCCCAAAGGCCTCGGGTCCCGGTCACTTTTTCAGACGAAGACCTGGAGGGAGTCCGACCCCCCCCCATTGCGATGCCCTAGTGATCAACCTCCATATGGAGAATTTTAAAGTGGAGAGGATACTGGTGGACAATGGTAGCTCCGTTAACATCCTCTTCCTCGCTGCTTTCAAAGGACTCAAGCTATCTCGGGACAGGCTTAAGCCCACTGGATACATACTCCACGGGTTCATGGGAGTGCCAGTGACTATCGAAGGAGTAATCACCCTCGACGTAACCGCTGGCAAAACTCCTACCACCCGAACGGAGCCGATGGACTTCATGGTCGTCGGTGTTCCCGCTGCTTATAATGTGATTCTAGGTCGACCTGGCCTAGCTGCTCTAGAGGCCGTCCCGTCGGCTTATCACCTCAAGATGAAGTTCCCCACCAGGGCGGAAGTAGGAGAAGTAAGGGGTAGTCAAGAGATGGCCCGCAAATGTTACATGACCTCCACCAGGGGACCAGTCCTCTCCCTCGAGACTCTTGAGATTCTCCAAGAGAATGTTCGGCCAACGTCCGAACCGGTGGATGAATTGGAGGAAGTGCTCTTCTCCGAGCAAGATCCGAACCGCAAGTTCCTTATCAGCAAAACCCTCCCATCTGCCCTATGTTCCGACATAGTCCAATGCATTAGAAAGAACCGTGACCTCTTCGCATGGTCGGCTGCCGACATGCCAGGAATCTCCAAAGAGCTCCTCGTCCACCACTTGAGTGTTGCTCCGGGGTCCAAACCGGTCCAACAAAAAAGGTGCAAATTTGCCCCTGAGCGCCAGCATGCTATCAAGGAAGAAGTGGACAAGCTCCTTAAGGCCCAGTTTATCCAAGAAGTCAACTACCCCAAATGGCTCTCCAATGTTGTTATGGTTAAGAAATCTAACAGGAGTTGGAGGATTTGTATCGACTTCACGGACCTGAACAAGGCTTGCCCTAAAGATCCATTCCCTCTCCCAAGCATCAACACCTTAATTGACGCCACTTCGGGTCATAAGTTGCTCAACATCATGGATGCCTTGTCCGGGTATAACCAAATTCGAATGTTCCCCCTGGATATTCTGAAGACCTCCTTTATTACCGATCAGGGGCTCTACTGCTACAGGGTAATGCCCTTCGGGTTGAAGAATGTAGGTGCAACCTACCAATGCCTTGTCAACAAAGTTTTTCAGAACCAAATCGGCCGAAACATGAAAGTATATGTTCATGATATGCTGGTCAAGAGCATCTATGGGGCCGATCATTTGGCCAATCTACAAGAGGCATTCGATGTATTGAGGAGGCATGATTTGAGGCTCAACCCGAACAAATGTGCGTTCGGAGTCTCGTCCGGGAAATTCCTAGGCTTCATGGTCAGCCAAAGAGGAATCGAAGCCAATCCCGAGAAGATCAAAGCCATACTGGACATGGCTCCTCCCATACTGGACATGGCTCCTCCCAAGAGTGTGAAAGATGTTCAGAAACTCACGGGGCGCCTTGCAGCCATAGGGCACTTTCTGTCCAAGTTGGGAAGAAGTGTCTTCCCTTCTTCAAAGCCCTCAGGGGGGCTAAGGGCTTCGAATGGGGTCAACAACACCTAGAATCATTCGATCAGCTTAAAGTCTATCTAGTCAACCCCCCTCTCCTCAGCAAGCCTATCCTCGGGGAAACACTCTACCTCTACTTAGCCGCCTCCGAAAAAACCCTCAGTGCTGTCTTGGTGAGGGAAGAAGACAATGCTCAGAAGCCCATCTATTATGTGAGCAAGGTACTTTGGGATGCCGAGCTCCGCTACCTAAGATTGGAGAAGATGGAGTACGCCTTGGTCATAGCAGCTAGAAAGCTTCACCCTTATTTTTAGTCCCACTCGGTGGTCGTTCTTACCGACCAGCTGCTTAAGCAAGTTTTGCACAAACCCGAGACCTCGGGCCGGCTGATGAAGTGGTTGATCGAGCTAAGTCAGCATGACATATCATACCAGCCTCGGACCGCAATCAAGGCTCAAGCCTTAGCTGAATTCATTGTTGAGAGCACCATCCCAGAGGTTAGCCAAGCAGCAAACGGGCCTCATATTTGGACATTATATGTAGAAGGGTCCTCTTGTGCCAAGGGAAGCGGAGCCGGGGTCATTCTGGCAGGCACAGATGATTTAATTCTCCAATACTCCCTCCGCATTAACTTTAAAGCCTCCAATAATGAAGCGGAGTATGAAGCCCTTATAGCCGGCCTCGGTATGGCTCGCAAGGCAGGGGCACAATGCCTCCGGATCTTTAGCGACTCTCAGCTAGTCGTGAATCAAGTCTTAGGCGAGTACAAGGCACGAGATGACCGAATGGCTAAGTATCTAGCCAAGGTCCAAAATCTCATGGCCCTATTCGAAGAGGCACTCATTCAGCGAATCCCCAGAGAAGAAAATTTCCAAGCAGATGTCCTCTCCAAGTTAGCTTCCTCTTCTCTTCAAGGTCTTGAGCAGACCGTCCTGATTGAAGTGCTCCTCAGACCGACCATAGAAGAAGAAACCCCCGACTCGATGGAGTCGTTGCCCGTCCAACTTCAAGACAACTGGATGAAATCTCTGATAGAATTTCTAAGGGATGGGCTCCTCCCCGAAGACCCAAAGGAAGCTCGCAGAGTTCGAACCAGAGCAGAGTAGTACACCCTTGTTGAGGGGGTCTTGTACAAACGCTCATTCACCCAAGTGGACGGCCGACCCTACTTAAGGTGCCTCTCCCCGGAAGAAGCCTCATATGCCTTGCAAAAGCTTCACGAAGGTATAGGCGAAGCACATGCAGGGTCAAGGTCCCTCGCCAGAATGGTGTTGAACTATGGATACTTCTGGCCGACCCTCCTACAAGATGCCGAACAACATGCCAGGCAATGCAGCTCCTGTCAAAAGTACTCCAACGTTCGTTGCCTACCCCAAATGCAACTCACCTCCCTATCAAGTCTGGTCCCTTTTGCAATGTGGGGGATGGACTTACTAGGGCCGTTTCCACCAGCTCCCGGCCAACTCAAATTCCTAGTCGTAGCAATCGACTACTTCTCAAAGTGGATAGAGGCCGAGCCCTTGGCTACAATCACCAAGAACAAAGTGCTTCAGTTCTTCTGGAAGAATGTCATTTACAGGTTCGACATGCCCCGGGTCCTAATAACCAATAATGGAACACAATTTACAGGGGCTGCATTCTGATCTCTGTATGAAGACCTCGCCATTCAGCAGCGCTTCTCCTCCATCTCCCATCCTCAGTCAAATGGCCAAGTGAAAAATGCCAACCGGCAGATCCTTTCCGGTGTCAAGAAGAGGCTGGATAAGTCCACCAAAGGCTTATGGGTTGAACAACTCCCTAACGTACTATGGAATTACCGCATTACGAAACGGACCCCCACAGGAGAGTCGCCATTCAATCTCATCTATGGGTCCGAAGCTGTGATCCCCTTTGAAGTCGATGTACTCTCTCCTCGTCTTATGGCCTATGAAGAAGAGTAGAATTTCAGGGTGCTTCGGACGAATTTGGATTTGATTGATGAGCTTCGTGAAAGAGCTTCAATTCGCCAACAAAACTATCGAAGGAGGATCGAGTTGGCCTACAACAAGAGAGTTCGTCCCACAAGTCTCAAAGAGGGGGACTTAGTCCTTAGAAAGCTGGCTATCTCATTCCCCAGTCAAAAGAGTAAGCTAGCTCCGAACTGGGAAAGACCCTACAAGATTACCAAAGTAGTTCGGCCCGGTACATACCGTCTAGAAGATCTCGAAGGCAGAGAGATTTCCAGGACTTGGAATGCCGACCATCTTTTGAAGTACCAAGAGGGCACCTGAACGCCTCTCTAAGTACCTTCGGATGTCGAACCGTTCCTTACCTTTCACTTGTATTTTGCTCCTTTATTTCTTCAATGTAATAACGGCTTGCAACTTAGAAGCAACCGACTAGTTGTTATCAATAAAATGCTTCTTTTTTCCATATTTCTTGTGATTGTGTTCATCTCTCTGTTTTTAATTTCTTTTACTCAAACGACGAGTTCGGAGTCCAACACTTGGCTCGACTCCGCTTCGCAAGCTCGCTCTTAAGCGAGCTAGAAGTGGTTCGCCATTCGGAATTGCTCCCACAACCGTTGAAACTTACTCAAACGACAAGTTCAGAGTCCAACACTTGGCTCGACTCTGCTTCGCAAGCTCGCTCTTAAGCGAGCTAGAAAAGGTTCGCCATTCGGAATTGCTCCCACAACCGTTGAAACTTACTCAAACGACGAGTTCGGAGTCCAACACTTGGCTCGACTTCACTTCGCAAGCTCGCTCTTAAGCAATCTAGAAGTGGTTCGCCATTCGAAACTGCTCCCACAACCTTTGATACATACTCTAATGACGAGTTCAGAGTCCAACACTTGGCTCGACTCCGCTTTGCAAGATCGCTCTTAAGCGAGCTAGAAGTGGTTCGCCATTCGGAATTGCTCCCACAACTGTTGAAACATACTCTAAGGACGAGTTCGGAGTCCAACACTTGGCTCGACTCCGCTTCGCAAGCTCGCTCTTAAGCAAGCTAGAAGCGGATCGCCATTCGGAATTGCTCCCCGCAACCGTTGAGATTCGCTTAAACAATGCGCACGAAGTGTTCACAACTATACTAGACATGGGAGAAGAGTACTTAGAGGTGTTAAACCTTCGGTCCCTAGGGTTCGTCTGAAGATAAAGTTAGACACTCCGTGCCTACAAGAAGAAAGATTCGCTTCTGGTTTTGAGTATTTGTTAAAATTTCGAGGAGTTGTACTTGAATAAATGCCCACCAATAGAAGCACACGAACATAGAAAAGAAACAAAATCTTTCATCTATATAAAATTCTAACGCACAAAAGCGTTCGAGTTACAAGACCAAGCTACTACTACAAGGAACTACAAAAGCTCCAAGAAGCATAATACAACTTATTCAATGCTTCTTCGAAAGGGGGACATTTCGGTTCAAAGACACCTGGGGACAGCACCGCCTAACCTCGGAGCTCATCTCCAAACCGACGAACTGAGATGCCTCTTCGGCACTGCCTCTAACTGTGACTCCGACCGAAGCGCCGCTGGACGAAGCAGCCACCACACTCTGAGCATCGGCCGGACTCCGCCTAACGGCAAGCAAACGAGTCGCGAGCTCATAAAACGAGATCTCCCTCTCGATCTCTTCGCGAGTACACGACGTACTTCGGACGTTGATCCTTTCAGGCTGAGGTTTGAGCCAAGCAACTTCCTCCTCGAGCTCGACGATCCTGTCCTTCAAAGTGCCTTCCTTCACAGATATCTTGAAGCAAGGGAGTTTAACGGAGCCTACGGCATCAGTGTTGTCGGCTATAATGCGACGAAGGTGGGTCACTTCGATGCTTTTGTCGACTGTAACCCTCCTCAGCTGGTCGACCCTCGCCATCAACTCGTCGGGCTCGACCATCAGTTTACCCACTGCCGATGTTATTTCATCTTCCTCCGCCGAGAGTTCCTCTTCGGCTATTTCCAGATGGCGAACCTCCTCCAGTAGCTTGCCTTTCTCTTTCTCAACGTCGAATAGCAACTTCTGAAGTAACTCCACCTCGCCTTCGAGACGAACCTCGTGAGATCGCTTTCGTAGTTGTTTCAGCTCGGATAAATACTCTCTCGCGGTTGCTTTGACGTCTTCTAGTCTTAACTCGCTCTTGAGGAAACTCTCTCGGCCACGAGAGAGGGCTCGCCTCGCCTCATCTAATTCAGCGCGAAGGCGAGTTGCTTCGGAGACCAAACTCGGTTCGACGACCTGAAAAGCGGAAGCATATCAACGCAAAAAGACAAAGGACAGTGCTCAACACTTAGCCGAATTTTGGAGAAATCTCGAGTCAAACACTTAGCCTAATTTCGAAGAAATTCAATTTCAAAATAGTCCAACACTTAGCCAAATTTGAGAAGAGAGTTCAAACAAAACTTTATTCATATCAAAAAGCAGTGGCCAGTCCGCAATAAGGCAGTACATAAAAAGAAAATTTATAAAAACGAGGAGATCAAGGGTCCACCTTGGGCGGCAGCTTAGAAACAGGCACCTCGGTGGATGGCCCCTCGTCCCTCGTCCCCCGTCGGCTGCCACAGTCTCGGGATCGACAAGCACTTCGTCATCCTGCTGCTCACCCTCCTACTCTTCTCCCTCCTCCTCTTCGTCTTCTTCTTCGCTGCCGGGCCACAGTCGGTACCCCACCCTCTCGAAGTCGGGGACTCGAGCCTCGACATGGTCGAGCGCCTTAGCATAAGACAGCTCCATGTTGACAGCCATGTGCTTCTTCGCCTCATCCTCGATCTTCTTTCTCTCCTTCTCCACGGCCTCGACTTGTTCCAACTTCAAAGCCTCCAAAGCCTTCGCCGCCGCGGCCTTCTCCTCGGCGGCCTTAGCGACCTTCGCAGCGAGCTTTTCCTTTGCTTGCGCCAAGGCTGCCTCGAGGTCGGTGACTCGAGCTGCCAAAATGTCCGAGCGATGCTGCTCTGCATCGAGCTGTTTCACGGCCCTCGCCCTCTCCGCTGGGTCTTTGTCACTGAGGGCCTTCAGCTCCCTCTCCTGCTCGGCATACTCTTTGATGAGATGAGCGAAGTGGCAAGTGGCCTGCAAGAAGAAGTAGTTAGAACACAACGAAAACCGAGCTATGGACTTAGAAAATTTTCAAGAAAAAGAATCGAGACTTACCGACATAAGCGACCGAGCAACTTCGAGAGCATCATCGCTGGTCGTCCCCGCCTTCAGGGTGGCTTGGTCCTTCGAGGTCGGGAGATGGCGAACAGCCTGCATGCTCATCGCCGAATCCCCCAAAAAACTGTCGTGGTTCATCACCCGCCAATCTCTTGTGAGCCTCGGTCAAGATCTCCTCGGCCTGCGGGGTCAAGGACAGGGCCTCAAGTGCCAGCACCGCCGAGACGGAGAAAGCCTCACCTGCAGGGGCAGACGGGGTAGGGAGGACAACTACCGCTGAAGACGATTCCCGAGGAGCAGGTGTAATATCCCGTACGGATATTACCTTGTATAAATTATTATTTTATTATTATTTTGTTTTAATTCCAAAATCAAATTATTTTGGCAATTTTTACCTGGTTTGTTCATAGACATTATCTGTACACCGGTCAGTATACATCCGTATTGTATCAAATTGGTACCGTGATCTTCCGAACTAATAATAAAATTTATTTTATTATTATTTCCGAAATTAAATTATTTTTATACGGATTATGTGAAGATTTTCGGTATACGCATATATATACACACATGTATGTAGTATGTTGATTAGTACATTATACAAATTGTGTGTTGTGTATTTTTTAGACAAAATACTTGTCCTTGATATGACAAACCTATTAGATTATTAGGGTTTTTATTTGAATGGTTAATCTAGGTTAAGTATGCATGAGAAGATTAGGAAAAACTCTTCTAGAAACCTTATCTTTTCACCGTACTTCCACCTCACACCCTAGCCCATACCTCCACTTCACCCTACCTCCCTACAAGGGCATGGCAGTCCTCCATGAGCTAGAGAGTTTTGTGCACTTTGGTGAGTGCAATTTTGCACTCTCCACCTTTCCTCCACCTATAAATACCCCCTCCTTCTTCACTTGTCTCACTTTTTACAAAAACACAAAGACAAAAGAAAGGAAAGGAAAAGAAAGAGAGAACCCACTCTAACAAGAGAGTTTTCATTGTAGGTTTCATAGGAGCTTTCAAGCTTAGGGGAAGGAGAAGGTTGCTAGGCTAGTCCTTCCAACAAGAAAGAAAGGTGGGGGTTCTCCACTTGTTTTTTTGGTTGTTTGAGTTGTTGTTTTGATCCCTTCTTCTCGTTATCTTCCTTGTTTTGTTTTCTTTTGTTTTGGGTGCCTGTTCTTGTGATAGTGTTGTTGTATGTTGTAGCATAATATGGATAAAAAGAAATGTGATAAGTAGTAGTACTAAATAAACATAAAGATTGACTCTTTTGGTTGTTGAAATGGTTGTTCTTGTTGTTGTTTGGACTGAGAACATAAACACATGATGACTTGTGTATACACCCAATTTGGGGGTTGTAGGACTTGACATTGGACATACACATATGCATATGACTATTGAGTACATACCCATTTGGGATGTAGGACTAAAACAAGGACTTGGCATAAGCATATGATTTTTGGTACATAGAACTAATTACTACCCATTTTGGGGTTGTGGACTATTAAAAGTAATTCCTTCTTGATTTTTGCTCTCTACTTTGATAGTTAACAAAATCTTGTTAACTCCTAGTTAATAAAAAGATAGGCTTGTGGTATGTAAGAAATAAGTGTTAAAGAAATAATGTTGTTTTATGTAGGGCTTGTAATTAATAAAAAAGGTAGACTACTTGTAGTATTGTAGTTCATGCTTAAGTAGTAGTAGATGTTTACTCTTAAGAAAAGTAATAATAAATGTTATGCTTAAATAGGTAAGAAATAGATGCTTATTCTTAAGAAAAGTAGTAGTAGTAGATGTTTATGACTAAATAAAGTAGTAGTAGATGTTTATGCTTAAGTAAAGTTGTAGTAGATGTTTATGTTTATATATAAGTAAGGTCATGTTGAAGTAGTAAATGACATTTTGTTTAGAAGTATGGTAGTAACCCATGCTCCCATTGTAGTAGATATCCATGGTTAAATAGTTATAGGTTGATGTTTATGTTGTGTTTATATTTTTGTAGAAAGTCCATGTTTTAATGTCTACCATGTTGTAGGTTAATGGAACCATATTTATGATATGTATCATATTGTAGGAAATTCCTTCTTGAAGTGTATACCATGTTGTAGGTTTAATGTAAAAAAGAACCATGCTTATGTTGTATACATGTTGTAGGAAAAATAAATACCATGTTTAGATTATGATAGGAAAGTCTTATATCATGCTTGGATCATTTTAGGAAAAATATATACCACGTTTAGATTGTAGTAGGAACCATTATACATGCTTAGATTGTTGTAAGAATTATTACACCATGCTTGGATTGTAGTAGGAACCATTATACATGTTTAGAATGTTGTAGGATTCTACTTGGAATACATACCATGCTTAGATTAATACTAAGTAGTATCACCATGTTTAGAATGTTGTAGGGCTCTACTTGGAATATATACCATGCTTAGATTAATACTAAGTAGTATCACCATGTTTAGAATGTTGTAGGTATCTACTTGGAATATATACCATGCTTAGATTAATACTAAGTAGTATCACCATATTTAGAATGTTGTAGGTCTCTACTTGGAATATATACCATGCTTAGATTAATACTAAGTAGTATCACCATGTTTAGAATGTTGTAGGCCTCTACTTGGAATATATACCATGCTTAGATTAATACTAAGTAGTATCACCATATTTAGAATGTTGTAGGTCTCTACTTGGAATATATACCATGCTTAGATTAATACTAAGTAGTATCACCATGTTTAGAATATTGTAGGTCTCTACTTGAAATACATACCATGCTAAGATTGTGTAGGATTCATGTTTAATCACTTACCATGCTTAGATTGTTGTAGGAAAGCGCAATCCATGCTTAGGTTGTTGTAGGAAAATTGTATACCATGCTTAGACTAATGATAAGTAGTATTACCATGCTTAAATTGTTGTAGGGTCGATGTTTAATTAATATTGAAGTTGAATACCATGCTTAGGAATGTGTAGGATTAATGTTCAATCACCGACCATGCCTAAGATTGTTGTAGGAATATTTAAGTAGTATGTTATGCTTAAGATTTGTTGTAGGTTCCTACCATACTGAAGAATTGTTGTAGAATAATGTTTAAGTGGTATACCATGCTAAATTGTTGGCACTCATGGGTAGGTTGTAGCAATTAACCATGCTTAAAGTAGTAGGAGACATCCATGCTTAAATCTAGTAGCTATTCGTGCCTTAAATTGTAGTAGCTTCTACTTAAGTTGTATCCATGTCGTGGTTGTAGCGTTAGTGAAGGACTAATCATTTGATAGTTGCAATATTGTGTTGTGAAGTAGTTCTAGTTAATTCCCCAGAAGGAATCCCCTGTTTGAGATTACATAGTTAGAGCAATGCATGCTTGAATGGTGTATTGTAGCATTCTAGTCAATAGAACAGCGCTTGAATTGTACGTGGTAGTGAAAGATTGAAAAGGAACCATGAACCCATGCATCTAGCTCCTAGGTGATTCTAGCTCAACTTAAGAGAGAACCCGAGAATCCAGTCGCATATAGTTCTAGTTCGTTTTGAAAGGAAACCGTGAGTTCTAGTGTGTGAGGTTCAAATTGGAATTGGACCCTATCATAGGGGCATTCCTCATCCTTATGGGTAATAAGGGCTGGGAAGATCACTAGTAATAGTTAGTTCAATAAAGGTTGTTATGTCGCCTTCGGGCTTCTCATTGGTAGAATACCTATCTCAGACTGTTAGTAGATTCTTCTGTTGCTTCTAATTTTAGAAGATCGAGTTGCTAGTAAGCACATTTGGTTGCTTATAGGTTTGATTACCTGTATGGTAGTTTGCATATGGTTGTGCTCGTACGTGGCTCGACTGGCCCGTATGTAGCTGTGGGTCTCATACGTAGTTTATTTGGCTCGTATGAAGGTTGTTACTCGTATGCGGCTCGACCAGCCCGTGCATAGCTGTTGGTCTCATACGCGGCTTATCTGGCTGGTATGTACGTTGTTATCTCATACGAGAACTGCCTGGCTCATAGGTAGTGGTTGGTTCATACGTAGCTTATTGGCTCGTATGTGGTTAGTTTACTCGTGTATAGCATGTTAGCTAGTACGCAGTTGTTATGCTCATCTAGGGCGATACTATTACCCTAGGGGCTGTCGACCATCAAGACATATGTTTTCCTATTCCTAAGGGACCGTGGACGAGTCACTCCTTGTGTGCCGTCGGATCTTAACCAGTGTAGGTTGATCGCGGACCGGAGTATAGACGGAATCCAAGTTCAGGGTAGTGGCATGCATGTATGATCGTATTGCCGGGGTCTTGGATTGATAGGCCATGAATCAGATCCTAAGGGATTCTGGTAAGCCTGGGTTGAGCAGCCTAGTAGAGTTGTCTTGCGAAGTCTAATTTAAGACCTAGCATGTTGTGTTTATAATATTGTCATCCCTAGGATTGTTCAGGATTAGTGACATCATTAGGATAGTGACTTATAAATATCATTTACTTAAACCTTTTGCCAGAAAGAGAGGAGTCGGTTGTAGGGGGCCCCTTACGACCAACTCGTCCTTTGGGGCAGAACTTAGGTGGTGTTAATTGTGTTGTACCTTCCCGTCAAAGGGATACGTACGGTGCCTTCTCACGAGTTGGGAGCACGGGTTCGTATCTCACACTGTTAATTCCTGGAGTGCCATGATAAGGCGGGCGGAGCTAGGGGATGGACCCCGGAACTCCGTCGGGTCCTATGCCGGGAAAGCGAACAGGCCATAGATTGCAGTCTATGAGTTAGGGGGCCACAGGGGATACTTCGAGCTAACCTGTGTTGCGGTAACCCCGAGGGTTCGTCTGGTTTTTGAGTGAGGTCCGGTTAGCCGGGTAGTAGTGGCAAACATAGACACCATGAGCGGATTGCATTAGTGGGACTTGACCACATCTGCAACCTCATCAGTCACGTTGTATCTGTTAGGAACAGGTTGGGTACAATTAGAAATGCATAACACGGGTTCAAATCCCTATATATGGAGAAACGGCTCGAGAAGGGCGCATGTAGTATGGGCTGCATGTTGCTTCGGAGACTTGCTGGCATTAGAATAGGAGCATCCTAGTTTTAGTTAATATTGCGTTAGATTCTAGTCATAGCACTCACGAACACTTAAACTACACCGACACAATTACCATGTTTCTGTATGTTGTTTTGGGAGATTCGCCGCTATGTTATCAGCCTTAAAGCGTCAGTGAATACTGACGTTCCCACTTCAATAGGTACTGGATCGTAGAAGTACAAGTGCGAGATTCAGGAGGACTCAAGGCAAGGAAAGCGAGGAGTCAATGTCATGTTTAGCTTCCGCTGTAATAATTACGTTGATTATCTATTATTGAAAAGTACTCAAGTGAGAGTTACCAAGCGTTGTTCTTCATTCCTTGTACTGTGATGTATGTTGTTGAAAGTTGTAATACTTGGAAATGTAAAGGTGTTATTGTAACACTATTGTAATGTATTGCAGTTGTATAATATTTAAACTTGTAATACATTGGGTGTTGAATAAAAAGTTTTAAATTATCCTTTTTTTCTGTGTATTGTGACTAATTGATGAAAAGGTCCTGGCTCGTGTCTCGAATTCTCCATATAGGAAGTTCGGGGCGTTACAGCAGGAGTGGCAACGGACGAGGGTGCCTTGGTGGGTCGGCCCGACGAAGGACCCATGCTCGTCCTCTTCCTCTTCTTGCCATCGGCGATTTTGCTTCGTTCCGCCATCATGCCCTTAAAGTCCATATTCGGCGCCTCTGTCCAAAGGGTTAGAAGAAGTTAGAAGAATGTACGTGGCGATAAAAGAGAATTGCGAAGTGAGATGTCAGGAGCGTACTCGGGTCGATCGGACTAAGGCCTGACCCGTGCAGCACCTCCTCGGTCACCTCCCTGCAGCTCAACATCGGGAGAGCGATCAGCTTGGCCGCCACCCCCACCTCGGCAGTGGTCAACACCGGCTCGGCCTTTGCAAACTTCGATACCTCCTTCTTCCACCGAGTTGGGAAATCCAATGTCAAGGGCCCCTTTATTAGAAAAAACTTCCCCTTCCACAGCTTTATCGAATCAGGATCCTCTATTAACTTAACTTCTCTCCGGGGTGACAAGTAATAGCGAGGCTCGAGCTTACTCATCCTGTTGATTCAGTATAAACTTCGGAGGATGACGAGCTCCAGCTCCACTTCGGCAATTCGACATTGAAGCAGAAAGCCGAGCACGTGGCGCCAAGTGTTCGGCATGAACTGTATGGGGGCCAGAAAGTACCACTGAAGGACTGCCATCACAAAGGGATGAAGGGGGAAGCGCATACCAGCATTCAAGGGGTCGTAAGCGAAGACGCATGTGTCCGGTGTCAGGACAGTGTTCGCTCGCATCCCGGGGCCGGGAAGGACCAGCCTGTACTCCTGAGGGATGGCGAACCCCTTTCTAATCCGGAGGAGACCCCGCTCGGTTAGCACCGAAGGGAGGTCATCCACCTCGGTGACCTCCCTCATATCGTTCTCCACATAGGCCACCATGCGACCAATGACCGCCTTGCTCAGCAGCTCGCCGCTGTTCTGCCTTATCCCAGCATGACCAGACAACACACCAGGCATCCGACCCGATTCGTCAACTCGTCTATCAATCTCCACAATCTCCTCAACTACCGAGGACCGAACCACTACCCTCTTCTTCTCCTCGGCCGTAGACGACCTTGCTACCTCCTTCCCCTTTCTACGGCTCACTACTTCTCTCCCCTCCTCGGCATTCCGACCTCCCGAGGACGATGCCTCACTTTCCGAGTTTACTATTGACATCTCGAATAAATATTTAAGGCAATGAAGACTGACCTTGATGTGACGTATCCTTGAAGTGACATTTACGGTCGGAAAGAGTTCGCCAAAAATTGCCTGGCCCTTGCGACAGCTAGCACAACTGCCTTGGAGCACAAATCGCCACTAGCAGAACAACTCAAGAGCAAAAGTAAAAACTTGGAAGTAAAAGTGAGAAATAAGCTAACGGGTGAGGGGGGTGAGAACTTATAGCCAAGAAACTGACTGTTGGGCTTTCGAAACGCTTAGAGGCCCATTAAGGGAGACAAAACGACAAAAAAGAGAAAGCTGCGACGGTTCAGAGGAAAGACGCGTCAGTTCGCTTAACATCACCGCTCGACGACTCGTGACTCGCCGAACCACCAAGTCAATCTGACGAACTGACGGGGTACCGACCTCCACATATGGAGAAAAATGCCGCCGAGCCATTTTTACTGTCAGATTGTCTCAAAATTCGCGTCGAAACATGATGGACGATTCAGATCACGCCATGCCCACAAAATGACAAGATAACGTTTTCTCGTGATCTGAACCTCCAACTTCGTAATACGAGCCATGATGAGCGTCTCAGATCCCACCACGTGGCTCGAAGACTCGATCCAATCTACTAAGCCACCGGAGTGCTCCGCCGAGCTACTGAACAGCTCAGCCCAGCCGCCGAGCTACTGTGATCAGAGGACGAGCCACCGAGCCACCAGGCCGCTCTGGCCGAACTAACGGGGTACCGACCTCCACATATGGAGAAAAATGCTGCCGAGCCAGTTTCATCGTCAGATTGTTTCAAAATTCACGTCGAAATATGATGGACGGTTCAGATCATGCCACGCCCACAAAATGATAAGATAGCATTTTCTCGTGATCTAAACCTCCAACTTCGTGATACGGGCCATGATGAGCGTCTTAGATCCCACCACGTGGCTCGAAGACTCGATCCAATCTGCCAAGCCACCGGAGCGCTCAGCCGAGCTACCGAATAGCTCAGCCCAGCCGTCGAGCTACTGTGGGCAGAGGGCGAGCCACCGAGCCACTAGGCCGCTCTGGCCGAACTGACGGGGTACCGACCTTCACATATGGAGAAAAATGCCACCGAGCCAATTTTACCGTCAAATTGTCTCAAAATTTGTGCCCGAATCTGATGAGCGGCTCAGATCATGCCACGCCCACAAAATGACAGGATAGCATTTTCTCGTGATCTGAACCCCGTCCTCGCAATTCGTGTCATGATGAACGTTCCAGATTAAGCCACATGTCCCAACGATTCATTCCGAGCTGCCGATTCACCGGAGTGCTCAGTCGAGCTACCGAACAGCTTAGCCGAGCTACCGAGCTACTATGGGCAGAGGATGAGCTACCGGGCCGCTTTGACCGAACTGCCGAGGTACCGACCCTCACATTTGAAGAAAAATGATGCTGAACCACCTCAATTGTTGGATCATGTCAAAAAATGTGCTAGAACATGATGAACGGCCCAGATCGCGCCACGCTCACAAAATGACAAGATAGCGTTTTTTCGTGATCTGAGCCGCCCTCCTCGTGATTCGCGCCATGATGAGCAATACAGATCCTGCCTCGTAGCTCGGCCATTTGCTACGATCCGAGCCACCGAGCTACCGAGGTACAGGAGGCTGAGGTGCCGAGGCACCGACCTTCGCATACGGGGAAAAAGCTGCCAAGCTACTCAGACTGTCCGATCCTCCAGAAAACTGCGCTCAACACTGATGAAGGGCCTAGATTACGCCACGACATAATTCGGTATTAAAAATTAATTTTTATTTATTAAAATCAATTTATTTATTTAAAAATTGAGAAAAAATGATTAAAAATTCGGAAAAATTAATTAAAAATTCTAAAAAATAATTATAAATCCGGAAAAATATTTTTGAGCCCTTGGGTAAATAATTATGGCTTAGAAGAGTCAATTAAGACCCCCGAACAACGAATTAATACTTCACAAAATTAAATAAGTGATCCAAAAAATAGATAAAAATTAAAAAAAACCACCAAGAGTCCAGGAGAGCTCAGGAACAACCTAGAGCGCGCGACTAACTCAGAAAATCACCACAATACCTCATGCAAAGATTCAACGCCCCTCATTCGGACTCCGATACAACCCTGAAAGCCATTGAAACAGTAAAACTACTCAAAGGCTAAACCCGCTCAGCCTTTGGGAGTGGGGGGCTCGTGATATGGCTAAAAATAGGGTTAAATCAGAACCGTCCAAATCGGGCACGAATCTTAAAGCTTGGGGGTAAAATGGTAATCTCACCTATAAGCGGGTCTGAAATGGGTTCTGGGTTTTCTCTCCAAAAGCCCAATAACCCACGAACGGATCCGCCTTAACTGGGTGCTGGTCCCAACCCGCAAGAAACCCAGTTTAGCTGGATAGAATTCGGGTTTCTGATTCATCCTAATCAACGGCCCTGATTCACATCTATCCTTTCACTGGGAATTAGGGATTTCATTCCTAATTTGATCCCAAAGGAGGCTATAAATACCCCCCATCCACCACCATTAGGAGGTAATCAATCTTTTGCTAGTTTACGCTTTTTCATAATTTTTTCTGATTACTGACTTGAGCGTCGGAGGGTGCGTCACCGGGATCAACCCCGGTGTCTCGCACTTTTTGCAGGTGAACGACGGGAGTCAACGGTCAAACTCCGGTGGAAAGGTTCCAGGTTTGCTATTCGGTTTTCCTAAGAATCCACAAATTCTATCTGTTTATCCCCACACCAGATTTAGCGGTAACACAACCAAAATGAAATACATGAAGTTCTCAAAACTCTAATCCAAACTAATCATTTCTTTTTTTTCTCCACTTTGTCTCCCCATTGCACCTTTATAAAAAAAAATTAAAATGGATAAATAACAAATTTACTTTAACTATCTTTCTTGAATGTAGAGTTTGCACCCTTCACTGGTAAACTCCAGTCATCCCAATCCTATATATCCAAACATACACTAAAAGTTCTTATATGTTATATTATCCATAGTTTCTAATAACCAGTGAAGGGAATACTTCACGATAGTATTTTTTCTTGTAGTAAAGAAATTATTGTTGCATATTTGCCAACTTATTTTAGGTTGCTAGTGAGCTTACCTATCCTGCTTTGGTTTGGAAGCCCAAATTGAGGCCACCAAATAATCCATCTCTCACTTGCGTACATCTTAAATCAAAACCAATAAAAAACTCATCAAATAAATCACCAAATTAAAATTTTTTAAACCAAAAAAGTAAAACAATCATACATCTCTGAACTTAAATTGTATGCACACACAAAGTTTGATTTAGCAAAAAACTGAGTAATCCCCTGCGCACAAAAAATTAAAAATTAGAATGAGAATTCGGTTAATGAGATGAAATTAGAGTCATCGTATCGCATATAGAGGCTCTCGATTTGGCGGAGGGGAGTCGCCGATACGGAGTCGCTTGATATTCGCGCTCGATTTGGTGGAGGGGAGTCACCGATACAGAATCAGCAGCGGATCAGATATCGGCGACGACCACTTGATTGAGCTTCAACATTGGATTTGGATTTGGATTTACTTTGAGATTTTCAAATTTTCAAATTTTCAAATTTTCAAATTTTTTCAAATTTCGAAAATTTTAAAATTTTAAAATTTTGTAAAAATTTTAAAAAAATTTTAATTTTTGATTTTTTCAAAATTTAAAATTTTTCGAATTTCCAAAATTTTAAATTTTAAAATTGTTTAAATTTTTTGATTTTTTCAAAATTTAAAATTTTTCAAATTTCCAAAATTTGAAAATTTTAAATTATTTAAATTTTTTGATTTTTTTGTTTTTTTGAAAATTTTATTTTTTTAATTTTCAAAAATTTCAAAATTTCTAAAATATCTAGAATTTTGAAAAAATAAATAATTTTTTTTAAAATTTAAAATTTTTAAATATTTAAAATATATATTTTTTTATTTTTTATTTTTTTATTTTTTATAATTTTTTTATTTTTAAAATTTTCTTAATTATTTTTAAAGATTTTAAATTTTAAATTTTTTTAGTTTTTAATTTTTTTAATTTTTAATTTTCTTAATTTTTTGAATATATATATATATATATATATATATATATATATATATATATATATATATATAGAGAGAGAGAGAGAGAGAGAGAGAGAGAGGGAGGGAAATAATTAAATAAATAAAGGAGTTGTTTTGGATGTGGGGATTTGAATTTGAGTTTTGGCGGGAAAAATATGTTTTATGAGGTTAGATTGGGTGTTTGATTTTGGGGAGATTAAAGGAGAGCCACTTGATAGCTTTCTTTGTGTTTTATTATATATATATATATATATATATATATATATATAGAGAGAGAGAGAGAGAGAGAGAGAGAGAAAGGTTCGGGTGAGAACCATTCCGTGGGGTGAGAACCTAAGGGCCTATCCCAGCCATTCATCTATGTAATCTTAACGGTCAAGATTTTTTAAAATTAAACAATAAGATTAATTAATTTCTGCATTAAGATGTCAATCCCTTTAATTAAGGGATGGGGACCGCGTAATAAAAGGAATGAAAGATCACAGATTATTAGGCAACATATATTGCCTTTTTTATTTTATTTTCAGCCGAACCACAATCTTCATCAGGATGAACAACATTTGTTGCTACGTACAATGTTGCTAAATATGAAATTTTTATCTACTTACAATACAGTCAGTTGCTATATAGTGAACGAATTGGTGAAGGAACGAATTGGTGATGATTCTGAAGTTGCTATTAAGCTGGGATACAAAATCTTCTCGAATAGTAACTGTAATAATTATAAATAGCAACTGTAATAATTATAAATAGCAACTGAAATAATTATAAATTGCAACTAAAATTGGTGAAGGAATACTATAAATAGCAACTGAAGTTAAAATTATAAATAGCAACTGAAGTTGCTATTGTATCTACTTACAATACAGTCAGTTGCTATATAGTGAACGAATTGGTGAAGGAACGAATTGGTGATGATTCTGAAGTTGCTATTAAGTTGGGATACAAAATCTTCTCGAATAGCAACTGTAATAATTATAAATAGCAACTGTAATAATTATAAATAGCAACTGAAATAATTATAAATAGCAACTGAAATTGGTGAAGGAATACTATAAATAGCAACTGAAGTTAAAATTATAAATAGCAACTGAAGTTGCTATTGTATCTACTTACAATACAGTCAGTTGCTATATAGTGAACTAATTGGTGAAGGAACGAATTGGTGATGATTCTGAAGTTGCTATTAAGTTGGGATACAAAATCTTCTCGAATAGCAACTGTAATAATTATAAATAGCAACTGAAATAATTATAAATAGCAACTGAAATTGGTGAAGGAATACTATAAATAGCAACTGAAGTTAAAATTATAAATAGCAACTGAAGTTGCTATTGTATCTACTTACAATACAGTCAGTTGCTATATAGTGAACTAATTGGTGAAGGAACGAATTGGTGATGATTCTGAAGTTGCTATTAAGTTGGGATACAAAATCTTCTCAAATAGCAACTGTAATAATTATAAATAGCAACTGAAATAATTATAAATAGTAACTGAAATAATTATACAGCAATACCTGACCACTTAAACAGCAACTGTAATAATTATAAATAGCAACTGTAATAAACAGTAACTGTAAGGAACGAAATAGTGAATGATTCTGCAGTTCCTATTAATTTGGGAAACAAAATCTTCTCCAATATTTTACGGGAATAAATTATTTCTCTCTCCAATTTGACCAAATTTGCCTTAACCGTCGCACACAAAAAAAGGCAATTTATAATTATTCCTTTTATTACACGGTCCCCATCCCTTAATTAAAGGGATTGACATCTTAATGCAAAAATTAATTAATCTTATTGTTTAATTTTAAAAAATCTTGACCGTTAAGATTACACAGATAAATGGCTAGGATAGGCTCTTAGGTTCTCACCCCAGGGTTGGTTCTCACCCGAACCGACCCCTATATATATATATATATATATATATATTTCATATTTTCATAACTGTAGCACAAAAAAATTACCAAAAGTTTTTTTTAAACCAATCTTTTTATGGGGGCCACATTTCGAGAGTTCGCCTTGGGCCCCGTGAACTTAGACCAGATCCTGTTGATATAGTAACTAATATAGTGACCAATTTAGCTCACTTCATTATTTGTAAAACCATCAGAACTATTTCACCTATTTGCATGACAACAAATCTATGCTACCCCGGCGTTTGGGTAGAAACACCGGGTAGCACCCTCGTTAAAAAATACACCCCGGTCTACCCGATGTTGGGATAGAGGATATAGGGTCTCTCATGGAGACCAATACAATTATTTATAGAGATATAGAAAATCCTATGTTGTAGTCTAAATCCTTCACTATGTGACTCTCAAGCCTCACTGAAAGATACTTTGTTGTTACAATGAAAAACTCTCAGATGAAGTACTGCCTTCTATAGAGGTCATTACAATAATTTATAGAGATTTAGAAAACCCTAGGTTGTAAATATTTCTTTCGTAATTATTCAAAGTTATACCTGAACCCCAAGTAATATAAAAGCCAAACATTGACTCTAAATAAAATATCCAATCAATTAGAATTTAGAACCTTTTGATAATATATTAACTTCAAATTGGGACATACAGCTAACATTAATTAGCATTTTAAACTAAATAACTGATGCTCTAGTTGATTGCCATGGTTGGCTGAAATTTGTTAATCAAATAAGCTCATTTATTTAACTAGTTATCATTCTATAGATTAGTTTTTACTTTGATTAACTTAAGATGGAGAAATTTAGTTAATTGAATTGTTTCCTTCAAAACATGGAAGAGCTTTCTTCATTCGTAATGGAGTACTTGAATAGAGTTAACCTTATTAGTTCATTATTTACTTAATTGTGATTCGTAACGTAAATTAAATTTGTCCAGTAATTGTAACTTTTTACTTATTTTGGTGACGGTGGCTAAGATTGGAGTAGTTGCTACTAGGGATGGCAACTGGGTGGGGTTGACCCGCGACCCGAGCACACGAATCCGGCCCGCTACAATGCAATTCGGGATCGGGTCGAACCCGCATAAAATTTGCAAATCAAACCCGCTAGACCCGGCCCATTCGATCCGTTGACTGAGTCAAACCCGTCGCCAACCCGCGGTTCGACCCCCAGGTTTTGATCCATTTGACCCGAACGGGTCAAACGTTCGACCCGCGCGGGTCGAACGGTCCAGTTTGTCCAGAGCCATTGGCTAGCTGTTTTTTTTTATATAATTTATTTTCCCCTATAAATACCCCTTTAATTCAATCTAACAATTTCCACACCTTACTCTCTTACTCTCTCTATTACTACTACTCAATTCAATATCAATTCAATCAAGTTTTTTCAACAAATTAGCAAGCAATAAAAAAGTAAAAATTTTCGAACGTATCGAATTGTGTTGATTCAACTCTCAATTACGTCTACTTCAATTCCTCTAACAAAGAAGCTCTCTCCCTCTCTCTTTCATGTTTCAACTACCAGATTACCGACTACTCTCTAATTTTATTCTCTTTTATTTGTATATTCGATTGTCCATGAAGTATGGTATCAAAATTTCACAACCCTCCTATTGTCTTAAATTTTGTTGTAGTTCTAATTTTTTGTATCATACTTGTTGGTTGGTTTTTCGCTTTTCTCTCTCTCAACCCTCCTATTATTTTTTAGATTTTATTTTTTAACATATACCTCCTAGATTGTTTTCTATTATTTCACATACAGTAGTAAAATACTAGAAATTTTTTTTCACATACACTATTACCACGCCAAAGTAGACAAGATTCTACCGGCACTTCACGTCGGCCTCCAATAGTCCCATAAATTGAACCCGAATTTACATATAATCTTATGATAAGAACTCACGATATCCCTACACACGAAATAGAAGAAGAAATTGATGATGTTGACACACAAACACAACAAACCAAACCCAGTAGCAGTAGAAAAAATAGGGGAGAAACAAGTGATTGGTACAAATTTTCTGACTATATCCCTGATGAGAATAACCCGGTGTAGGGCATAAAATTTGTAAACATTGTGACAAGAGTTACAAATGTAAGAAGGGGTAGAAAACAGGTACAATTAAATGACACATTTTAAATGTACACAAAGATTTAGTACAAGACCAACTAGGCCAACAAAAAATCAACCCTATGATCCCGAACTTGTTTGTCGGAATATGGCCCGATTAGTTATTAAGGATGAGCTACCTTTTTTCTATTCCGAGAGTGGGAATGTTGAGAGTAGGAATGCTGAGTCTTTCAACCAAAATGGACTAAATCCACATTTTAGAAGAATTCCTAGAAACACACTAAATTCTGAATGTTTTAAACTTTACAACGAAATGAGAGACGCTTTAATTGTAGTCTTGTATTCTTTAACTTGTAGAGTATCGTTAACTTCCGATTATTGGAAAGGTTGTAACGATATTTCGATTGTGGGTATAACTTGTGATTTGATAGATAGTGATTGGATGATTCAAAAGAGAACGGGTACAATCAAACGACACATTTTAAATGTACACAAAGATCTAGTACAAGACCAACAAGGCCAATAAAAAATCAACTCTAGGACCGGACAAATAGAATGCCAACCCTATGATCCTGAACTTGTTCGTCAAAAAATAGCCCAATTAGTTATTAAGGATGAGCTACCTTTTTTCTATTCCGATAGTAGGAATGTTGAGTCTTTCAAGCAAAATGCACTAAATCCATATTTTAGAAGAATTCCAAATACACTAAAGTCCAATTGTTTTAAATCTTACAACGAAATGAGAAACACTTTAATTGCAGTCTTATATTCTTTAACTTGTAGAGTATCGTTAACTTTCGATTGTTGGAAATGTTGTAACGATATTCTGATTGTGGGCTTAACTTTTCATTGGATAGATAGTGATTGGATGATTCAAAAGTGAATCATCTCACTTGCGGCTTTGCCATATCCCCATAGTAGACTAGTTATTGCAACATAAATTTTAGAAGTTTGTGATTTATATTAAATTCGTGATAAGATTTTTATTATTAGTTTTGATAATGCATCTAATAACAATGCTTCGATTAGTATATTAGAAACACAATTAGCTCCCCCATGTAAGAAAATTTTTCATGTTAGATGTGCGTGTCATATTTTAAATTTATGTGTGCAAGATGCATTGAAAGTAGCTGATTCATATATAATTGCAATTAAAAATTGTGTACATTTCATTGCTTTGAGTGGTCCTATACTTCAAGAATTTAAAGTATGAGGTAAAGCTAGGGGAATACATTTTAGAAAATTTCATAAAGATGTTAAATACCGATGAAACTCTACTTTCGATTTACTAAATATTGTTACACAATTCAAGGATATTATAAACGATTTTTGTCTTGCAAAAAACATGAAAAATTTTCAAATGACTCTCCAATCATGGTATTTTGCCGAATCTTTATTACAATTTTTGAAACCTTTTAAAACCGCAACTTTGAAGTTTTCTACACCTTATGATTCTACTTTAAGTAATATTTTTATTTCAATCATTACTATGATTCAAACTTTTCAAGAAATGATTTCAGACGAATACATTGGCCATATTGTTCTTCTGGCTTATAAATTTTTTTTGAAGTATTTTAATCCCCCTCCTATGTTGTATTATATTGCTACTGTTATGGATTCTCGTATCAAATTAGGGGGCACAAGGAATTTGATTGAAATGTATTTTACTCTAATTGGAGATGAATCTGAAATTGATTGCGATACATTTTTAGCTAGTTTTGAATCGACGTGGAATAACTTGTATGATTATTATGATAGAACTTTTGCATCTAGTAATACAACTAGTATAGTTACTTCTTCTTCTACTTCTAGAGGTAAGGGTAAGTATTTAATTAAAAAAAATCTAGGACTAATACACCTAATGAATTAAATTGGTATAATCAACAAAATTGTGAGAGTTCTAGTACTAAGATTGAAGTGCTACAATGGTGAAAAGAACATGAAAATCTTTTTCCTATTCTTTCACATATGGTTAGAGATCTACTAACTCCTCCTGTCTCCACAGTTGCTTCCCAAAGTGTTTTTTCTTCAAGTTGCAGAGTCTAACAGATTACAGGAATCGCTTGAAGCCGAATTCGTTAGAGATGCTCGTGTGCACTGAAGATTGGATGAAGGCTGAAGACAAGACTCAAGGAAAAGCAGCATCTACATCAACAAGTGGAAGCAACTCCCCTGAAGTCCAACAACAAGATTAGTGAATTTTGGGCGATGAGATCCTAGGTTTAGGTTAAGTAGAGGTGCATGACAGTACTCCAATGCTCTCTCTTCAATTTAACTCTAGGCTATCTCGAACTCTAGATTGTGCTCTCAAACATGTAATTGTAGAGATTTGTATATTTATTTAACAATATTTATATGTAAAAAAATTGTAAAATTTTCATAGAAGTTGAAATGAATAATATATACAATTTTGTTTAATTCTTAATATCTTATCTATGTCGTAAAATTTTTATTTATTTATTTTTTTAGGTTAAAAGAGGCGGAAAAAACTTGTATTTGTAAACTATATGTAAAAAACTTGTAAAAAATCATAGTAATCAATAATATATGGACTTTTTCACTATTATACAGTTATAATTTTTTTAAATTTTTTTAAAATATGAAGTCGTTAAAAAAATTAAAATAAATAAATAAATGGGCCAACCCGCTATCCGACCCGACCCGAAATGGGTTCACGGGTCGACCGGGTCGACATTTCCAATTTTGAACTCGGCCCGGTTGACACCCCGACCCGACCCGCACCCGCCAAAGTTAGCCTTTAACCTGCACGGGTCCGACCCGACCCAGCCCGGTCGACCCGAATGCCAACCGTAGTTGCTACCAATAAAGAAATGTTTTTTTTCTTTTGAGTAATTATTCGCACTGTATCTCTTTTTGAACCTTGTTGTGGATCTTCTTTTTTTCTCAATATATTCATCTATTTGATTTTTGCCTTTATTTGATCTTTTTGATTCAATTATCAGTCTATCGTTTTGTCTCTGTTTAATCGAGCTATTATTTTGATCCTCTTTATTTTATATTGTTCGTGCTCTATTTTAATTATCCATTTGTGCCATCTCATTATTTTGGATCAACCTTTTTTTTTGGGACCTTTCATTTAACCCATAAACCCTATTAAACCCCTTGATTCACTAGTGGACCTTTATAACCTCATACCCATTGTACCCAACCCAGTTAAAACCCAAAACCCGTTAGCCACTTTCCCTACCCGTTATACTCTTAACCCTAATATATCTACCCTATATATATATACTGTACCCTGTTCATCTTCCTCACACAAAAACCCTAGCCGCCTATGTTATTCTCTCCCGATCCTCTTCCTCTACTCTCCCGTGGCGCCCCTGTGCTCAGCCGACCCCAGCAAAACCCCCTACCTCCTGCTCCCGATCTCCTAAACCCATATACTCCTTCCCTACCTCACCCCGACACCCCAGTGCCAGTAGCGACAGCATCGCCTCCCCCTCTCGAACATCCCTCTGGCCGCCGTCGCTCACGTTGCTGTCCACCCTCGAGACCCCCTGTCGCACCTCCTCCCTGTCATGACCCCACCGCGACATAGCCGCACTGTGTTTTCCCCGATGATAGACTAGCAGCAACAACAACTTCTCTCCCATCGTCGTTCTTGCATGCACTCTCCTCCGCTGCCCTCTCTTGTGTGCGAGTGTTGTTTTGGTTGCGTGTGATCTCGGGTTGTGTTCATGGTTCTTAATTCGTTCATTAAGTTTGTGCCTGGGAAACCGTTCCCGTTATTCTTGCTCTTGCTTCGTCTTTTTCGTCGTCAACTATAAGGCAAGCAACTTGTATTCCTTTGTTGTATAATACAAGTACTAAATACCACCTGTAGTGTAGTTGCTTCAAGATCTATCCCCATGAAACCCTTGTTATATCTTGTCTTTATGTGTTGATCCGTCCGTAGTTGTTCCATTACACACACGACATGAAATAACTTAGAGATAATCAATTCTTGGTGTATACATTCATTTTGTTGTATGATCTTGTATGCTTGATGTGTTAGTAGTAGTATAATTTGTTGTAAACCTGTTAAATACCCTATACCATGTTGTTTGGACATCTAGTACACCATATTCACACTTTGTTATGATTTGGATGTGTTATATGAGCTAGTTGATTTTATGAATAAAGAATATTTCTGCATTGCTGTTATCCCATTTCTGTTTAGTATTTTAGACCCTATTAAGGTCAGTATATGAAAATTATTTGTGAATATGAATTATAGAGAATTCTGTCTATTTTCCATAATTTCTGACAAATCTCAGTTTCGATTTGTAAGTTGCAAGTTATTGCTGTTTTACTACAGAGGTGTAAAAAAAATTTAGATTTGGTTTTATGTGAATTCTGGAGAGTAAATTATTTTTATATTGATACTAAAGGTAATATTTTGATCCAGTATTTTTCTGATTACAACTAGACTTGAGTTGGATTAACCACTATTTTTTTGTGGATTTAATTGATGACTTTTACAAACTATTCTATACTTGCAAACAACTACTATACTTACAGAATTTTCATGTTGTTCAGTAAAGAACCTTAATTTCGACCTGTATCTATTTGCTTTTTATAAAAACTTCATGAATATGAAATATAGCCTACTGTATCTACTTTATCACCCTTTTGACGGATCTGGGTTTCGATTTATATTTTGTAATCTATTGCTATTTTAGTACTGCTGTGTTTATGATTTCACCTTTTTCAACTTTCTGTATCTTGCTGTTTTCTTATTTTAATTGAGTAAACTATCTATGTTGAAATATTATGAAAATTTATTTTCTGACACTAGACATACTACGGAATACCCCATATTTTTCTTGGATTTAATCAGTAAGTTTTTATGCCATTTTCATGTTTATGAATGCAAACTTCTGATTTCTGGCTGAACATATTTTCTGGATATAATTTTGCTTTGAGTCCGGTTTTTGTGAAATACCATATAACTTATATATATTTTTTGGATCGGACGAGAGCCTATTTTTCATATTTTCTGACGGATCCAGGTTTGCATATGTGTGGCAACGGGAATCCAAGATTTAGTGCAGTATTGTCTTGCTGTCCTGAACTGAAACTTTTGTTGTCCTACTCTTTTATGTGTTGTCTTTCCCCCGTGCATGTTTATATTCCAACCGGGACCTGTTACTTGCTCATACCATGTATTTCTTGCCATGTTTTGCACACGTACATACCTGTTTGATAACAATAATAAATAACCAAGCCGGGGTTAAGGGAAAGACTTTAGTAGTGGACAATATAAGTATGTATAGTGATTACATGATAAATGCTTGTTATTACTATATACTACCATGATTCATGATTACATAATTCATGCTTGTTATTACTATATGTTGTCATGTTTCATGATTACATAATTCATGCTTGTTATTACTATATGCTGCCATGTTTCATGACTACATGATTCATGCTTGTTATTACTATATGATGCCGTGAGTTTACGATTACGTGATTCGTGTTTCTTACTTGTTACTTGTTACTTGACGCCTGAATACACGGCCCTATAGAAACCCACCACTAGATCTAACCGTAATTTGTATGAATGTAGCAACCATGTGGTAAAAATCTAGGACACATAAAGTGCTACCTAGATAGACTTAACACAAGACTTGAAAAAGATAATTTGACCCTTGCTACTTGCTATGTAATATCCCGCAAAATTGAAAATTATAATTTTACCCTCGTGTGTTACGCACGCGTATTTTGTAACGTGTTTTCACCACGTATTTTGATTACCGACTATTTATGTATTTCCCATGTTGATTTTACCCTATTTTGAGTCAACAAAAATATAATATTTCAATTTCTGTATTTTTTTCGTGCTTTTTATGTGCTTTCGATGCACGAATCAATTACGTATTTTTCCATCACTAAGTGTGATATTTCTATGTGTATTGACTATTTATTTTACGTGTTCGAACTCGTTTTATAAAACGGAAATTCATTTCCCCCTATTTTGAATAAAATATATTTTTAAATTTTTGCACGTATGATGCACATGCAAATTTTATTTTGGTGTTCTCATTTACAAATTTTTAGCATGCATAAGTTTTTAATTAGCCTTCCTTTGATCCATGGGCCTACAGATTAAAATCTAGCCCATTAGGAGAAGAGCCCACTAGATAATTAAATAAATTAATTAGTAATGGGCCCATGTAGCAAGCCCACTAATAAAAACACAAATTAAATTGAACTTGGACTAATACATAACAAGTTACAAACTTTAGTACACATTTAGAGTTATAGAAATGTGTTCATATTTGTTTGTGCATGTGTGCATGCACACACAAATGTATTTAGACCATTTTGTAGGCTAGGGGGGTGGCCGGTTTTGGAGAGGGGAGGAGAAGAGTTGGGAGGTTGAGTTAGTAGAGAGTGGGGAGATGAAGAGATGGGGGTTTTAAGAGTTTAGAACTTGAAGGGTTGTATGAATTAATTAGGAGAGTTATTAGGTGTGAAAATATGCAAAATAGACCATCACAAAATCCTATAAACAGAGCCCTATTTTCTCTTTCTCATTACACCAAAAACATTATCAAAAAGAAAGAAAGAAAGAAAAGAAATAGAGTGAGAGTCCTTTTGCTTAGAGGAATTGCTAGAGAAAAGAAGTCATTGCTAGGAGAGGGAGCTTGCTAGGAGGAGAAGCCATTACTAGGAGTTTGTCTTGAAGCTAGAAGTAGTGTCCCATCCTTCCTTTCAATTGTTCAAGCTTCACATAAGGTGGGTGATTTCATTATTTTCTAATGTAGGATATGTATGTTAAATTGAGTAATATAAGAAGAACTTTGATGAGAAAATTATAAAATTCATGCTAGTATAATATGATATGTATGAAGCTAGTTTGTTGTAATTAATAAATATATACCATGCTAATTTAAGATAAGATTCCTTTTATGTTATAAACCATATTAGTATGTTGCAAATGTTGTGCTTATGAAATTTGTTGACCACATCATGTTTGATAACTAAGAAAAGAAGAAAGAAAGTAAACTTAGTAGTGTTTTGTAATGTATCGACGTATGTATGTCCAAATTTTAAAAGAATATAAACTATTGCATGAAAGAGTATTCTTGTGAAATTTTCATGTTCTAGTGATACACTAGAATTGTAATAAAAGTGTAATTTGTGTAAAAATGAGAACACCACTATTGGTTATGAACACAAGTTTTTCTTTTGTAAATCTAAGTTTTTAAAGAAAAACCAAAGTATATGTGAAACAAGAAAGAGAATTATTTAAATGAGTGGAAATAGTATTTTAAATGAATTTGAAAGTTTGTTGTTTTCTATTTTAAAAATCTAATATCAAGAAAAAGTTTATTTCAAAGTTATTAGAAAGATTTTTAATCTTTTGAATAAACAAGTTTCATGGAAAAAGAAACACAATCTGAATGGTTGAACAATATTACTATAGTACTTTTTCTAAACAGAAAATACACTTGGACCTACTGGTTAGCCAGTGCAGATTGGAGCACTGTTGTGAGAGATCTTGGGTATAAAACTTGATAGTAACATTTATTTTTAATTCTTTTAATTAAATCCTGAAACCGAGAGTCGAAATATGAACATTTTTGCATAGGAAGTTGACGCCAGAGTCCAATGGACTTATTGGCTAGCGGGTGGGCCTTTGGGCGGTTACTGCAGCCGACTGGGACTCAGGTTCGAAACCTGATGCTCTCAAAACTTTTTGGGTTTTATTTTAATCAAAAGGGGAGTTTTAATGCAAAGAAATTTTTTTATAAAAAAAAACTCTAGAATTCCTATAAAATAAAATGGAATCTATTAAAAGTAGTTGTAGAAATTTTGTAGTATATTTGAGACGTTAAAAAGAAGAAAGGAGATTGAAATTGATTCTTTTCTTTCTAATTTAAGATTTAATTAGTAAAGAGTATCACATTTACTTTTGTTGTTTGAAGAGAAAAATATGTTTGTGGTTAGTGAATTATTTTGAAAAGATTATACTTGGTTTAAGAATCTCTTTGTTGTGATTGAAATACATTGTATGAGTTTGATTTTAATCATAAAATTTCTTTGTAATGAAATTGTGTACTTGAAATGAATTATTATTTGCTATGAATAACTAGATCATGATTAGTGTCAAGACTAGGAAATGAGTAGTTTGTGGGTAAGTGTTAAGACAAGTTATTGACCATTTGTAAATAAGTTAAAAAGATGAATTTAACTAGGTTTAATACATGTTTATTTAAGGGTATGTGTACTCATGAAATCTTGCACATGAATAGTTGTGATTTGGAGTTAGTAAGACCTCGGATACCGTCACTATTGATTGGAAAGGAGTTGAAATATAATTTGAGATATGGCCATAGGGCTATCTCGTGTTTTATTGACAAAGTCCGGTATGAGGTAAGACTATTTCTAGGTTGGAAAATTTATACATGTCTTGAACTAAATAACTAGGCACATAAGTGAAGATGTAGTAAACCTGGGCAAACGTAAGAGGGGTGCTCTATATAGTCGGCAGTGGACTCCGAGGGTATAGACCCAGTTGGTGGACTGAGATTACTCCGTGGGAGACGAACTTTTATATTTAAATCCGGGACTATAAGGACGGGTCAGCGGTGGACTCTAGGATCTTGAGTAGTCGGGTGGATAGTTTGGCATACTTCCATATATATACGTATACTGGGGCTAGAGAGGCACTTACGGGATGACACGCACGATGTGGGATCTGTGATAACAGTCAGCGGTGGACTCCGGGGCTGGAATTCAAATTCGTGGAATAATCTAAATCTTGTCTTATTACTGGGTAGTTTCATGACGGGGGATCGAACCCTTTATTGTGGAGTACGTAGGCGCTTGCCCTCGGACCTATGTAGTATGGGATGCATAGAATCCGAACAAGTGTGCATTAGTGTCATCCTAGTACAAAAATGTGTGTATAAAGTATTAAGGCATGACATACACTTACATGTTTAGCGTAGTCACAATTTAACACTTTATCTATTCATTCAAATCTGTTGTGATTTTGTTAAAGTAATGAGATCGTTATATTTACGGCAAAGAGAGGATAGCCGAGTATAATACTTTCGTCAGTTACAAGTGACTGACGTGCCCACAGGTTGATATGCAGGTAATGGACTTTGCTATGAAGATATTATGATGCAATCGATGATTTATTTGATAAAGTTGTACAAGTTATATTATTGTTTTCAATGTTGTAATCTTTCATTCTTTTGCTGTGTAAATCAAAGATGTATTTGAACTCTAATGTTATTGAAAAAGTTTTAATTTTCTTGTAAAATTGTACGAAATGAAGTAAAGATCCTGCGAAATCTTGAATTCGGCTTTATTTGGAATTCGGGTTGTTACAGATGGTATCAGAGCAGGCTTCACAAGTAGTACAAATTTATAAGGAACGACACCCTAGAGTGGACATTAGAGTGTGAGTTTCAGCTTATAGAGATTTAAATGTAAGTGATTTACATTTGTGTTGCTCTATACACTGATGTTTTCTGTTCTTTTTGGATGGCTGGTCATGAATGAAGTAGTTATGGAACTGTCATTCATGATGCTCTCCTCCTATACATTGATATGAGATTGTATGCGAGCATGTTTTTCCTGGATATCAGAGTGGCGCAGTGGAAGCGTGGTTGGTTGACCCTACATTCATGATACATTACACATTTCCCTTTCAAATTATTTTTCGTGAATTTTATCATAATACTTTTCAACATTTGATATTTTTCAAATAAATATTTTTTTATACTATTAAACCTATTTATAATTTTCCATCAACTATGTTTCGCTTTATTGGAATGTTTTCCAAACTATTCTGCAATTAAAGACTCAATTGATTTTTCTTTCTATCTAATGTTTTCCCTCAATCTATCATATCTTTATGGTTATATTTATTTCCCTTTGTGAGTTTTCTCATTTCGTTCTTATAAGATTTTAATACTCATAGTTTTCTTATAAAGAGTTTGTCATGTTTTCCTTCTTGCGTATTTTCTTACTACATTTATTTTCTTGTTGTTTGTAGTTTTCTAAGTACAATAATAATTTTTTTTTTGATTTGTAAAAAATACAACCTTTACCATAGCAAGTTCGGGGGACAGAACTATCCTAGGGGGGAGAGTGTAACACCCCGCAAAATTGAAAATTACAAATTTGCCTTCGTGTGTTACGCACGTGTATTTTGTAATGTGTTTTCACCATGTATTTTGATTACGGACTATTTATGTATTTCCCATGTTCATTTTACCCTATTTTGAGTCAAAAAAATATAATATTTCAATCTCTGTAATTTTTTACGTGCTTTTTTATGTGTTTTCGGTGCACGTATCAATTGCGTATTTTTCCCTCACTAAGTGTGATATTTCTGTGTATTGACTATTAATTTTACGTGTTCGAAATCGTTTTATAAAACAGAAATTTATTTCCCCATATTTTGATTAAAATGTATTTTTTGATTTTTGCACGTATGATGCATGTGCAAATTTTTATTCTCATTTTGTTGTTCTCATTTACAAATTTTTATCATGCATATGTTTTTAATTAGCCTTCCTTTGATCCATGGAGCTAGAGATTAAAATCTAGGCCATTAGGAGAAGAGCCCACTAGATAATTAAATAAATTAATTAGTAATGAGCCCATGTAGCAAGCCCATTAATAAAAACACAAATTAAGTTGAACTTGGACTAATACATGACAAGTTACAAACTTTAGTACACATTTAGAGTTATAGAAATGTGTTCATATTTGTTTGTGCATGTGTACATGCACACACAAATGTATTTGGACCATTTTGTGGGCTAGGGGGGTGGCCGGTTTTGGAGAGGGGAGGAGAAGAGTTGGGAGGTTGAGTTAATGGAGAGTGGAGAGATGAAGAGATGAGGGTTTTAGGAGTTTAGAACTTGAAGGGTTGTATGAATTAATTAGGAGAGTTATTAGGTGTGAAAATATGCAAAATAGACCCTCAAAAAATTCTATAAATAGAGCCCTATTTTTTCTTTCTCATTGCACCAAAAACATTATCAAAAAAAAAGAAAGAAAGAAAAGAAAGAGAGTGAGGGTGTTTTTGCTTGGAGGAATTACTAGAGAAAAGAAGTCATTGCTATGAGAGGGAGCTTGCTAGGAGGAGAAGCCATTGCTAGGAGTTTGTCTTGGAGCTAGAAGTAGTGTCACATCCTTCCTTTCAATTGTTCAAACTTCACATAAGGTGGGTGATTTCATTATTTTCTAATATAGGATATGCATGCTAAAATGAGTAATATAAGAAGAACTTTGATGAGAAAATTATAAAATTCATGCTAGTATAATATGATATGTATGAAGCTAGTTTGTTGTAATTAAGAAATAGAAACCATGCTAATTAAAGATAAGAATCCTTTTATGTTATAAACTATATTAGTATGTTGCAAATGTTGTGCTTATGAAATTTGTTGACCACATCATGTTTGATAACTAAGAAAAGAAGAAAGAAAGTAAACTTAGTAGTGTTTTGTAATGTATCGACGTATGTATGTCCAAATTTTAAAAGAAAATAAACTATTGCATGAAAGAGTATTCTTGTGAAATTTTCATGTTCTAGTGATATACTAGTTTTGTTATAAAAGTGTAATTTGTGTAAAAATTGAGAACACCACTATTGGTTATGAACACTAGTTTTTCTTTTGTAAATTTAAGTTTTAAAGAAAAACCAAAGTATATGTGAAACACGAAAGAGAATTATTTAAATGAGTGGAAATAGTATTTTAAATGAATTTGAAAGTTTGTTGATTTCTATTTTTAAAATCTAATATCAATAGAAAGTTTATTTCAAAGTTATTAGAATGATTTTTAATCTTTTGAATAAACAAGTTTCATGGAAAAATAAACACTTTCTGAATGATTGAACAATAGTACAATAGTACGTTTTCTAAACAGAAAATACACTTGGACCTACTGGTTAGCTAATGCAAATTAGAGCACTGTTTTGAGAGATCTTGGATTCAAAACATGATGGTAACATTTATTTTTAATTCTTTTAATTAAATCCCGAAACTGAGAGTCGAAATATGAACATTTTTGCATAGGAAGTTGACGCTAGAGTCCAATGGACTTATTAGCTAGCGGGTGGGCCTTTAGGCAGTTACTGTAGCCGACTGGGACTCGGGTTCGAAACCTGATGCTCTCAAAAAAAAATTGGGTTTTATTTTAATCAAAAGGGGAGTTTTAATGCAAGGAAAAATTTGAAAGAAAAAAAAAACTCTACAATTCCTATAAAATAAAATGGAATATATTAAATATAGCTGTAGAAATTTTGAAGTATATTTGAGATGTGAAAAAGAAGAAAAGGAGATAGAAAGTGATTCTTTTCTTTCTAATTTAAGATTTAATAAGTAAAGAGTATCACATTTAATTTTGTTGTTTGAAGAGAAAAATATGTTTGTGAGTAGTGAATTATTTTGAAAAGATTATACTTGGTTTAAGAATCTCTTTGTTGTGATTGAAATACATTGTATGAGTTTGATTTTAATCATAAAATTTCTTTGTAATGAAATTGTGTACTTGAAATGAAGTATTATTTGCTATGAATAACTAGATCATGATTAGTATCAAGACTAGGAATTGAGTACTTTGTGGGTAAGTGTTAAGACAAGTTATTGACCATTTGTAAATAAGTTGAAAGATGAATTTAACTAGGTTTAAGACATGTTTATTTAAGGGTATGTGTACCCATGAAATCTTGCACATGAATAGTTGTGATTTGAAGTAGTAAGACCTCGGATACCGTCACTATAGATTGGAAAAAAGTTGAAATATAATTTGAGATATGGCCATGGGGTTATCTCGTGTTTTGTTGACAAAGTTCGGTAGGAGGTAAGACTAATTCTAGGTTGAAAATTTTATTCATGTCTTGAACTAAATAACTAGGCACATAAGTGAAGATGTAGTAAATCTGGACAAACGTAAGTGAGGTGTTCTATATAGTCGGCAGTGGACACCGACGCTATAGACCCAGTTGGTGGACTGAGGTTGCTCCGTCGGAGACGGACTTTTATATTTAAATCCGGGACTATGAGGACGGGTCAGCGGTGGACTCCGGGATCTTGAGTAGTTGGGCGGATAGTTTGTCATACTCCCATATATATATGTATACCGGGGTTAGAGGGGTACTTTCGGGAAGATTCGCTCGATGTGGGATCTGTGATAACAGTCAGCGGTGTACTCCGGGGCTGGGATTCAAATTCATAGAATGATCTAAACCTTGTCTTATTACTGGGTAGTTGCATGGCGGGGGATGAACCCTTTATTGTGGAGTACGTTGGTGCTTACCCTCGGACCTATGTATGTGGGATGCATAGAATCCGAAGAATTGTGCATTAGTGTCATCATAGTATAAAATATATGCATTAGGCATTAAGACAAGGCATACACTTATATGTTTAGCATAGTCACAATTTAACACTTTATCTATTCATTCAAATCTGTTGTGATTTTGTTAAAGTAATGAGATCGTTATATGTATGGTATAGAGAGGATAGCCGATTATAACACTTTCGTTAGTTACAAGTGACTGACGTGCCCACAGGTTGATATGCAGGTAATGGATTTTTCTATGAAGATATTATGATGCAATCGATGACTTATTTGATAAAGTTGTACAAGTTATATTATTGTTTTCAATATTGTAATCTTTCATTCTTCCGCTGTGTAAATCAAAGATGTATTTGAACTCTGATGTTATTGAAAAAGTTTTAATTTTCTTGTAAAATTGTACGAAGTGAAGTAAAGATCCGGTGAAATCTCGAATTGGGCTTTATTTGGAATTCGGGGTGTTACAGATGGTATCAGAGCAGGTTTCACAATTAGTACAAATTTATAAGGAACGACACCCTAGATTGGACATTAGAGTGTGAGTTTCAGCTTATAGAGATTTAAATGTAAGTGATTTAGATTTGTGTTGCTTTATACACTGTTGTTTTCTGTTCCTTTTTGGATGGCTGGTCGTGAATGAAGTAGTTATGGAACTGTCATTCATGATGCTCTTCTTGTATACATTGATATGAGAATGTATGCGAGCATGTTTTCCCTGGATATCAGAGTGGCGCAGTGGAAGCGTGGTTGGTTGACCCTACATTCATGATACATTACACATTTCCCTTCCAAATTATTTTCGTGAATTTTATCATAATGCTTTTCAACATTCAATTTTTTTCAAATAAATATTTTCTTATACTATTAAACCTATTTATAAATTTCTCATCGACTATGTTTTGCTTTATTGTAATGTTTTCCAAACTATTCCGCAATTAAAGACTCAATTGATTTTTCCTTCTATCTAATGTTTTCTCTCAATCTATCATATCTTTATGGTTATATTTATTTCCCTATGTGAATTTTCTCATTTCGTTCTTATAAGATTTTAATACTCATTGTTTTCTTATAAAGAGTTTGTCATGTTTTCATTGTTCCATATTTTCATACTACATTTATTTCCTTGCTGTTTACAGTTTTCTAAGTATAATAATAATATTTTCTTTGACGTGTACAAAATACAACCTTTACCATAGCAAGTTTCGGGGACGGAACTATCCTAAGGGGGGGAGAGTAAACACCCCGCAAAATTAGAAATTACAATTTTGCCTTCGTGTATGCACGTGTATTTTATAATGTGTTTTCACCACGTATTTTGATTACCGACTATTTATGTATTTCCCATGTTGATTTTATCCTATTTTGAGTCAACAAAAATATAATATTTCAATCTTTGTATTTTTTTACGTGCTTTTTTATGTGTTTTCGATGCACGTATCAATTGCGTATTTTTTCATCACTAAGTGTGATATTTCTATGTGTATTGACTATTTATTTTTCGTGTTAGAACTCGTTTCATAAAACAGAAATTCATTTCTCCCTATTTTGATTAAAATGTATTTTTTGATTTTTGCACGCATGATGCACGTGCAAATTTTTATTCTCATTTTGTTGTTCTCATTTACAAATTTTTAGAATGCATTAGTTTATAATTAGCCTTCCTTTGATCCATGGACCTATAGATTAAAATCTAGCCCATTAGGAGAAGAGCCCACTAGATAATTGAATAATTAATTAGTAATGAGCACATGTAGCAAGCCCACCAATAAAAACACAAATTAAGTTGAACTTGGACTAATACATGACAAGTAAAAAAAATTTGTACACATTTAGAGTTATAGAAATGTGTTCATATTTGTTTGTGCATGTGTGCATGCACACACAAATGTATTTGGACCATTTTGTGGGCTAGGGGGGTGGCATGCCCCATATGTGGTACTAATACTTGTTCTAAATGGTTGAAACACAGTAAAAAAAATGTTTACCTAAACCATAGGCGGTTTCTTGGACAAAAACATACATTACGGTTCAAAAGAAGTTGGTTTGATGGGAAACAAGAGCTTGAGGAGCCACCTAGATTAATGGTCGGATCAAGAATTTTGAATGAGATTAAAAATATTAAAAATGATTTTGGAAAGGGGTCAAAGAAAAATAAGAGAAAGTTGCAATCTACACAGATTTGGAAGAAGAAGTCAATATTTTTTGAGTTGCCTTACTGGGAGGTAATATATATAACCCACTTTATTTATGTTATTATCTAGTTTTTCATATTTTTTTGGCAATTAGTTAACATTACGTTTCTTATATATCTCAATTGTTTTCTTTTTGTTCAATTTCAGCATTTAGTATTGCATCATAATTGGATGTAATGCACATTGAAAAGAATGTCTGTGATAGCATTATTAGCACTTTGCTGAATGTGAAGGAAAAGTCAAAGGATGGGATAAATTCACGTATGGATTTGGAAGACATAGGAATTAGACATGGCTTGCATCCAAAATGGGAAAATGGAAAGAGAACTTATCTTCCACCTGCGCCACACACTCTTTCGAAAAAAGAACAACAACTGTTTTTAAAACGGTTATTTGACCTTAACGTATCTGATGGTTATAGTTCAAATATTGCGAACTGTATATCAGTGGACGAGTGTAAAATTATTGGCCTCAAGTCTCAAGATCATCATGTGTTAATGCAACAATTGTTGCCTGTTGCATTAAGAGGTCTTCTCCCAGAAGGCCTAGAAATGCAATATTTCGACTATGTGTGTTTTTCAATGCATTATGTCAAAAGTTCATTGACCCGAAGGAAATGTTAAAACTGGAGGCAGATGTTGTTGAGACTTTGTGCATGTTTGAAAGGTTTTTTGTTCCTGCTTTTTTCGATATTATGATTCATTTGACAATTCATTTGGGGCGAGAAGCCCGATTATGTGGCCCAGTTCAACAAAGATGGATGTATCCCTTTGAAAGGTAACAAATTGATTATTTTGTAATTCTATTTGTACTATGTAGTTTTTATCATAAAAAAATTATTTTATTTTCTGTAGATAAATGAAGACATTCAAAGGATATGTTAGGAATTTGGCACGACCTGAAAGTTGTATAGAACAATGCTATTTATTAGATGAGTGCATGCAATTTTTCAGTAAATGCATGAGTCAGGTGGCTGATATGGATAATCGGCCAAATAGAAATCAAGATTTTGAGAATGATGCGATACTTGAAGGTCAGCCAATTTCCAAAGGAACATCGATCACTTTGGATTATCAAAGGCTACAAAGTGCTCATCGATGTGTACTGTTTAATATGGCCGAGGTTGAACCATATTTAGAGTTAGTGTAGTACGAAAAGTAATTTTCAATGATAATGTTTTTACATAAGGGCATGTAACCATTGTTAATTATTTTAGGATACACTTGAAGGAGTTGAAGCGTTTGGACAAACGTCTGGTCAAAAATGAAACTTTACTTCAAAATAGACATTCCGAAGAATTCTCAGACTGGTTAAAAGAAAAGGTCTAATTATATATATAATCCCTGAATTTTTGGCTTATTATATATTACTACTGCCTATAATTCTAATAGTGTATCATTGATTATGAACAGATTCACGGGCAGACTCATGGTATGCCTACTCATAACATATCCGGAATGTTAAGAGGGCTTGCACAAGGTCCATCTGTGCATGCTCTCTCTTATTCTGGGTTTGTTGTGAATGACCATCGCTTTCACATAAAAGATGCATTCAAGTCAACTCAAAATAGTGGGGTTTCATATGAGGCAACAACTGTTAGCAGATTGAGCTCGAAGGATAAGCACCAAAAGATCAAACCAGTTGTTTATTATGGAGTGATCAAAGATATTATTTTACTGGACTATTTTACTTTTCAGATTCCTGTTTTATTTGGTCATTGGGCTAATCCGAAAACTGGTGTCAAAATCGATGAAGGTTTTACTATGGTTAACCTGCACCAAGGACAACAACAATTTAAAAATGACCCATTTATTCTAGCGTCACAAGCAAAACAAGTGTTTTATTCTAAGAAAAGTGATTTGTCTAATTGGTATGTTGTTCTAAAGGCGCCACCAAGAGGTATTAATGAGTTGGATTTGGATAATGAGAGTGTTTATTCAAGACCATTAGATGTATCCTTACTTGATAAGAATACTGATGATGAGGATAATGAGTATGTTAGAAAGAACTGTGAGAGTATCTATGTGTAATTTTCTATATTGTTTTGTTGCACAACTATTTATATTTTTTTATCATAACTTCATAGTGAAACTTATTATAACTGATTCTGCCACAATTTCTATAATCACTCGTTTACTTCATTATTTTTATATTTTTGTTAGTGATAATTTGCATGTTGAAATTTCTAATTATGATGATGAATCTTTCTAACATGTTCATTTTTTTCCTGTTTTTGGCTGTCTATTTAAGTGAGGTGTCTTTCTTTCAAATATGGCTCGAGAAAAGGTAAAAACTACTATCAACCATTTATCCACGTATACAACAACATATTTATTATGTATTATTCACAATCATGTTCTTGTTTGGTTCATTTGTAGTGCTCAAAATAAGGAAGTAAAAGGAAAAGGAGGGATGAGGAAAGAAAATGAGAAAGGATAAGGGAAAGAAAAAAAGAAGGGAAAATGATAAGGAAAAGGAAAAAGAAAAGGGAAGAATAAAACTGAAAGAGAAGGCATCAAATGATGTGATCCGTATATCAGAACATGTAGACTCTAATGTCATTGGCGATGCGACTCTAAATGAATTGAGAGAAGAAACATCGAAACAAGCACAACAGTCAGAAGGCATGACCTGGACTTGCGGACACACAACTTGTAGTAATTTATCGGCTGTCAGCGGACAAAAATTGGAAGTGACATTAAATGATCTCGGTCAACCTGTTGGGGAAAACTCAAAAAGACTGTCTTCTTTTGTAGGCATTTTAGCACGTCAGATGGTGCCGCTGAAATATGATGACTGGAAAAAGATATCTGATGAGACTAAAGAATTTTATTGGCAAGCAATAAAGGTAAGATATTTTTTCTTTGATGTAGCTTTCTTTCTGTAGCTTTCTTTCTGTTGTTAAGGTATACGTACAACTTGTTTGTTGGTTGGTTTATTGGTTGATTGATTGATTCCTACTGGTTTAAAAGTGTATATCCCTTTGCATGTATGGCCTGTTAATGGATTAGATCATTGTATTTTATGCTACACAATTGAGATTAATTAGCTTGTTCATACATCACTGCATGATTGGACCGTAGATTAATTATATCGATATGTGTAGTTTTATATCGATATATGTAGTTTTACGAACCATATGCACTTAAAGCATTTATGTGTAGTTTTATATCGATATGTAATTTATTATTGTAGGGCAATGAAAATTGTGGTCATGGCTTTTAAAGTAACTTGAAATAATTGCAATTCAGAAACATGACCAGTAGCATAAAACCAACCTGATGGCTTTGTGTGGTATCCAACAAATGATTAATTAATATTTCACTTCAGAATCTTTACCTTTTTTTTCTTTAACAACTTCAAATTCCTGTATCAGGATAATCAAGGTCATAAAATTAGTAAACCAGTTTAATAATCATATTTTATTGAAAGCTCCACGATTCGAATAAAATCAGTAAATGATGACTACAATTTGATGCAGGCATTTTAAAATTGGATTGTTACATCAGAATGTGCTTAAAGTTAAAACCCGAGGGTTATTCATGCAGTGCTTGTGAATTGGGATTTTTTTTTATTATACCCCTTTTTACAACCCGCTGGTTTCTATATCTAAATTTTAAACTTGGTGGATGTATTTAAATCTTCTACTTTTAATTTCATGCCTAGTATATTCAGTAAATGATGACTACAACCTGAAGTATTACTGTTCTGTACTTTAGACGACCCATATCTGACTTATTTGCATAAAAACTCTATTAAAATGTTTCTTTGCAGATGAGTTGAGTGGCTAATTATAATGTTTTATTTAAGCTGCACAACTAGTCACTGTATGCTATCATGAGCTCACTGAGCTGTAAAGAGTCTATGGATACTTCCTGTATTTATAATTTTGAGTTCATCTCATGTGTTGCTTAGAGCATCCATAATCGTTTGCTATATTTTCCAATTTCTCATGTATTTTATAGGTGGTTAAAGTTGTCAGTGTACAGTGACTTGACTCTTGCACTAAAAAGATCATGAATAATACCTGTATTTCAAATAAATTTTTTAATTCTTTTTTTGATGTAATAAATTCTTAAATTCTGCAATTTCTATTCTAACTTGATGTACCTGCAACTTGTACTTCGTATATTTGCATTTCTTAGTAAGAATACCTGCAGGCTACAGTAAGAAAACTTTGTATGATATGGACTCTACCAAAAAATGTACTTCCAAAGATAGCACAATATCCATATATGGCAGGTACATACTATATATTTATTACATGATTGCAACGTTATATAAACAATGATTTCACCTAATAAAAATCATCTTTTCTTTTGCAAAGTATATCTTCCAGAGCTAATAAGTTATATATGTACACGCAAGATGCATCTGTTGTCGATATATTTGTACTTTATGCGGCTACAGTATTTTAACAAATATTTTTGTTTGCCATGAATGGTGTATGTATTAACTATATATTCACCATTTTGTACTTTACAATGATCAAGCCAGTAGATACTAAATTTTCCTTCACCTCTCAAGTGCAATTTTGGTCTATCAAGATAATATACTATTGCCTATTGGAGTAATTTTTTGTACCATAGGTGTCAAATTTAACAAGTGGAATCTGATCATAATTCAGAAAACAAATATCCACCCTCAATGCATGAATTTCAACGTAAAGTAGCTTGTAATTAGGTCAAAAATAGAAAGTTTCATATGATAAAGTGGCGCCCAAAATAGATAGTGGAAAGAAAATGTTAGAAATAAGAAAACATCCGTTCGCGAGGCTTGAACAGATCTCTTGGGTGAGAGCTGAGTGTCCTAACCAACTAGACTATAACAGAGTTACATCAGAAAGACACCATTTACTATATACATTATTTGTATAAATTTTAGAAAACAACTTGTTTATATGAAAGTCTTTCAGAATATTTAAAGTCACGGTATTTGACCTTTATAATTTAGGTTTATCTGAAAACAGTTTGATTAGGTTAGTGCAACATGGTTGGAAGTCAGGATTTAGTAAAATGTTGTTATAATTGATAGATGGAGGGTTGCATAGATGGATAGTTACATGTCCTCTTCTTTGGTTCTACTATGTTTCATTAAGACCTTTTTAAAGAAACCCAGGGCGCGGGAGGAGTGGGGGTGGAATTTTACTGGCTTTGGTTAACTTCATTTAATTCTTTGTGCATATTTTTATGATAATAATTTATATCTACACATATTACTTTAGCAAAAGTTCACATTCAATGGACGTGATAGAGAAGCAAAAATTTACACCCTACAAGCGATGGGAAGATCTGCCAGGGCACGCAAAGCAAAATTGGGGGCAAGCTTAAACAAGAAACCGATTTACAAAAGTCAAAGAGAGTGGGATGAACTTGTAAAATCAAGAAACAACCCAAAATTCAAAGTAAAAAACTATGTATACTATTCTGTTTAACTTGCTATATCTTATCTTTTATATAAAATTAATTATATTAGAGTATAATTTGTCTTGTAGGCAAAAAGTGAAAAGTTCAAGGAAATGAGAAGTAAACAAACTATCCCTTATCGTGGTAGTCGAAAGGGATTTGCTCGGATAGAAACTGAAATAGTTGTGAGTTAATTATAAATTATTTTTATTATATTTATTAAATGTGTTGTTTATAATTTTGATGTTTGTGTTGATTGTATCTGTTTGCTATATAGAAAGAAGAGGGTTCCATTTGTCAAGATAAAGTTAGGCTTCGTTGTTGGTATCGAGCATATACAAAAAAGAACGGTGAAGCAGGAAAGCCAGATGATGTTGATCTTATAGTATGGTTCTAAAATTATTTTATCACATAGTTTACCATTAGTTAAATACAGATTCTTATTGTTCAATCATATGTTCATATTAATTTTGAGCTTCTTTTATTTTCAGAAAAAGGTGAAAGAAGAACTAGCTTCTTCGCCATCCGAGACATCCCACGTAGGCCCAGGTTATGAGGGTGATGCATATTCAAGGGTATTTAACAAGCCTGAACGACAATGTCGTTTATCCGCGATGGGAGCAGGAGCCAACCCATCTAAATTAAGTGCCTCGATTGTAACCTCTGCCGAAGTAGTTGAGCTCAGAGTAAAGGTGGATTCACTTGCTGAAACAGTGAAGGAGTTGACAGCTATACTTAAAAAGCAAACAAAGTGTAAAAACTCTTACTCAAAACATAAGAAACATAAGAAAAATAAGAAGTTAAGAATACTGATTTTCATTTGAATGCTGATTAGATTAAACATAATAGATTTATAATTCAGTTTGTTATTTTACAGAGTATGGTTCAACAAGAAGAGGATAGTGAGGATGATCTGGAGGAAGAAGATAATGATGACGATATGGATGAAGAAGATAGTGATGCTCAAGATGAAGAGGGTAGTGAAGATGATGAAGAAGATCATAGCGATAGTGATGATAATGAGGATAGTGATGCTGAAATCAATAATGACGATGATAGTGACGAGGAGGATGAGGATGAGGATAAGCGCTCAAAATTGTGTAACAATGATCCATTATCAACTACTAATGCAACTGATACTCCACAGGTAACCCAGTACAGCTTTAGTACTTTTAATATATATATATATATTAAATATATATTAAATATATATATATATATATATATATATAACACTTGAAATAACTTTTTTTAATGTTTTCATGTTAGTCACTCAATGGCAGCAGTAATCGTAGAAATAGAAAGTGTGAATTGTTAAACTGGGAGGCACCGAGTTAAGTGGTTGCCATTGGGCGATGGGTGACAAATGATCTTGAGGTGGTAGTGCACTGTGTACCCCTTGGGTAAAATGCTTCCAAAGTTTGGGTGGATGAAGTGAGACAACCTTAGATAACCTTCAGCACCGTTATTTAGGCGAGGTGGTGGTGTGGATACTCTAGATGAGGTTATGGGACTTGCAATTGCATGACCGACCAATCACATCAAGATGTTGGATGCTAACTAGGTACATTACTTTCCTTCTAAAAAATTATATAGTGGGATAAACCCATGTGAATACAGATGAGGTTTTTTTGCTTTTATCATCTGAATACATATATAATACAGATGAGGTTTTTTTGCTTTTATCAAGGAAAATTAAGCAGCACATGGGAATTCTTTCTGCTTGGTTGACAGAACAAGATCCCTTAAAACTTTGTTATCTAGATTTTATTAGCAATTTAAGTTGATCAAATATTTAATTGGACATGTTCATACTTGATACGTTCTTGCTAATGATATTTCATTAGCATCTATTGAAATTCTTCAGGAATGGTAAATTAAAAAGCACCTGCTTCCAAATAATTGAATAATTGCCCATTTAAGAGAGGATGAAAACAGTAAATATGCAAATTTTCCAGATTGCTACTTTTACCGTGTTTAAACATCCTTGTGGGCAATGATCCATTACGATTGTTTCCTAACATAGATATAAATTTCACATAACTTCTTGAAAGCCATAATGGCCGATTGTCACTATCCATAGCAGCCAATAAACTCAAATTAGTATAAGGATAGAGAGATCAAGTGACTAAATCCATTTGTATATGCCTCAACTGGTTCAAAGAATCTAATTTTAGGTGTACAAATAATCACACAATACATTATACTTCTCAGCTCCAAACTAATTTGAGCATGTAAAGCAAAGCACTCAGGAAGCCTTTTCCAGGAACCAATGCCTTTCTCTAAAATGTGTTTTTAATCTTAAATTAGAACATAGATGTTAAATTAACAATTAATGTTTCACTACTGTTAAATTCTTTATATAGTTTTGTATTTTTAATATTTCGTTCGATAAGACAGTGAAGTAATGATTAAGATACACACATTTATTTCCAAGAATAGTGAGTTTGTCAGACATTGTTCATGAGTAGCTTAATTGATCTTCATTTACTTTTTATAGTTTTATATATGATGTCAACTTAAGATATCTAAGTTAGCATTATTTTGAGTTGTGAATTATATTTCCAATTTATTTGTATTATGTTTTTGTCATGCATTCATGATAGTAATAAATCATTTATTCCATGTTTTTTTGTTTAGGTTTATTAATATGAGGTTTATATAATTTGTATTCTATGTTTCAAATTAGCTTAGACATGTTTTATGTTACAATTGATTTGTATTTCACCCATATTTTCAATAATATATTAATGTATACTTAATGTTGTAACAGAAACAGATTAAACATGTAAGAATTTATCTTATGATACAAGATATGAGACGATGCACAATACAATATACTCGATACTGATACACAATACATTTCAGAACATCTTCTTTAATAATCTAATGCCGGTAATAATTGTAAATGACACCTGTTGAACCGCATTGAGTTGTCATGTTGAGTCTATAGGTGTGGGTTTGGGGGGGGGGGGGGGGGGGGGGGGGGAAGGGGAGTAGGTTGATGGATAATTAAATCAATTATTTCTTTGCTTCTTTGCAGGCATGTCAGTCAAATTTACTGGTTAAATTTTATTTCAAAGTTTTCAATTATTGAGCAAAGTTTTGGAGACTTTCAGTTGTGCATTAAAGCATCCTGGTTCACTTTAAAATTCTTTTTGTGAAAATCTTGGAAAAGACTCAATATCCTCATTATTTCAGTGGGACTGGACAATCTCCTCGAGTCATTTACTTTTAGGAATTTATGAGTTCTTTTGAACCTAAAGATTCATATCCTGCATGAACCAATGGTTGGATATACCGAGCGAACTTTTCAATGAAATAATTTATCTTAGTTTTCTTTTTCTGATTTAGTTTTACTGCAACAATCATTAGTAGTAATGTGACATTTACACCTTCATATTTGGCAATGTTATATTTTTATAAACAGTTGGACGAAAAAGGCAATGGATAAATGCAGTATGATCACTTTCAACTATTAATTTACTGGCACTACTAAACGGAACGTCTATAGCGGCGTTTATTTCTGTCTATGGCGGCGCTTATAAACGCCGCCATAGATGGTAGCGGCGTTTTAATTATTGCCGCGGCGCCGTTGCATCGACCGTCGTTACAGATCATAGGCCTATCGCGGCACTTTTCTAGAGCGCCGTTACAGACCATAGGTCGACAACGGCGCGTCTTAAAAGGCGCCGCTATAAGCCTATGATCTGTAACGGCGCTCTAGAAAAGCGCCATTGTAGGTTGGATGCCTATGCCGGCGCTTCTAAAAAACGCCGCTATATGTGTACAGCTTGTAACGGCGCATTTTTAAACCGCCGTTACAACCCGTAGCCCTATAGCGGTGTTTTTAAAAAGCGTCGTTACAATTCGTAGGTCTATTACGGCACTTTTAAAGACCGCCGTTACAGTCCGTAGGTCTATTAAGGCGCTTGTTTAAAACGTCGTTACAAGTCGTAGATCTATTACGGCGCTTCATAAATGCCGTGATAGACACATGCGCATATATTTTCTAAATCATTTCGATATGCGATACCAGTGTTCCTGAACGCCGGGATTGGTTCTTTTTTTTTAATAATTCACCACGATTGGTGGATCCTCCCGGCATATTTATCTCAAAACTGATTGATAGGGGGTTTCGGGTTTTCCCACTATTTAAAAAATATCACAAATTCAAAATATCTGTAGTCATATCAAATTTGAACGTTCAAATCTTAAAAACACTAATAGCAGCATAATAAACAACTATATAATCATGGACCACAATAAACAATAATTACTTGTCTAAAAATGGCCATACGAAGAGTTAGAAATATACTTGTTATACATCAATTTCTTTAACAAAGCATAAATTCAGTTTCAACAAAACATAAAAAGACTAAAGTCCAAATTTAACTCAACAATGGCAAAGTCTACTGAAGCGGCTCGGCATTGCTTTGATTCCCACTGATATTTTGCCCAGATGTATGTGCGTGACTAGAAGTCGATGGAATTCGTTGGCTCTGTACAATTCATAATAGTGTCATTTATTAGATTATTCACTACACTAGGCACCACACAAGTAAAATGCAATAGTTAAATTTCATACTAATATCATAAAATATTGCTAAATACTTACAGTTCCATGTACTGGATTGTTAGAGTTCTGGTTTTGTTGGGAGATTAAAGAAACGATCATATCTTTCAAGCCGTCAATCTCTTTCTGCATCTTGGCTTGCATCTTGAACACATCCAGATAGGATGTACGACTGGAGGTAGATGCACAAGAACCAAATATCTGTGATTGAAACCATGTCAGGCCAATTTTCACAAGGTGAACTGCTTTGAACTAAAGTCAATAATATAATGGATTAGTCAAAGGAAACCCCTTACATGTTGTATAATACTTGCCTAAGGTTAATTAGAATAGGTTTTGTTGCGGAACTAGGTCTTATCAACAGAAATGTATTAAGTTTTGATTAGCAAAAAAAAAGTTTAAGCATAAAGTACCATCTATCAGGAATGGTTGCAATTCACTAACCATTCTCTTTCACATACCAAAGTGATTCTCAAATAGCTTGTAAAAGTCTGTAGATCTAAGTGTCAAAAATTCAATGTTAAAGATAACATGTATCATCATAATAGTCTAGTGATGGGGAAAACAACAATAAAGAAACAAAACCCACAAAAAAAAAAAGGGTAATCGTGGAATATCTTCAACAAAATACCCAGAGATAACACAATAATATCCAAATGCCTTGGACAACTAAAATGCAAGTTTAACCAAGTTTCTGTCACATAATCATCAACAACAAAATCTCATACCTTCAACAATATCAAATGTGTTTACTCTTGCTAAATGCTAATCGAGCATTACTGAGTCAAGCTTACCTAAACAGATTATGTCAAAGCCAAATACTAATGGTAATTCTGGAATATAGGAAAGCATGTATTTCTCCTTGTATGACTTATTTTTTAAAGAGTTACTCATAACTGCTGTTACTCAATATAACTTGAACTGTCATTGTCTTAAGTTTCTCTAAAGTGTTCCAGATTACTAAGTTACGTACACATGTTATATAGAGGATCCTAACGATGAATAATATGAGTGCTCTTTAGTTGAACTTAGTGTAAAGCAGTTAAACGAGAGAAGGTTGGTTAGTATCATTTTCTATGGTTGGAATTACTTGATTTGGTCTATTTATGCTGACTGTGCACAATTTTACAGTTCCAAACAAGTCAGTGAAGATGCCTAGTAGAACTTCCTAACTCTTACAGTCTATAAAAAACTAAATTTCAGAAAACCCTTTAACTGTTCCTCTATATCAAATAACCCCAGTTCTATTTTTAATGAATTAGCTATCCATCTACACACATGGCCACTTTTTTGTTTCATATGACATATGTTCCGACGTTTAGTAGAAGTACTTTCAGTGTTGTGAAATGATCCAAATAACCACTAACTAGATAGTGGCAGATTAAACCTGCAAAGTACTTAATCATCTCATGTGTATCATGTTATAATATAAGATGACGGTCGGGTATGGATGTTGGCTTTGGTGTTGTTGTTATTGGTAGGTATGGATGTGATACGAAACAAAAAAGGTAGGGAGCTAATTGATGAAACAAAACTACACTACTGCAGGGAGGTGTCTAATCTGGAAAAAGTCAGGGGAGTTTCTTATAACTTAACCAAAGTATAAACAATTAGGCAGTGGAATTTGTAGAGAAAAACTCCGGACTACTGAGAGATGCACATTTAATGGTCAAATTGAGAACCACAAAATCCTAACAAGTTTTGGTTCTTCAGAATTTTGTGCATAATAACAAGCCAAAGGAATTTTGTGCATAATAACAAGCCAAATACAATGGAGTAGCGAAATAGTAAAAGTGAAACAGTATGAGAGGGAGAATCATGAGAATCAAATTAGAAGCTAGAATAAGAAAATGACCCATAATCAGTCAGAAACAGAAGAGGAAAAGAAGGCTGCTGAGGATCGTGCTGCTGTTGTTAAGGCTTCTGGAAAGAAGAAAGAATGTAAAGCTAGTTTGACAATCACAATGTTGCTGTAGAAATGTTAAATATAAACTTGTTGCACTCTGTTTTCTTCTCCTTTTAATCAACTAGACGGATGATCTTCATCCATCCCTTTCGTCAAACGGATGAACATATTCCATCTCCTATATTTAGCAATTGTCTAAAGCCTTTGCTAAGTTTAGCAAGATACTGTGCGTTTCTATCCTAATTTTTGAGTTTTTAGCAAATGACTGCAATGCATTTTTCTAAACCTATTTCTAATTTTTGAGTTTTTAGCCAACGATAGTGGATGCTCTAACAAGATAGAAAAAGCAAATGAAAACTCATGCAGCATAGATAAAATTGCTATTGATGTACCTTTATTGAAGACATCTTAGTTCTTAAACTTTCTTCTATTTGATCCCTTGCCATATGAAGAGGTAGGTCAAAGACATCCTATAAGTAGTTATTGCCATACATGAAAAGTAGTGAGAATTTTTCTTTTCCTACCAGAGAATTTTAGTAGTATGAAACATTAATCACATAGAGAATAGCACAATTGTATTTCCTTACCGTCTTGCCACCCAAAGGAGACTGAGGAGACCCTGCCTCATGCTTTTTGTTAACAGACAAAGTTTGCTGCAGTAACCCATTTTGTGCATTCAAGAAGTCGCGCATGTCATTCTAAGAAAAAAATTAGTAGAAGTTACTTCCGTGTTATATCCAAACGATACTTTTACAAGACAGACAGACAAACAATACCTAAATATTTAGTGCAGCAAAAACTTGCTACATCATACTGATATCTAATACAAGAACATAAATAAATAAAAATAACAATGAGATAGTTTTGGCCCTTTTACAATGTCTTAGAATAATACGCCTAGATGATAAATATTATAAATAGTAAATGCTTTTTTAAACCAAGAAGTATCACTGTGCTTGAATTGGCAGTAAGTGATCCATAAGAACCTGCTCTGAATAAGGAAATGCTAGTGTTCATTTCTAACAGGTAAAAATAGTTGCAATCAAGATATTAAAGGATTGCTCCATCCATTTATGCGTAATGTCTTTACCAAAATAGATGATCACATTGCACCAGCCAACCAATTCTTGGTGGGCAAGATGCTCTTTACCAGCATGCCATAACACTTCAAATTTAGCTTAAATGTCAAGGAGGATATGCTATAAAAGAAATTATTTAAGTCAGATACAAGCCTGTTCTATTATGCATCTCTGCATATAATCATAAAACCCATGCATAATAAATTAAAACGCGGCTTCAGATACTGAGAGCGAAGCTAAAAAACTAAAGTACCTAACCTAATGATTTAAAGGTTACAGATTTCACACACAACTTATGAGCAGATAGGAAACAGAGAAAAAAAAACCTATCATTACAATAATTTCATAGGAAGAACAAGCAAAATATTCTCATGCAGAAAGAAGTGTTTGTATGAAGAAGACTACAGCAAAGAAGTTAATATAATTTAGAACTTCCATCCCAAATAAAGGCATGTGGAAAGACGTGATGAATATTTTGAAGTTTTAAATCTTATAGACAAGTTAACACCTACATTGAATGTAGTAATGCCCGCAGATAAGAATTTTCTGCCATTAGCTCTTGTTTTCTAACCTCATATGCATCAACCTGTTCCATATTCATTCAGCAGTGACAACAAGACAGCAGGAATCACAAATAAGCATTCACTCAGTTGATTGTTCCTTACTATCCTTTTGTAAAAGTCATTATCAGCCTTCTTTCCATTCCATGTTCCACGTTGGCGTCCTTCTTTCTGTTAACATGTTAATTGGTGTATCAAGTATGTTACATGAATATAGTAGATCAAGAAAGAAAGAAAGGTATAATATATAAAATATCCAAAGCATATACATTTACAGGAAACATGCAAGAACATGAATTCTAAGAGATTATATATCAATAAGAAAAAGAGAAGCTGACTGATACCTGCAATAAGTTCATTATCTCCATACCAGACCTAGATTCTTTCTTTTTCTCCATTCACACTTGGTTTAACCTCTCCTGCAGCAAACAAGTTAATAACACTCTATCAGTTAGCAATGTGTTGCATCAACATGCACCTCACGATTAACATAGAACTTCAAAACAGCTACGTTCACAAGATTACCTGCAGTTTTATGTATTCCTTCTCCTTTTTCTTCATTTCATGAATTTGCTGTGTGCATACTTGCTTGAAAAGTTATAATATAAATCATTACAAGTTTTTGTCAGGTATTTAATAGAAAGAACAAAAAAATTACTGAAAGAAGTGAAAAAGGCCATTATGAGAATTCTTCACCTGATTACCAATAACCATCCTTTGAAATTCATCTCATTCTTTCTGCAATTTTTCAATTTGAGCTTTGAATGTTGCAGCAGCTTTAGCCTCCTGAATAAAATAAACTTTAATGTGTACAATAAATTATACTTCAAATATTTTATATAGTATAAACTGTAAAACTCACTGTTGGGGTTAAGGTGGCAAGCTCTCAGTCCTTTGCAGCTATTTGTGCCTCAAGTCTTTCAACCTTGGCCTCCAATCTTGATATGTCAGATTGAGACCTAATAAAAATGACAGTAATGTTACTAGACAAACCACAACATTCAAAATATGTAACGCTTTTGTAATGAACAAAAAATTAACATCAAAAGAGAACTCTTTGACCACACATTTTCACATGGAAAATAAAAACAGGACACTGTTGCAGTATGCAAACTTGCTATACAGATTGAACCCAAAAGATATGTCCTTATCAGTTATCACAACTCACTAATCAGCAGCTATACCAATGGTTATGCCAAGGAATAAGATAGATATCAAAGATAACAAAACTGTCCACACAGTGGCTGACTCACAAATCACCAGCTCTTTACACTCAATGTGATGATAAACTACTGATATTTTTGGTGGTAAAATTTAAATTTACAAAGAAGGTAATATGCTCCTTAGAACATTGTGGGCAAAAATTACTTTCAGCTCTAAAGATACATCAAGAACTACAGTAATTCCAACAAAACCATACATGCTACTAAGTACTTACTAGAAGTAGTGAAACACCATTAAATCATAATACTGAGTAATAGGTTTAAACAAGAGCATTTTACCGAAACTGGCAATAGGAGAAAGAATCGACACGACGATCAGTTCTGTACTTTTCAAGAATAGTAGGCCATATAACTCCTAATAAAATTTGTTGAGAAAGCTAAATAGCCTGATAAATTATATGGAATTACTGATGGCATGTAACAGTTTAAAATGTGAAAGGAAAAATTGTTTTTCTAGAAGGACAACAAAGTATCTGACCTTGCTTATGATAGCTACGCCCAAAATTTGAAGAAACCCAACTAAACATGTTTTTTTTTACTTTTTAGATTTGACTTTCAAGCTTGGTTGAAGGGGGAAAAATATAAAATTAAAATTACAGCTTTATTTATAATTGTCAGCCATAGAATATACTTTTTAAGCACAAGCTAGACTGAAACAAATGAGCAAACAAAAGCACGAGCATGCCCTCCGTTCTAGTCTGATTAAACATTAAACCGTTCTAGTCTGAAAAAAAGCACGCAGTAAAAAAATCTATCAACATTATCCAATAAAGTTTTAGCATCAGCAACTAAACAAAATGGTAGTTCAAGTAAATTCTCTGGATTAAAAAGTTAGATCAAAACAAAATTCAAACCTTTGCCTCTGATCATTTGCCGACTCCCTAAACGAGATGCTGAAGTAGAGCATACATGTAATTGCATGTCCTTGCAATCGATACCTAACACCAGTTAAGATGAAAAACCTACAAAATCAGTAGTTAGGGTTTTGGATGTTCCATTTAGAGAGAGAGAGATTTTGGAGACGGGAAATTCGTTTTTGGGGAGAGGGGAAGAGCGGCGCGAGAGTAGTTAGGGTTAGAAGAAATTCGTTTTTGGGGAGAAATGAAGAGTGGAGCGGGATTAATTCGGCTAGCGCCTAATGTTTGGGGGGGGGGGGGGGGGAATGAACCGACTGGAGCTAATGTATGGCCTATAACGGCGGTTCTTATAAAACCGCCGTTATATATATAATATATAACGGCATAATATATCACCGCCGTTATAGAGGCCCGCTATTAAAAAATTATTATAATGACGATCTATCGCGGTGTTTGGGCATAGACGCCGGGATAGATATGCCGTTAAATCCATTCCGATTAGTAGTGTGGAACATAATAAGGCAGTATGGTTTGCTCTGTACCGTTAATTTGTTATGGCAGTATGTTTTTCTGATTTAGTTTTACTGCAATAATCATTGGTAGTAATGTGACATAATAATAATTTACTGCAACAATCAGTATGGTTCACTTTAAATAATGAAATAATAATTTACTGGAACATAATAAGGCAGTATGGTTCACTTTAAAAAACATTTTGTGAAAATCTTGGAAAAGACTGATCAATATCCTCATTATTTCAGTGGGACTGGAAAATCTCCTCGAGTCATTTACTTTTAGGAATTTATGAGTTCTTTTGAACCTAAAGATTCATATCCTGCATGAACCAATGGTTGGATATACCGAGCGAACTTTTAAATGAAATAATTTATCGTACTTTTCTTTTTCTGATTTAGTTTTACTGCAACAATCATTAGTAGTAATGTGACATTTACACATTCATATTTGGCAAGGTTATATTGTTATAAACAGTTGGACGAAGAAGGCAATGATAACTGCAGTATGATCACTTTCAACTATTAATTTACTGGAACATAATAAGGCAGTATGGTTTGCTCTGTACCCTTAATTTGACTGTCTCTAATCATTGTGGTAATAGATGGTATTGTAAGTTTAATTTTTTTCCTTTTCCTGATAAGATTACGTGCATTTAAGTATTTAACCCATTTTATTTTACCCCTTCCAATTGTACTGTTTGTTCGAAAGGAGTGAGAATTGATCCTTGGTCACCTACATAGGAGTTCAGGGAACATGCTTTTGCGCTGAATGTGCTGGCAGAATTGTTCATTTACTTTTTTTTCTGGTTTGACATCTAGGGTGTATATATTGTTTCTCATGACGCGCATGGTGATGTATTTTGAAGGTAGCATATTTGTACTTATTCTCCCTTGATGAGGTTAGGTTGTACAAGTATATTTTGCATTGCTACTGAACATATAATACAAATTCAGGAACCTGAACACCTAGTTAGTGGTAATTTTAACCGACAATTCCTTCACATTGTCAAAGACATATGCGAAAGACCATTTCTGTTTTATATATACAAAAAAGGAAATGTCAGTAACTTTTCCTACTTCTCTTTCAGGCTGAATTGTTCAGGATGGTTTCAAATCTGTTCAGGATGCAGTTTTGTAGAGTGCTTGGAGAGAGATGGTTTCAAATCTGTTCAGGATGTAGTTGGCTCAGATTGCAGATAGGTTTAGTAGTGATATCTGGTGATATTTATAACTCAGTGTACAAAAAAGGAAATGTCAGGCTGATAAGGCACGGTATATGGCTTAACTTGTGTTGTGTGGGTAGTGGATATTGGTTGAAAAGAAGATGAACTGTCTTAATTTTAGCTTTAGAAAGTAATGACATGTTGGTTCTTCTGCATTGCCAAGTGAATTTTCAGGTGATGGCTGATATGCTATATTTCGCTTGTATTGAAACATATGAAAGTTTGTAATAGCCGGTCACCCTGAAATTGCAGTTTTTGCTGTATGTCTCCTGTATGGTCGTCAGTTTTAAGTTTATTGGATGAACATTTTTATAAGTTTATTGTGTAGATATTTCTATGTTGGTATGTTTTTATATATTTGTACACAAATTTGCAAAACTTTTATAGTTTTAATGGTGTATTGATATTTTCGATAAATCGATTTTTATTTGTATCCGTAGATTTTTTTTTGTATACAGTTAAAACGAAATAGCGTTCCTAAAATGCTGTAAAAAACCACAAATATCAAAACGATAGCGTTTTAAAAATGTTGTATGTTTGATTCTATTACTGGATTGTCTAAGGATAGCATTTTTACAAAATGCTCTAACACTAATAGCATTGCCGAAACGCTATAAATTTTATAGCATTTTAACAAAACGCTATAGATACTATAGAGTTTGCCGAACGCTATAGAATCTATAGCGTTCGGCAAATGCTATAGTTTCTATAGCGTTTTGTTAAAACGCTATAGAATCTATAGCGTTTCGGAAACGCTATACATTCTATAACGTTTGGTCAAAATGCTATAGAGTTATTATAGCGGGGCTTTTGATAGCATTTGTAAAACGCTATCGTAGGTCTACTATAGCATTTTATGAATGCTATCAAATGTCATATTTGTTGTAGTGGAGGCACAAAAATCAGAGAAGGATGAGAAGAATAAAATCAATAAAATTGAAGAAAAATGAAAAACAATAAAACTGAACTGATTTGTGTCGAGGCTTGTGTATCACACAATCTCCTTAAAACAGATTCGCCTCGTCCAGGTGCTGGAACTTGCATAGGCGTCTGTCTCACAGGATGCAACGACAAGAGGAGCTGACGCAAGCACCACGTCATGTTCTCGAACTGGACAACGTTTGAAACGTATCACCACACGACCGAAGAATGGAACAAGCACTGAACAGAGAGTATGGGAAGAGATGAGTTTCTTGTGTGTTGATTCAATGGAGAGAGACCTCTATTTATAAGGCCAGTGTGAGAATTGTAATGGTAGACAATGCATTGACTGTATCCACTGTAACGGTAGACAACTCTAATGCACCAGTTATAACGGTAGATAGAAGCTTGAATGTACTACTGTAACGGTGGACAAAACTGTTACGTGAATAAATGATAGGAAAAACAGTTTATGTATTTATTTCAGCCATTAAAGATAGAACAAAACAAAACTGTAGCAAAAAATTGGCTCTGCACGAGGTGGGTTCACGTCGGTCCGGCATTCGTGTCCGCAGGACGTGTGGGCGCACACAATTCACATGTAATCCGGTCCGAGATTTGCACCCCCCCTGCGTGCGTGAGAGAGAGCCTCTTAGCTTGCTATCTTACAATGCCAAGAAAGAGGTTATCATATATCATTTTCTAATTCCTTTATTTTTTCCGATGTGGGACTAAAATCCTTCAACTCATTTTCAGGGATGAAACCGCCTCACTATGGGAGACAATTTCTCATTCACCCGATAACCGTTTGGAGCAAGTAAATATATGATTTTGATCTACTCACGAAGGTAAGCACAAATCCATTAAGATCTCTCACTAATTCATAGAGGGTATTACTCAAAAATTTGCTAGAGAACTAGTTCGTAAATGGTGTATAAAATACCTATTTTCTGTAACACCCCTGCCCCAGCTCAGATAATTTATATAATTTATCAGACAAATTATTTATAGTATAGTACAACTGCCCACCACAGGCTGCCTCTCAAAAGGTGGTTAACCAGATTGGTTACTCTTGATCATAAGCTATATTATTTATTATTATTTTAATCTAGTTCAATTTCCGATATGGGACTATATTCAAACACTTCTTCTCTACTCTTTTTCTCTCGTGCACACACAAGCCCATACAAGGGACCCATGTGCCATGTCAGCGCCATCAAAGACCAGAGACAGCGTTGTCTTCATTCTGAACCAGGTGAGCCCCCCTCAATGCTGACGTCATGATGACGTCATCGACTACAACAGCCCACAATCTGCTGTTTCCAAGCCCTGGGTCCCCCTATTTCCACTTATGTTCACTTTTCCACCCTCTTATATATATATATATATATATATATATATATATATATATATATATATATATATATATATATATATATATATATGTATTATGAAATTACGGGATGTTACATTTTCTAACATCTAATTCTTGGTGGATCAGATTATATCCAATTTATTAATTTCAGTAACAGCAAACAGATTCTGGTACTTGGTGTTTATACACTCCGTGATATAACATTCTTAATAAACTAGATCTTGTTTTTTTCAGCCCAGCCCGTAAGATATCGCTTCCTTGCTCATTCTCTATGTTCTTCATGTTGTTATAATCCTCTGTTTGTCGTTATATCAAACTGCTAACTGGTTTCATTTTATATACATTAATAACTGAATTTGCTTTTAATTATCTTGTTGGCACAGGGTTAAACATAAAAGCATTCTGATGTTTATCCTCTATTTCATAGGCAATACTAACTAGTAAAAGTAAAAAGAAAGATTATAACTCATTAGAGCATCCAATACGTTTGTTATATATCTAAAAATGAAAATTTTGAGTTTTTCGTAGCCACTATCGTTTGCTAAAAATCTACTTTTTAGAAAAGTAGTGAACAGTATGCATCTAAATATAGCAGGAAAATATAGCAATCTCCATATATAGGAGATGGAAGATCTTATTCTGTCTGTCAATATTTTCGTATATTAAAAGCGGTCGGAGGGAAGAACTTCTTCCGTCCGAACACTTTTATTGCAAAAATGTAGAGGGACGGAAGAAGATCTTCCGTCCTATACTTTAATTATTTAATTAATTAATGAAAGAAGAGAGATGGAAGAAGATCTTCCGCCTCCCTTCTTTTTACACGATTTTTTTAAAAGTACACAAAATTTTAATTAATAATAATAAAAAATTGCCTCAGACGGAAGGTGATCTTCCGCCTGGGAAATATTTTTCCTTCAATTTACGAAAAATGCCACTATATAATTACAAAATTGCCATTATAAAATAAAATTGGGGTCCCAGACATTTATCCAAAATTTAGTTTTGATATTTATGAAACTACCATTGGATATTTACAAAACTGCCATTTTCACAAAAAAAAGATGGAAGATCATCTTCCGTCTCTTCTATTTTTATACTTTTAACGACTGCAGCGCTCTCCATCTTCTGCTATTTCCTAAATGCTATATGGGCATATTTTAGCATCAACGATAGTGGATGCTTTTATAAAAGATTACAATCTTTGTTCAAGAAATGTAGAACACCGTTATTAATAATCAGATGATAAATATAATCAAAATAAGAGAATATATATTTAATTAGATTTAATAATTGTGTATTAGTGTAGAACCACGTATTTTTAAAATATTATTTTTAAAGTTTTATAAATGACTAAAATGATTTTTGGAGAATTTATGAATATTTTCAGAAAAATTTATCATTTTACACGTGCAAAACACGTGCAAATACTTTCTTGAGAAGTTTGAAAGTCAAGTTTTCTTCATAAAAAATCATTATTTAATATTTGGGATTTATTTAGTATTTTTCCAGATTTTTCTGAAATTAATGGGAACTATTTGCAAATTTTGAGAAAAGAAGGACCTTTTTGCAAATTTGTCATTTTTAGGGGTTAAAATGTAAAATGTACTTTCTGGACGTTTTGAACAGTACCGGTTGAGATTTAGGATTATGTTTTACTGTTAAATCCTAATTTAAATGAATTTTATTGAATTTCCAAGAATAGGGCTATATATAAAGTTGTAGTTTGAAGGGATTATTTTGCAAAAGTGGGTAAAACCCTAAACTCTTATCCCAGATATTTAAAAGGAATTTGCAGCCGTCATTTGCTGCACAGTATAGAATTTTGTGATATTCGTGGAGGATCAAGAGGAATTTGGATCTCGCAAAAAAGAGAAACTTTATTGTTGGATCTCGTCGTTTCTAAGGTGAGTGATGTAAAATTGTTTGTTGTTTGCTTTATGTGAATGATGTGATTTCGGATTTTTGTTGATTTATGTGAATGATTGTTTAGTTGTTTGTTTTGACATGTTTGTTGAGCAATGAAATGATTGTTGTCGTATTATGTATGTGATATCCATAAATGTTTAGTAAATCTTGGTTTATGAATTTGTATTGCTAGAAAGCATATTTAAGATATGAGTATGGTTATGATAATAAGGGATTGGATGGATGAACATCTGGATCTCGTGGATACAAATCAGATTTTGGTTTTGAGTTGTGAAAGAAATTCAGTATTGAGAAACCCTAATGGAAAAATTAGGAATTTAAAACATGAGAACTTGAGATTTGAGACATGGATTGATTTGAGTAATGTTTCCAACCTGAGGATACTTTGAGATTTGTCATTTTTACCTGAATACGAATTATGTTCACAAACGGTGGATCTTTAGAAAGACTCAAATTTTGATTATTGTATACAGACCTAAACTATGCAAACAGTAGGCCGACAGTCGACTGGTACGACCCAGCTGCTGTGTCCTTAGCCTTTTGAAAATCCGTTCTGGACAGTCGACTTAGACCCTTGTTCAGTTGACTGGTGTACTTGGAACTATTTTGTAAAGTTATCGCAGTTTCTTTTCTGGACAGTCGACCTATGACCCCTTAAGTCGACTTATAATACTTAGAATATTTTTGAAGTTACTGGAATTTACCTCGGGTAAGTCGACTGATGGCTTTTTAAGTCGACTTATGTTACTCAACTTATTTTCTTAAAATCATGGATATTTTCCCGCTGGACCTTCGACTTACTACAGTAATAAGTCGACTGGTACTGATGAGGTTTCATAAACTCGAATGTTTTTCGAATGATTGGTCTTCAGATATTTTAGCCTATACTTTGTCTTCTGTTAAGCATATGATTTTAAGATATTCAGTTGAGCTATTTATGGTGGGAAGTTGGTTTAGACATTTGAGTTTGAGTCTCTAGAGGATGTGTGTGACCCTAGTATACCGGCGTTGAGTTATTTTGTTGAGGCCTGTTGAGACATTTCAGTTGTTCAGTTTTGAGTTAAGTCCGGTAGGGTACACCAACTCTAGGAGATTCATTGATTAATTAAGTAACCCAAAAATAATAAGGACAGGCACTAGTGGTGATATGATGAACGAGAACATGGGTCAAGTACCACAGTATGGCTTTCGGTGTGGGATTTAGTCTCCGGAATTATCACGATAGATTACTTGTGGTGTGGGATATATCTCTGGAATTATCACGGTAAATTACTTGTGGTGTGGGATTTATCTTCGGAATTATCACGGCAATTACTTGTGGTGTGGGATTGATCTCCGAAATTATCGGAGTCGAGGCGACGCACATGTGGTATTCGTGTGATGAGGCCATTGCTTTTGGTGTGGGATGATCTCCGGAATTATCACGGTAAAATACCTGTGGTGTGGGATCTATCTCCGAAATTATCGGGGCATGGGCTAATACTCACAGTTTATCTTTATCTCGTAGTAGTCATCGTGTTAGGATTAGTTGCATAGCGGGGATTGAACCCTATAATGTGGAGACGTTAAGGGCTTGCACCGAACCTATGTAGAGTGGGATTCATAGACTTCGACAAGTACGCATTAGAGAGTTCACATATAGAAATTGTGTTTCTTGACTCAGTTTTATGCATGTGGTTTTCCTATTTTCTACACTTGACACTTAGTTTAGTATCACTTGTTGTTTACATTTCTTGCTACTTCATATTTTATGTATTTTGGTTTATTACATGTTGTTTAAGAATCCTTGCTTAATATTTATTTATGTTGTTTGCTTGCTTTTATGTCACTCACACCATTTATGGCTGACTCCTTCAGTTTTGGGGGTTAGGGATCATCTATAGCCTCATGTGTTGCAGGTTGTTGCTTAGAGTTTGGAGGTTGGATGCTTGAGATAGTTTTGAGATAAATTAATTTAATGGAGTTTGTGTAAATTTGTAAGAACAGTGTTGTAACAAGACTGTGTTGTAAATAAAATAAAGAGTTTGTAAATTGAGATGTTTTTAAATTCCGCTGTGCTATGTAAGAGATTGTGGTAATAAAAGTTGAAAATATTAGTGGAGTTGGTTGTGTTTAATGTTACATTGAAGTTGATGCTGGGATTGTGCCATGTATTTTCTAAGATATCATATTAGAAATTCGGGGCGCTACAGAGATTGGTATCAGAGCATGCTTCAGTAGTAATAATAAATATGACATAAAAAATAACCTAGGTGTGGACACTAGAGTGTGAGTACCTAGGTGTGGACATTAAAGAGTGAGTATCACATAGAACTAAAATATGATGTCTTACCTTTGGGATACAAGTGAAGTTTTGCCAAAGGATATTGATGTGAGTTTGAATTGTGTATGGTGCTCTAACTTTTTCCTCGTTTTGCAGTATTCAGAATGGTTGCACCCAGGCCCAGGAATGGTGGTAACAATGAGGATGGATCTGGTAGTTCTCGAGGAACTGGAATCGATCTCGAGGCTGAATTCGCCAAGGTGTATCAGACTCTGAATGCGCTAATGGCATTTAATTTGGCGCAAAGTCAGAATCAACAGCAGAATCAGCAGCAAAATCATGGAGCTGGACAGGGATTGGTTAACGCTGATCCTATCAAGCAGATCGAGTCCTTTAAGAGGATGAGACCGCCAGTTTTTGACGGGCAATCCGATCCAACCGCAGCTGATGATTGGATTAGAAGGATGGAGACAATCTTCGAGGTATCGGAGACTCCGGTAGCCAGCAAGGTGAAGTTGGCTACGATGCAGCTGGAAAAGGACGCTGGTGTCTGGTGGGAATCGCTGAAGAGGACTTTGGGAGATCAGTCGATGACTTGGGAAGCTTTTCTGGAGGAATTCAGAGATCGCTTCTTTCCCCTAGATGTTCAGGAGAAGAAGGCGACCGAGTTCCTGAACCTTCAGCAGGGCAGCATGACCGTGCGGGAGTATGAGACCAAGTTTGCTCAACTTTCGAGGTATGCACCAGAGTTGGTCATTGACGAGGCGAAGAAGGCCAAGAAATTTGAGCAGAGCTTGAGATCAAACTTGAGGTCGAGGATGATCCCGTTGGGCATCAGAAGGTTTGACAAGCTGGTCAGGAGAGCAGCTATGACTGAGGAGGACATGGACCAGTTCCAGAAGAGGCAAGATACATGGAACCGGAACAAGAGGCCAGCATCAGGTCAGAGCGGGAAGGAATTCCTAGCGAAACAAGCCAAGTTCAGTGATCCGGTACAGAAGGCACCTGCAACTCAGGGAGTGACTTGTTATTACTGCAAGGAGGCAAGACATTACAGGTCAGCGTGTCCGAAGTTGGCGAAGCAGATTTGTTCCCAGTGTGGGCAGGCAGGACATTCTAAGCCCCATTGTCCACAATTGAGGAAGGATGGTTCAGGTGGAAGCAAATTCTAGAGGTAAGGGCGAGTATTTGCATTAACCGAGGAGGACGCGGGTAACTCGGAAGATGTAATATAGGGTATGCAAGAATTTTGATTTTTATTTTAAATCAATGTAATAAGTAAAACCTTTATTTGAGAACAATTGGAGATTGAGTATCACTCTTCTTGTAACAGGAATTGTTTTAATTAATGGAATAAAGGCAAGAGTTTTATTTGATACTGGTTCTTCGCATACTTTTGTATCGCCAAATTTTGCAAGGATCTTAGGTGTGGAACCTAAGTTGTTTCCAGGCAGGGTTTTGTCGGTGGCAACGCCGTCAGGTGAAGAGTTGATTGCGGATCGATATTACGAGGGCTGTGATATCGAGATTGGTGGGAGGTTGTTCGGCATTGATTTGACTGAGCTGCAAGTCTTGGGGGTGGATGTCATCGTGGGCATTGATTGGATGGCAATATATGATGCCACAATTGAATGCAAGCAGAAGGAGGTATTGGTGAAAGCACCAGGTGGACCCGCAGTGACCTTCCAAGGGAAGAAGAAGACTCCAAAGGTAGCTGCAATGGTATCCAAGATGGTTATTTCAGATGAAGTCAAGGGCATTCCGGTTGTCCGGGATTTTCCTAAGGTGTTCATGGATGATTTTTCAGGATTACCGCCGCAAAGAGATGTGGAGTTTTGCATCAATGTTTAGCCGGGGAGTGCGCCGATTTCTAAGGCTCCGTACAGGATGGCACCTGTAGAGCAAGATGAAGTGAAGAAGCAGATGGAGGAGCTGTTGAGCAAATGGCTTATTAGGCCGAGTTCTTCTCCGTGGGGAGCGCCAGTGTTGTTAGTCAAGAAGAAGGATGGGTCAATGAGAATGTGCATTGACTATCGGGAGTGGAATAGGGTGACTATTTAGAACAAGTATCCACTGCCGCGGATTGATGATTTGTTCGATAGGCTTCGAGGAGCAGCGGTGTTTTCGAAGATTGATTTGAGATCAGGGTATCATCAGATTCGAGTCAAGGAGGAAGATGTGAGTAAGACAGCTTTCAGGACTCGTCATGGACTCTATGAGTTTTTGGTAATGCCATTCGGGTTGACGAATGTGCCAGCAGTTTTCATGGATATGATGAATCGAGTTTTGAGGCCATTTATTGACTCCTTCGTGGTGGTTTTCATCGACGATATTTTGGTGTATTCGAAGTCGGAGGAGGAGCATTCTATGCACTTGACAGCGGTATTACAGAAATTGCAGGAGCATAGCTTGTATGCCAAGTTGTCGAAGTGTGAGTTTTGGAAGTCTGAGGTAGCTTTCCTTGGTCATATTCTTTCTAAGAAGGGAGTGGCCACTGATCATCAGAAAGTTGAAGTAGTGAAGGATTGGCCCAGGCCAACGTCTGTGAAGAAAGTCAGAAGTTTCTTGGGTTTAGCTGGTTACTACAGGAGATTCATCCAGGATTATTCTCAAATTGCAGTTCCTTTGACAGGTTTGACCCGGAAGAATGTGGCATTTTTATAGACTGATAAGTGTGAGGAGAGTTTCCTTGAGTTAAAGGAGAGGTTGACTACTGCACCTATCTTAGCTTTGCCACAAGCTGGGAAGGATTATGATATCTTCAGTGATGCGTCTCTCAAAGGTTTGGATTGTGTCTTGATGCAAGAAGGCAAGGTTATTGCTTATGGTTCGAGGCAATTGCGTTCGCATGAGAAAAATTACCCGACGCATGATTTGGAGCTAGCAGCTATCATTTATGCCTTGAAGCAGTGGAGGCATTATGTTTATGGTGAGAAGGTTAACATGTACACTGACCACAAGAGCCTGAAGTACATTTATCAGCAGAAGGATCTTAATCTTCGACAGAGAAGGTGGTTGGAAGGTATTGGAAGACATTCGTCCCGAGATCAAGTATCATCCGGGCAAGGCGAATGTGGTGGCGGATGGACTTAGCAGGAAGAGTAGTTTATCAAGTTTGATCACTACTCGAAGTGAGTTGGCAGCAGAGATCGATTAGGCAGGTATCGAGGTGGTGCTGCAAGGTTTAGGGGCGTCTTTGGCTCAGTTGAGGCTGCAGCCGTCCTTGAGAGAGAGGATTGTGGAAGGTCAGAGATCAGACTCAGAGATTCAGAAGATGTTGCAACAGGTTTCAGAGGGCAGACTATCAGAGTTTCGTGTCCAAGATGGAATTCTTTGGTTGGGTGAGAGGTTGTGTGTTCCAGATAATGCAGATTTGAGAGATAGTATCTTGCAGGAAGTACACAGTACCTTATTGTCAGTTCATCCTGGAGACATGAAGATGTACAGGGACATCAAACAGCACTTTTGGTGGTCTGGTATGAAGAGGAATGTAGCAGATTTCGTGGCAAGATGTCTGACTTGTCAGCAGATCAAAGCAGAAAAGCAGAGACCTGGAGGTTTGTTACAGCCGTTGCCCATTCTGGAGTGGAAATGGGAGAATATCAGTATGGATTTCATCACGGGTTTGCCGAGGAGTTCGAAGGGCAATGACTCGATTTGGGTTGTCGTGGACCGTTTGACTAAGTCGGCTCACTTTCTAGCCATGAAGATTACTTGGTCGATGGAGAAATTGGCTGAGTTGTACATTGGAGAAATTGTGAGACTTCATGGAGTTTCTGTGTCGATTGTATCCGACAGAGATGCAAGGTTCACTTCAAGGTTTTGGAAGAGCCTACAAGCAGCTTTAGGCACCAGAACTGATTTCAGTACCGCTTTTCATCCACAGACCGATGGTCAGACGGAGAGGGTGAATCGAGTGCTGGAAGATATGCTGAGGGCTTGTGTTATGGATTTCGGTGGTAGTTGGGAGAGATACTTGGCATTGGTTGAGTTTGCTTATAACAACAGTTACCATGCGAATATTGGGATGGCACTGTATGAGGCTTTGTACGGGCGGAGGTGCAGGACACCTGTTTGTTGGTAAGAGGTTGGCGAGAGGCAGATATATGGTCCTGAGATCGTACAGCAGACGTCAGAGCAGATTGAGCTGATTCGCAAGAGATTGGTCGAGGCTCAGAGTCGGCAGAAGAGTTATGCTGATACTCAACGAAGAGACTTGGAGTTTGAGGTTGGGGATGCAGTTTTTCTCAAGGTTTCTCCGACCAAAGGAGTGATCAGGTTTGGTAAGGGAGGCAAGTTGGCGTCAAGGTATATTGGGCCATACAGGATCATGGAGCGAATTGGCAAGACAGCATATAGATGGAAGCTTCCAGAGGAGTTGGCAGTGCATGATGTATTCCATGTGTCATTGTTGAGGAAGTATGTGTCAGATCAGAATCATCAGTTGGTAGAGCTTCCTGAAGATCTACGGGTGAAATTGAGTTACAAGGAACAGCCTGTTGAGATCGTTGATCGTAGGGAGAAATTAAGTTCTTAGGAGCAAGGTGATACCTATGGTCAACATGCTGTGGAGGAATCAGCAGTTCGAGGAGGCTACTTGGGAGCCAGAGGATCGCATGCAGAAAGATTTCCCTGAGCTTTTTGTATGAGTGTATTTCTTTTATGTGATTGTAATTCTCTTGAATGATCATACCATTGATTGAGTTATAATCCTTCTATTTTGGTAATGTTCTCATATGCAATTGTTTGGACTATGTTTCCATTTATGAAATATTGTTTTCTTTGTTGGTGAGTTGTTTGGACTCATTAGTAGTAGTTCTGATGACAGAACTTTTCTAAGGAGGGATTGATGTAAAACCCCGTATTTTTAAAATATTATTTTTAAAGGTTTATAAATGACTAAAATGATTTTTGGAGAATTTATGAATATTTTCAGAAAAATTTATCTTTTTACACGTGCAAAACACGTACAAATACTTTCTTGAGAAGTTTGAAAGTCAAGTTTTCTTCATGAAAAATCATTATTTAATATTTGGGATTTATTTAGTATTTTTTCATATTTTTCTGAAATTAATGGAAACTATTTGCAAATTTTAAGAAAAGAATGACCTTTTTGCAAATTTGTCATTTTTAGGAGTTAAAATACAAAATGTATTTTCTGGACGTTTTGAATAGTACCGGTTGAGATTTAGGATTATATTTTACTGTTAAATCCTAATTTAAATGAATTTTATTGAATTTCCAAGAATAGGGCTATATATAAAAAGTTGTAGTTTGAAGGGATTATTTTGCAAAAGTGGGTAAAACCCTAAACTCTTATCCCGGATATTTAAAAGGAATTTGCAGCCGTCATTTGCTGCACAGTATAGAATTTTGTGATATTCTTGGAGGATCAAGAGAAATTTGGATCTCGCAAAAAGGAGAAACTTTATTGTTGGATCTCGTCGTTTCCAAGGTGAGTGATGTAAAATTGTTTGTTGTTTGCTTTATGTGAATGATGTGATTTCGGATTGTTGTTGATTTATGTGAATGATTGTTTAGTTGTTTGTTTTGACATGTGTGTTGAGCAATGAAATGATTTTTTTCGTATTATGTATGTGATATAGATGAATGTTTAGTAAATCTTGGTTTATGAATTTGTATTGCTAGAAAGCACGTTTAAGATATGAGTATGGTTATGATGATAAGGGATTGGATGGATGAGCATCTGGATCTCGTGGATACAAATCAGATTTTGGTTTTGAGTTGTGAAAGAAATTCAGTATTGAGAAACCCTAATGGAAAAAAATTAGGAACTTAGAACATGAGAACTTGAGATTTGAGACATGGATTGATTTGAGTAATGTCTCCAACCTGAGGATACTTTGACATTTGTCATTTTTTACCTGAATACGAATTATGTTCACAAACGGTGGATCTTTAGAAAGACTCAAATTTTGATTATTGTATACAGACCTAAACTATGCAAACAGTAGGACGACAGTCGACTAGTACGACCCAGCTGTTGTGTCCTTAGCATTTTGAAAATCCGTTCTGGACAGTCGACTTAGACCCTTGTTCAGTCGACTGGTGTACTTAGAACTATTTTGTAAAGTAATCGCAGTTTCTTTTCTGGACAGTCGACCTATGACCCCTTAAATCGACTTATAATACTTAGAATATTTTTGAAGTTACTGGAATTTACCTCGGGTAAGTCGACTGATGGCTTTTTAAGTGGACTTATGTTACTTAACTTATTTTCTTAAAATTATGGATATTTTTCCATTGGACAGTCGACTTACTACAGTAATAAGTCGACTGGTACTGATGAGTTTTCATAAACTTGAATGTTTTTCAAATGATTGGTCTTCAGATATTTTAGCCTATACTTTGTCTTCTGTTAAGCATATGATTTTAAGATATTCAGTTGAGCTATTTATGGTGGGAAGTTGGTTTAGACATTTGAGTTTGAGTCTCTAGAGGATGTGTGTGACCCTAGTATACCGGCGTTGAGTTATTTTGTTGAGGCCTGTTGAGGCATTTCAGTTATTCAGTTTTGAGTTAAGTCCGGTAGGGTACACCAACTCTAGGAGATTCGTTGAGCAATTAAGTTACCCAAAAATAATAAGGACAGGCACTAGTGGTGATATGATGAACGAGAACATGAGTTATGTACCTCAGTATGGCTTTCGGTGTGGGATTTAATCTCTGGAATTATCACGGTAGATTACTTGTGGTGTGGGATATATCTCCAGAATTATCACTGTAGATTACTTATGGTGTGGGATTTATCTCCGGAATTATCACGGTAATTACTTGTGGTGTGGGATTGATCTCCGGAATTATCGGAGTCCAGGCGACGCACATGTGGTATTCGTGTGATGAGGCCATTACTTTCGGTGTGGGATGATCTCCGGAATTATCACGGTAAAATACCTGTGGTGTGGGATCTATCTCCAGAATTATCGGGGCATGGGCTAATACTCACAGTTTATCTTTATCTCGTAGTAGTCATCGTGTTAGGATTAGTTGCATAGCGGGGATTGAACCCTATAATGTGGAGACGTTAAGGGCTTGCACCGAACCTATGTAGAGTGGGATGCATAGACTTCGACAAGTACGCATTAGAGAGTCCGCATATAGAAATTGTGTATCTTGACTCGGTTTTATGCATGTGGTTTTCCTATTTTCTACACTTGACACTTAGTTTAGTATCACTTGTTGTTTACATTTCTTGCTACTTCATATTTTATGTATTTTGGTTTATTACATGTTGTTTAAGAATCTTTGCTTAATGTTTATTTATGTTGTTTGTTTGCTTTTATGTCACTCACACCATTTATGGCTGACCCTTTTAGTTTTGGGGGTTAGGGATCATCTCTAGCCTCATGTGTTTCAGGTTGTTGCTTAGAGTTTGGATGTTGGATGCTTGAGATAGTTTTGAGATAAATTAATTTAATGGAGTTTGTGTAAATTTGTAAGAACAGTGTTGTAACAAGACTGTGTTGTAAATAAAAGAAAGAGTTTGTAAATTGAGATGTTTTTAAATTCTGCTGTGCTATGTAAGAGATTGTGGTAATAAAAGTTGAAAATTTTAGTGGAGTTGGTTGTGTTTAATGTTACATTGAAGTTGATGCTGGGATTGTGCCACGTATTTTCTAAGATATCATATTAGAAATTCGGGGCGCTACATTTAGAGAGAGATATTTAGTACCGATAATCCTACTTTATCAAATTCATATTTCAAAATAATTTGCATTATTCATCATAATTAGCATAAAAAAAACGTTTGCGCTATATGCGTATAAAATAAAATAATAAATAAAATAAATAAAAAACATTATAAATTATAACATTATAAAAATTAAAAAATTACTCTGCTCCTATCCCGGTGGTTATGAGTCAAACCGTTATGAGTCGAACCGCCGGGATAGACATCTCTATTAATTGCCAAAATATGCGGAGACTCTATGCCGGCGTTGAAACTACAAACACCGTTGTATATTATCCATATAACGGCGCTTCTCGTGAAAATGCCGTGATATATTATACATATACCGGCGTTGTATGCAAACGCCGGCATAGGTATACAAAATTTAAAAAAAATAATAAGACCGCTAACTGTCCTAGCATTCTTATGCGAATGCCGGGATAGATACGCCGTTATAGACAATGCTGTTTGTAGTTGTTGTTCTTATGGAAAGTTCTAGATGCAGTAGAGTGAATGGAAGGGGATGGAGGTGCTGCCAACAATCACTCATTGGTAACTCACTTTGTGAGCACCATTTGGGAAAAGGAAGACTGAACAGTATTAATAATAGCAAGATTATTAGCACTAGTGATCCCAAGGTTAAAAAAAAAAAAAGAAGAAAGAGCTCGAGGTTAATGAGAATACTGGGATGGCGAAACCTCGATCGATTAGTAGTTTGTTTGATGAGAAGCCAGTTGATGATGATGTGCATTGATCCTACGAAAACAACAGAGAATAGCAGCATGGGCGCGCGGTTTGAAGTTGGAAGTCCTTTTAATTTAGATTGAGTGTATTTTGTTCATCTATGCATAGTGTGTAAATGTTGTAGGCTTAAAGGGAAAATGCTTGCAATTATATATACAAATGCAATTTCGTTGCACTCTTTAAATTCCTTTTTGGTTGCACAACATTGCCTTTATCTAGTGCAAAGTGCATGGATTATAATAGTTATTGTATCTTTTTTTGCCATGATGCTAATTATCTTGTTTATGTGAAATGAAACTATATATATATGACTAGATAAGACTTTCGGCTACATTATAATTAAGCGTTTGAGCTGCACCTATTTATTGCATATTTGCATGTGGCTCTAGCTACCTATTGTTTTGTTGAAATAAATGTTAATCATTAGAACAATGCTAGTTAATTATACTATTTTAAGTATTAATACAGGAAACAAATATATGGAGCTCATGAAGGACTAATGAGCGTACGGTCTACATATCTTCCTAATTCGATCCAGAAGGCAGCATGTACTTATCTTCCTAATTTGATATTGAAGGCAGCTTGCTAGCATCGCGCTGAACATAAACTCGTAGATTTATACTCTGCTTATATAATTTTCAATTATTAGCGTTTAGAAAGACACTCCATACATAAATGCATGAATGTTCATTGCTCGCAATTTTGGTCTAACGACAATCTCATTTATAACATACGATACCACACCTACTCATCATGTTTAATTCCCACCTGGTTCATATTTGAAGCAAACAACAAAAGCGATCGATTAAAAAAACAACTGTTACTTTTAGAAGGAAAAGGGTGCATTAGAGCATCCACCAGTTGCAGTCGTTATAGCGATAATAGATTGCTATAAATGAGAGTAGATATGAGAAAAATACATATTATATAGTACGCAACTTCACTTTCTGTCTCACGAAAAAAATTATTTTTTATTTTTCCGACGCAACTTCACTTTCCCTCACAAAAAAATTAATAAACCGTGATAAAAAACCCAAAATAAAAAGTTAATAAAGCAAAAAAACAAAAGGGCGTCGGACGGAACTTCACTTTCTGTCCGAGGCCCCCTCAGCCCCGGACGACAAGTGAAGTGCCATCTGACCATTTTTATATATTTTTTTTTCTTTTTTCCTTCCGACGCAAAGTGAAGTTCCGTCTACAAATTAAATAATAATTAATTTCCTCCGATGCAACTTCAAACTCCGTCTGATAGAGATTTTTTATTATTTTAAATTAAATTGCTATAAAATATTATTCGACGACTGTAGCACAAACAGACAAAATACTGTATGTAAATATGTATTTATCTATCTTCTAACCATCACGACCGTGGATGCTCTTAGTGTTCAATCCCATATTGCAGTCACTATTATTAAGAGAGACTCAAGTACGTACTAATTATAGCAGATAATGATATTTGTAGACTGGTATATATGATTGCAGTCACCATTAGTAGCAAATAATAATTATTGGCTAATGACAGCATAGGCTTACAAGGAAGCAGAGAATCTTTGTTGGCTTTCAGTTTGGTTTGGTCCAAATTTTTGTATTTTCATATTGAAATCATTTTCTTCCTTATATGTTAAATGCATAAAAAATGAAACAGAAATTTTGTTTTTATCTGATGCGGAAGTTGTTTGGTATTCTTATTAATATCATATTCATGTACATATGACAACAAATTTACATCTCTAATATTATAATGGAGAAAGCCTTAGTGTTATTTGTCAATTTGTCATTCTACCAACATATGCAACGCACGTACATAACTAATATAAATAAAGTTTCCGGTTCAAATCCTCCCTAAATCAAAGTTTTTATTTTATTTTTTGAAATTATTAAAATGTGCATCGCACGTGTAAATTACTAGTATATATGAAGTCATTGTGGAGTGATCCCATGTATATGTCAATTTGAACAAATTATACATAAGGGTCGGTGTTGGTGTTAGAGCATCCCCTATCGTCTGCTAAAAACCCCAAAAATGAAAATTTTGAGGAAAAATCCGCCACTATCGTTGCCAAAAACCTATTTTATAGCCGAATCGTGAACATTAGACTGCCATATATAGCAGAGTAAAATAGCAAATGCAAAATATAGAAGACGAAAGATGATCTTCCGTCCATTAAAAATTTGGAATTGTTTCGAATATAAAATTCAGATAGAAGAAAGAAGATCTTCCGTCTGAAGTGTTGGACGGTCAAAATTAAAGAGACAGAAGAAGATCTTCCATCTCTCAAAAAGAATTTATTTTTAAAAAAAAAAATTTAATAGACGGATTATGTTCCTCCGTCTGTCGCATTTATTTTTTTAAAAAAATAAAATAAAATGAAAGAGACGGAAAATGTCAAAATTAAAGAGACAGAAGAAGATCTTCCGTCTCTCAAAATGACTTTATTTTTTAAAAAAAATTTAATAGACGGAATATGTTCCTCCGTCTGTCTCAATTATTTTTTTTTTAAAATAAAATAAAATGAAAGAGACGGAAGAACATCTTCCGTCCCTTTCTTTTAAAGTTTTTTTTTGTTTAAAGGGAAAAAGGGATTTCCTAAAATACCCCACTACACTATTTTGATAATATTATATAGTTTTTTTCAACAGCCACCAACAACGGTTTGATTTTTAAAATTTTCTACTCAGTGCCTACACCCTACATATTTATATAAATACTCCACTCCATACTCAATCGAGCACTCAACTCCTCTGTCTCCTTTGTATGTTAATTTTTTTAGCACTTCATCTTCTATCTTGTTGTTCTGTTCTTTCATTCTATTACGATGGCCGGTAGTAGTATTAGAGGGCTTGGTACTAGAGGGAGGGCATATCTGATGAAGATATTATTATTTCTCAAAGCTGGGTTAATATTACTCAAGATTCGCGAGTTGGAAACGATCAATCTGGAACACAGTTTTGGGATCGAGCACTTACCACATTTAAATCTCTACTAGGCACTCTGACCGACCGAACGGCTGGCTCTCTAGCAAGTCGTTTTTCTGCAATTTCAAAATTTGTTGCATTGTTTATTGTGAAGTTGGGTAGTGTTATAAATAGAGCTGCAAGTGGAACAACTGAGGCGGATAAGGTATTTATAATTTAGGTTATTAATTTGTAATTTATTATTGAAAATAATTTGTAACTTGTGAACCTGGTAATTTAATTTGTAGTTACGCAAAGCTAGATTGGAGTACATGCAATCTTCCGGGAAAGCATTCAAATTTGATGAATGTTATGAGTTGCTCAAAGATCAGCCAAAATTTTCACTGCGTACAACTCATATGTTCGACTCAGTCCGAAGCTCTCAATCGGGGAAAGCCGGTAGCACAATACGTTCCCCAAGTATGCAAGACTGGACTACTGATATCCCGACTGACGTGGAATCGCCTACCCCACTCTCCCGACCACCCCGTCGAAAAGCGGAGAAGAAAAAGGGAAAAAAGTTGGTTGAATCCTCAGAATATGCTGAAATGGTTGAATCAAACAAATATTTCAATTCTTTCAATAAGGATGCTCTGGATCGGAGGAACATAACAACGGAAAAGAAGATTGCGATTAAAGAAAAAGATCACGAATTGAAAAAAACAAACTGAGGATGATCGCATCATGAGTATGGACCTCAGCTTCTTATCCGAAACATAGCATATTTAATTCATGTCTATACAGAATAATATCATGCGTAGTCGAGGTTTCATCTAGTATTGAATGTTGTTTTGATATGTATTTGCTAATTCTGTATTCAATTTATGTCTAGGAATGTTGTTTTTATTCGATGCAGATATAAGCTTGTTTTATAGTGCATATAACTCATTGCCAATTCTGTATTTGCATTGCCTCCAATATATATAGATATTTTACATTCAGCTTAAAATAGAAAAGAGTACAATGTTGCAGTTTACAAGTAGATCCATACAATATATATGATTCTAAATTTTAAAACAAATTACATAATGGCCGATACATTGATGTACTATTATTATCAGATAATATGATCAATCGTCATTTTCAAATTCGTTTCATATGTGCTCCACCAAATCTTGTCGTAGTGCATGATATTTTTGTCTATCATGTAGTTGGACATTTCGTGCAAACCTGTTTGCACTTGTGATACTTGGAGTTCTGTTAGGTATGATGAAGCTAGTGTCCGCACTTTGGTCATACCCAAAATCTTGAAGTCCTTCTTCTCGTTCGTCCTCAACTATCATATTGTGTAAAATAATACATGTTTTTATTATATAAGATAGACTGTCGGCATCCCAAAATCGTGTCAGACCTTTTACGATCGCAAATCTTGCCTGTAAGACCCCAAATGCCCGTTCAACATCCTTTCTTGCCGCTTCCTGCATTTGCAAAAATTTCCTTTTCATCCGGTGCGGAGTATGTTTTCATTATAGTGGCCAGGGGGGTATATACCATCGCCTAAATAGTATCCCATGTCGTAGTTGTTATTGTTTACAGTGAAATTTGCTGGTGGGGCACAACCATCAAGTAGATCATTAAATAATGTGGACCGATTGGGTACATTCAAATCATTATTGCATCCTGCAATTCCGAAAAAAGAATGTCAGAACCAAAGGTTATAAAATGCCACTGCTTCGAGAACTGTTCCACCGGAATAAAGTGAAACCTCAACTATGCATTCTAGGCGTTCAGGAAGATCGCGTCTTGGAGCATGCGCAATATATTCGGTCGGTGCCCAATTGGGGGGAGATGGGAAGGGCAATTGAATATTAGGATCAGTTATGCTAGCTGGACCTATGAAATCGATATTTGTAGCATGTGATAGAATCGGCATTATAGCACATATTGATACCTTAGCCCAATACTTATCGTATACACTTTGTGGAACATTCCGGACCAATATTGATCCGTCAATAAGCGGACATAAATCTTCTGCCGATACACGAGGCATGGAAGGTGGTGGGTCAACTGGGATACATATAATTTCCGTAAATTGGCGATAACAACGATCACCAAGGTACCATACACCCTACAAATAAAATTATATATTTAAGATTTCATAAATGATACTTTAAGTACTAAACGTATATAAAATATTTTTAATAAAAATAGTAAGAAATGTCTCTAATAATACTTGTGAGGCATACTGAAAGATAACTCGGTGCCGAGACAATATGTACGCAAGCCCATTAAAACTCTTATACTGGTGGGACGATCCTGAATAAGGCTGCCAGATAATAGATGCAGAGGACCGCATCTCCAATTGATGTCTGGCAATGGAAATATTATACCGAACTTAGTCTGTTATATTAGTGTCAAATTCATCTTTGTTCAAACGTGTAATTCTTGGCCATTTATCTACGATATGTTCCTTTTGTACAGTCATTGGAGCACAAATATTTGTGTATTCATACGCCTAATACAAAATAAGAAAGATATCTATTAGTTTACAAGAAAATTATTTCAAAACATGTATCTATTAGGTTAATAAATATTTTTCAAAATTTTAAGTGTTTACCTCAAGTACTTGTCATGCCCCGTTAAAAGACTTCACTTTAAGTCTGCTACAGGAATCTAGCGACATATATAGCAGTGTCATTGCTTGACCGCCCCAATGGTATGTACCCACTTTTGTCATTACATGGAGGTACTTCACCCGCCCCAATAAATATCTCTGTTAGCATTGTCCAATCTAACGGGATGAAGCCTAACTCACAGCACGGTAGGTGAAAATTGTGTGTAGTATCCCACCATCTCTTAACCAAAGCCTCCACAAGCTTCATCGATGATTTCTCTGTATTAATTGTTAACAGACGCTGCCACCCTGTTCGATTGATTATTTGTTTCATGGTTGGAATAAGGGAACATCGGTCGTATGCTTTAATTGACCACTCCAATTTTTCCTAAAATTACAAAATCCACCTGCAGGCTGCTCGGTAATAAATTGATGCACATGTCTGTTATCATCAACCACCCTTTTCCACATACTTGGATCGGCAAAATCATTTGATTCGGAGATCGGTTCAACCTCCGCACTTGTGCTACCATGATCTGATCCGCTTCGCAGAGTAGATTTTATTCTGCCAATATATCTTCGGATCGACATTTTTTTTAGAATTTTGGAAGAAGCTGAAAATTAACAGTTTGATAAGTAGATTGAAATGGGATACTTTGGATTTGAGACATAGATGAAAGGCCGAGAGTTGGTTTGATTTTTTGATTGAAGGATTTTGAGTGAAGCTCTTGAGCTTAAATAGGCTGAGGGGAATACATATAAGGGCAAATTGGTAATCTAACCTATCACGTAAAAGACAAAAAGACCCAAAATAATTTTTTTTTAAAAACTAAGACGGAAGATGATCTTCCGGCTGAGTTGTCTTTTTTTTTTAAACACCCAGACGGAAGATGATCTTCCGGCTGGGTGTGATTTTTTTTTTAAAAAAACAAAAATCCTCAGACAGAGGATTCTCGATCGTCTAACCTTTTTTTAAAAAAATTTATTAAATTTGCGAGCTTCGTCTACCCAAAAAAAGTTTTGTTTTTTTTTTGTTTTTTTGGTGGAAACGAAACTTGATCTTCCGTCTATTCAATTTGGGGTACTAAAAAATTTAGTTTTTTTTTTAGACGATGTTATTCCGTCTTTATATTTTACAATTTTTTAATCCAAATTTTAGCTTTAACGATAGTGGCGCAACCCATTCTTTTCTAAAAGCCAAATGCCAAATACCTAAAATATAGCACGAACGATAGTGGATGCTCTTATAATGATGTATACATAATTACTCCACACATTACCATTTGAAAAATATGAGATATAATATTGGAGCCAAAGAACATGTAGAGCATAGATAATAAGGAGTATGTTTACCGTTAAAAAGATCCAACCAAGTGTTGAAGAATCTACCACAACTTGTAGTGCTAATAGCAGAACTCACACACCACAAGTAATAGAAATTACAAAGACTTAGCTGAACCTAGAACAGGCCATCACGATATATGCAAGATCTCACAAGAACACAATCAATATGCAGAAATAACCAATACTTCTTATTCCCCGAGAAATACAAAGATTACAAAGAGATTATAAATTACAACTCTTAATCTCTCTCCTTCACCTTTGAAATACTCGGCACAATCCCCTATTAAAGTTGAACAATGATAACGGCTCACCTTTTGATCTCATCGATACAAACCCTAGAGTCTACAGCCATATATAGGCCCCCAAGTAAACCCTAAAAGATAAACACAAATGCAGCTTATTGGGTCTTAAATAGCCCAAATAACACAGCACGTCGGTCGACCGCACCCCCAGGTCGGTCGACCACAACGTGTAAAGCCCACATCCGAGACATGACCGGTCGACTCCATGGTCGACCGTCTTCGTCTCTGTTGAACCCTGTACACTTGAAGAACTCTCAGTAGCTTGGGTCGGTCGACTGCAAATCTTCAGCCTCACTTCTTCTACTTGCTCTTGTCTTCTCTTGCTGTCTTTGTCTCCTCTACTTCTCTAACTTCAAGTACTCTGTGCCAATGTGTATTTGAGGCCACAATCCTAACAATCTCCCACTTGGACCAAATACATAACGCTTCAAAGTTATTGTAATCTTTACCTCGCATTATTTATTTCAATCTCCCACTTTCATGGAAGACTCAAGTACTCCCCACTCTCATGAAGAGAACCTCTACCACTCCACCACGTGAAGTGCACCAACCATCCCACATCGCCTCATGAAGGATGTGCTCTACCAATCTTATAAAGCACAAATACTGGAGAAACAATCTCCCATGTCGGATTTCGTGTTACAAGACTCCCAACTCGCAGAATCTCCATTAAAATCTCCCATGTCGGATTTCGTGTTACAAGACTCCCAACTCGCAGAATCTCCATTAACACCGGACATAGTTCAAAGCCTCTCAAAGCACCATCTTCACGAGAAGTCTCCATGGATGATACCTCCATAATATCCGCAGACTATTTAACCCCTACAGTCCCATTTCAGTTACCCTCATCGATATCAGCCCGCATATCGATACCAGTGCTCTCTACCTCACCAGAGCGACTAGAAGCTTCGTCTGCCATGTCACAAAGTACCCTCACCACATCAACGTCTTGCCCTCTGGGAATACTTCCAAGGCCAGCAGCTCCCACTAAATTAGTAACCTCCCCTCCACAACTGAAAGAACTCGGTTGCACCTCACACAACCTATTACTTGATTCTAGCTGAGAGTCAACAACAGAAAAAACGCCCCTCACGTCTCTAAGCAAATACAGCGTTCCCTCATGCTTTTCTTTTGCAATCACCCTTGAACCTGCAGCTATACGTCACTCCTCACTACCAACTGCAGTAGATATATTCTCTTTATCTAGCCTTCCAATCAAGATAAAATTTTCTATCAAGTCTGGAACATGTCTTTGTTATGGTTTTGGCCTGAAATACTCGTAGGCACTGAGTACTTGAAGTTGGAAAAGAAGAGAAAAAAACAAAGAAGCAAGAGAAGACAAACAGCAAGTAGAAGAATGCAGTCTAGAGAGTTGCGGTCGACCGCGCGACCGACCGACCGGGGGTGCGATTGACTGACCCAACCTGCTGAGAGTTCTTCGAGTGTATAGATCCAACATAGGAGGGGACGATCGACCGTTCAGTCGACCGGTCAGGTATCGGGTCTGGACTTACACGTTGCGATCGACTGACCTTGGGGGTACAATCGACTGACTTCGAGGGTGCAATCGACTGACTTCGGCACTGATTGTTTTTGGACTTACGAGTTTAAGACCTAATAGCTGAATTTATGTTTATCTTTTAGGGTTTACTTGGGGGATATATATATACATATATATATGGCAGTAGACTCTAGGATTAGTATCAATTTGTGCAATCAAGAGGTAAGCCGTTATCATTGTTCAACTTCAAGAGGGGATTTTGCCGAGTGTTTCAAAGGTGAAAGAGAGAGATTGAGAGTTTTAATCTCTTTTCTAATCTTTGTATTTCTTGGAGAATAAGAAGTATTGATTATCTCTGCATATTGATTGTGTTTTTGTGAGATTTTGCATATTGTGTTGGCTTGTTCTTGGTTCATCTAAGTTTTGGTATTTTCTATTGCTTGTGGTGTGTTTCCGCTATTAGCACTATAACTTGTGGTAGATTCTTCAACAACTGGTATCAGAGCAACTAGGTTCGAAATGGCCGATAATAAGTCGAAGATCGAGAGATTCGATGGGAGTGACTTCGCGATGTGGAAGATTCAAAAGATAGCGTATCTTTGTCAGAAAGATCTTGATGGTCCGTTGTTTGATGAGAAGTCGGTAGGTGCAAACAAGGATGCGAAGATCTTGGCAGATTGGAATTGCTTGGATCAGAAGGTGTTGGGGGCAGATTCAGTTGGGGCTGAGTAGGAAGGCGTTGTTTTATATCTCGAAGGTAAAGATTACAAAGGAGACTATGGAGATTCTCACAGATATGTATGAGAAACCTTCGGCATCTAATCAAATTCTTCATCTGAAGAAATTGGTTAATATGAAGTTGATGGAAGGGGATTCTGTAGCAGAGCATGTGAACAATTACTGTATGGTTTATAACCAGATGGAAGCTGCAAGTTTGAAGTTTTTAGAGTGGGGGCAGTCATTGTTACTTCTATCTACTTTACCCGATAGTTATGGTACGATGGAACAAACTATTAAAGGAATTATGATAGATTCCATGACTCTACATGATGTGGTGAGTAGCATTCTGAACGAGAAGGTGAGAAGGGTGAGAAACGGGAGATATCCATCATCATCTGCTAGAGATTCCGCAATGTACGTTGAGAACAGACGTGAAAGATCTAAGAGCAGTCGAAGAAGAAAGGATCAGAGTAGTTCACCTGAGAGTGAGTCTGATGACAGCGATGACGGACATGGACCTGAGTGCTAGTATTGTTCCAAGAAGGGTCACATGATGCATAGTTGCAAGGCTTATATGAAGATGAAGTAGGAGAAACCGAAAAGAGATACTCCAAAGGAAACTCAAGTGGGGTTTGTTAAGGTTCTATGCTTATCAGCTCGGGAGGAGTTGGGCAGTCAAGATTTATTGATTCGGAAGCTTCTTTTCATTGCACTCTGAGGAGAGATGTGTTTGATGACAACAAGGAGGGTTCTTTTGGAGATGTGATCGTCGAGAACGGTCACTGGTGTCCTGTACGTGAGGTTGATATTGTTCGTGTGAAATCCAATGATGATCAAAGTGTTGTCTTGCAGAAGACAAGGCATGTTTCAGACTTGAAGAAAAATCTTATTTCAATTGGAAGGCTAGACAAAGAGAGTATGTTTACTACAGTTGGTAGTGAGGAGTGGTGTATAGCTGCAGGTTGAAGGATGATTGCAAAAGGGAAGCGTGAGGGAATGCTATATTTGCTTAGATACGTAGGAGGCATTTCTCTTGTAGTTGAATCTCAGCCGGAATCGAGTAGTAGGTTTTTTGGAGTACAACCGAGTTATTTCAGTTGTGGAGGGAAGGTTACTAATTTAGTGGGAGTTGCTGGCCATGGAAGTGATCCTAGAGTGCAAGACGTTGCTGCGGTGAAGGCACTTTGCGATATGGCAGTTGAAGCTTCAAATCTCTCTTGTGTGATAGAGAGCACTGGTATCGATATGCGGGGTGATGTCGATGAGGGTAACCGAATTGGGACTGTAGGGGTTGAACAGTTTGCAAATTTTGTGGAGGTGTCGTTCATGGAGACTTCTAATGTAGATGGTGCATTGAGAGGTTTTGAACCATATCCGGTATTGATGGAGATTCTGCGAGTTAGGGAGTCTTGTAACACAGAATCCGACATGGGAGGTTGTTTTTCCGGTGTTCTTGCTCCATGCAATTTGTGGAGTATATCCTTCATGAGGCGACGAGGGGTGGTTGATGCACTCCACATTGTGGAGTGGCAGAGGTGCTCTTCATGAGAGTGGAGAGTACTTGGGTATTCTATGAAGTGAGAGATTGGCAGTGATAATGCGTGGTAAAGATTGCAATAACTTTGAAGCGTTGTGTATTTGGTCCAAGTGAGAGATTGTTAGGGTTTTGGCCTCAAATACACGTAGACACTGAGTACTTGAAGTTGGAGAAGAAGAGAAGGAGATAAAGATGCAAGAGAAGACAAACAACAAGTAGAAGAATGCAGTCTGGAGAGTTGTGGTCGACCGACCGAGGGTGCGGTCGACCGACCCAATCCGCTAAGAGTTCTTCAAATGTACAGATCCAACAGAGGAGGGGACGGTCGACTGTGTAGTCGACCGGTCAGGTGTCGAGTCTGGACTTACACATTGCGGTCGACCGACCATGGGGGTGCGGTCGACCGACTTCGACGCTGATTGTTTTTGGGCTTACGAGTTTAAGGACCAATAGCTGGATTTGTGTTTATATTTTAGGGTTTACTTGGGGGCTATATATATGGTTGTAGACTCTAAGGTTAGTATCAATTTGTGTAATCAAGAGATGAGCCGTTATCATTGTTCAACTTCAATAGGGAATTGTGCCGAGTGTTTCAAAGGTGAGAGAGAGATTGAGAGTCGTAATCTCTTTTGTAATCTTTGTATTTCTTGGAGAATAAGAAGTATTGGTTATCTCTGCATACTGATTGTGTTCTTGTGAGATCTTGCATATTGTGGTGGCTTATTCTTGGTTCATCTAAGTCTTGTTAGTTTCTATTGCTTGTAGTGCGTTTCCGCTATTAGCACTACGAGTTGTGGTAGATTCTTCAATAGTCTTGTCTCCCGCAAGACAACACTCTGATCATCATTGACTTTTACGTGAACGGTACCAACCCCTCGTACAGGACACCGATGACCGTTCCCCATGATCACATCTCCAAAAGAACTCTCCTTGTAGTCATCAAACCCCTCCCTCCTCGGAGTGCAATGAAAAGAACCTCCTGAATCAATACACCAATCTTGAGTGCCCAACTCCTCCGGAGCTGATAAGCAAAACTCTTCAACAATTCCCACTTGATTTTCCTTTGGGAAATCTCACTTTGGTTTCTCCTACTTCCTCTTCATATAAGCTTTGCAAATGTGCATCATGTGACCTCTCTTGTGATAATACCAGCACTCAGGCTCATCTCCCCTATTGCTGTCATCAGACTCACTCTCAGATGAACTACTCTGATCCTTTCTTCTTTGACTGCTCTTAGATCTCCCACGTCTCATCTCAACAAACATTATGGAATCTCTAGAAGATGATGATGGATATCCCCCATTTCTTACCGTTCTTACCTCCTCGTTCAGAATGCTACTCACCACATCCTGTAGAGTCGTCGAATCTGTGATAGTGCCTGTAATAGTCTGTTCCACCGTAACATAACTATCGGGTAAAGTAGATAAAAGTAACAATGACGCCCCCTCTCTGAAAACTTCAAACCTGCAGTTTCCATCTAGTTATAAACCACATAGTAATTGTTCACATGCTCTGCTACTGAACCCCATTCTTCAACTTCATATTAACCAAATTCTTCAGATGAAGAATTTGATTAGATGCCAGCGGTTCTCATATATATCCGTGAGAATCTCCATAGCCTTCTTTGTGGTCTTTACTATCAAAATATGAAATAACGCCTTCCTACTAAGCCCCAACTGAATCTGCCATAGCGCCTTCTGATCCAAACAATTTCACTCTGCCAAGATCTTCGCATCCATGTCTGCATCTTTCCGCTTCTCATCGAACAATGGACCATCTAGATCTTTCCGATGAAGATACGCTATCATCTAAATCTTCCACATCGCGAAGTCACTCCCATCGAACCTCTCGATCTTCGACTTGCACTTGGCCATCTCGAACTGTGCTCTGATACCACTTGTTGAAGAATCTACCACAATTCGTAGTGCTAATAGCAGAACTCACACACCACAAGCAATAGAAACTACCAAGACTTAGATTAACTAAGAACAAGCCACCACGATATATGAAAGATCTCACAAGAACACAATAAATATGCAGAGATAACCAATATTTCTTATTCCCCAAGAAATATAAAGATTACAAAAAGATTACAACTCTCAATCTCTCTCCCTCACCTTTGAAATACTCGGCACAATTCCCTCTTGAAATTGAACAATGATAATGGCTTACCTCTTGATCTCATCGATACAAACTCTAGAGTCTACAGCCATATATATAGCCCTTAAGTAAATCCTAAAAGATAAACATAAATCCAGCTTATTAGGCCTTAAACTCGTCAGCCCGAATAACACACAACGTCGTTGTCGGTCGACCGCACCCCCAGGTTGGTCGACCACAACGTGTAAAACCCATACCCGAGACATGAGCGGTCGACTGCATGGTCGACCGTCTGCTTCTTTGCTGAACCCTATACACTTGAAGAACTCGTAGCAGCTTGGGTCGGTCGACCGCACACTCGGTCGGTCGACCACAACTCATCAGCCGCACTTCTTCTACTTCCTATTGTCTTCTCTTGTTGTCTTTGTCTCTTCATCTTTTTTTCTAACTTCAAGTACTTCGTGCTTACGTGTATATGAGGCCACAATCCTAACACCAAGACCATAAAAAAAACATTTTGTGTACTACATGCAATATTAGGCTCGGAAAGAAAAGAAAACTTTCGCTTTTAGTCTTTGAATTTATGGGTTGACATTGTTATTTACTCTCTCTAATCACATATCATATATATGTGCATGTAACGCCTGTTTAGTATTAGAGCATCCACGGTCATTATGCAAAAATGCATTTTCCCCCCAAAAGTCATTGCACTCGTTATCTATTTATCCATTTTTTATCTTTTTCGCTACAGTAAAAATGCAAATATAGTTTTGAATATCGCAATTTGCATATTATGCGTGACGATGTTTTGTCTGCATTATTTAATTCTTTTTTAAATCATCGGACGAAACATCACACGAAACATGATGTTTCGTCCGAAGCAATTTTTTTTTTAAAATTAACAAAAAATCAATTAACCCTAACTCTTAATTAGTTTAATTAGTATTTTAATTATAATTTTAGTTAAATAATTAGTTAATTAATTATTTTTAGTAAATTAATAACATAATTAAAACCTTAATTAACAAAATATCACGAAACACCATGTTTCTTCTCATGTGGGGCTAATGCAATTTTTTTTTAATTTATAAAACCCTTCAAAAAATGTCAAAAGTCCAAAAAATTTCAACAAAAAAAAAATTCAACAGACTAAACATCCTTTTAATTTTTTTGGATTTTATGCATTTTATACCTTTTAACGACTGGAACAAACGATCGAAAAGCTATTTTATAATATGCATATATGCATATTATACCTCAGACCACTGTAGATACTCTTACTTAATTTTTTTTTTTATAATAAATTTCCCTTATCTTGTACATATCGATTCTCGAAGTTCTAGTTCTAAAACCCTTAGATTCATCTTTCTCTCCTTCCACTTGTTTTAAAATTTGGCTAAATATAATAAAAGTACACAAAGTTTTGGGTCAGTTGAAAAAAAAGTATACAAAAGTTTTTTTTTTTTAAAGGACAGAATGTTTAATTTAACTCCACTGGGTTAGTTAGGGTTAGGGTTAGGGTTAGGGTTGGGTTAGGGTAGGGTTTAAAAAAATCACTTTCATCTTTCATTTGTGTTTAAAAAAACCACATTCATTTTTTATTTGTGTTTAAAAAAACATCACTTAACTAATCAGATATTTAAATAAATCCCCCCGAACTAACCCTAACCCTAACTAACCCAGTGAAGTTAAATTAAACATTATGTCCTTTTTATAAAAAAAAGTTTTTGTATACTTTTTTTTTTGATGAATCGGATAGAGCCATAAGGCTCTAGCCATCAAAAAATATATTAATCAATAAAACAGTACAATTACAAACAAGCATCAAGGGTTTTACAAGAAGTAAAACAGAATAAAACTAAATAAATAAGAAATACAATAACAAGTAACAACACAGAGGGCAAAATCACGGCAAGGAACATCATCCCGAAACCAGAGAGTAAAGCGAAAGGCCCAGGGACTCGAGCATAAAGGAGACCAACATCAAAAAACCGAATCCGTCAGAAGGGTTGGACCAAAGCAAACGAACCATGAACTTTGGCAGAAAAAAACTCCCTCCAAGACGACATCCAACTCCACTAGCAGTCTAGAGGGACTCTAGTGGCAAAACGGCGGAGAGGCACTGCCAACACCGGACAAGCCAACGAGCAGGCGATACTCAACAGCGTCCAAGCTGAAGAATAGACACGGCGCTTGCTTTCCTCGCAAGAAGGCGAGCGCTCACACAAATCTTCGAACAATCGAAAACTTTCCTTTTGTAGCCGCGCTTGACAGGGGAAGGGGACGCCCTTACAGAAGGGGACGAAAATGCCTCAAGGTCAGATAAAGAAACATGAGCAGAAGTGGGACACGGGGGGGAACTGTGACTGCTGGGAGCAGCCGAAGAGATAGATTGGATGGTCTTGGGGGTGCCGGCCCCAATGATAAAAGAAAGGACATCAGTACTTGATGAATACTTAAGAGGAAGGGAGAGCAAGAAGAGTTTGAAAGTCCTCAGGACCTGATAGAGCCATGACTGAGCCCCTAAAAGTTGATACCAAGAGAATAAGCAGCCAGGATAATGAAACGAGATCGCAGAATATAAGGGGTAAGTGATCTTCAATGCACAAGGATAGATATAGACTAGAGAAGGGTCCTTAAAATCAAAAATAGCTCTGTCAGGATGCCCAGGGGGGTCATAAGTGCGGGAGTGAGGAGTAGACTCCCTCGCACTAAGAGGCCCCAAAAGATACGGGGAGTAGGATTTAAACCAGTCAGGATATGTACCCAACTTACTGAACAATGATGAAAACACTGAGACAGGTCGGGGGCGAGCCCTGAACGAGTCCCGACGAGGGTTGGATACAATGGAAATAGTGGGACGATTAAGAGTGACTGGAGATGCGCGAGGAGAGGGACTAGAAGGGGAGAAATTCGACGCTGAAAAGTCAGTCAAGACAGAGGAGTCGAGAACCTTGCTCTTAACCCTATTATGCTTACTAACCAAGCTATTCAGAAGCTTGAGCTTTAAGCGGGGGTAATTAAGGAAGGAAAGGAGTTTGGCCGGAAGGGGATGACCTCTGGGCCATCCCAGAAGATTTTGAAGTGAAAAGCATCGACTACGAGAGTGACCGAGCTTATCACAGAATAAACACTTCATTTTATTCTTACATTCACGCTTAAGATGCCCAGGAAGGAGGCATCTGAAGCAGACCCGATGAAGATCGGGCCTAAAGGGCGAAGGGGAGTTAAAGTAATTGGAAGAGCCCTGAGAGGGGAATGTGAATTCCCTAGAAGAAAAAGAAAAATCCCCCTGCGAATCCTGATCCGAAGCTGAACGTTCCGAGCTCGCTACAGCCGAGATAAGAATCATGGAAGAAAACTTTCCAAGAGTGGAAAAATCTGAGCTCCAAAAAAGGAAAGGAAGAGTATAGAGAAAATACAAACAGAATGGAAACGCTCCCACAAGAAGATCGACACCAGAGTTAAATCAAGAACAGGGCCTCACAGAGAAGAGAAGCCACACTCTCTTCTTGTGGAAATAGTCGCCCTTTTTTTTTCTCTCTGATAATTCCAAAGTATATCAAATCAACACAATAGGAAGAGAGATCGCTACGGATCAAATCCTCTTCAAGAAAAAACTCACGAATCGGCAAAGATCACAACCCACTTAATACAAAACGAGATTAAGAAATCTCCACAATAATCAAATAGAGACGATCGAAACTTCCTAAATACAATAAGAGAAGACCGAGAAATCGAGAGAAAGAGAATGGAGAAAAAAGAGAGAAGTAGAGGATTAATAGAACGGTCGACCTAAGCAAACAATCTCAGTCAGAACACCGAGAAATCGCTGGCAACAAAGTCCCCCGGGAAGGGGAAGCACAAAGCCAGCACAAACAACTAGAAAGCCCGAAAGCTATAACAGCTAACAGCGCACACACGGCGCGAAGACTAAGCAACAAAGCAAAAGCTAGACTCCAGTGAACCACCCAACAAAACACAATAACCGAGACTACCACTACGGATTAAAACCGAACAATACTCACAGCGAGCTGTAGAGGAGGACGACTGGATCGCGGCTAGAAGTAGGGGAGCACTCCTGGCTGAACCGCACACTTTAAAGGGAAATACCGACGAACGGCTCGGAGGCACAACGCCGCTCAGGGCAGGCGGAAGGCGAAGCGATGAAGAGCAGAGAGAGCAGCTTGGTCCTGGCAACCACCGCGAAGGCCGAACAGAGCGCAAGGGGAAGAAGCGCCACGCAGCGACACGAAAACGGAGAGCAGAGAAGGCAGCTCCGGGAAAGCAAGCAGAGAGGCTAGGCTACCAGCTGAGATAGATGAAGAGGGGCACTGACTCATAAACGAAAGGGCTGAGATGGGTCGGTAGGGATTGGGGAGCTCTACAAGATTGATTGAAGGGAGAAAGTGAGAAGAGGAGAGGATCGACGGGATCTGGGGAGATTAGGAGCCGGAGAAGATAGGGTTTTTTTGAATTTAGAATCGCCTTTTCCAGTCGTATTCTTGTGGGATTTTTGTATACTTTTTTTAAACTGATCCAAAACTTTGTGTATTTTTTAATATTTAGCCTTAAAATTTGAAGCCGGGCCCCACTTTTTCTCTGGTCCTCTCAAGTTTAAACCTCTACTCTGGTCATGTTCACCTGTTGATTTGCTTACCTCCCCTGGAATTTGTTTCCTTACTTGGTTCAGGGATTATATATGAGGGTTAACTTGCAATAAGTGAACAAGTGGACTACTACAGTCGGTGTTCTTTTGTTTGGGAAAAATATGTAAATTATGATTTGTGATGATTTTGTAAATGCATACATGATTTGTCGCGGATGAATATATATAAATATTTAAATAGTATTAGGCTTTATTTCTCAAGGACTCCTAAGTAGCACTATCAAAAAAAATCCGTTACCCAGAAACGACTCGGACCCAATTTGGATCCAGTATTGGACCAGAACCAATCCAATATATTGCGGGTAGGATCTGGGTCTTAAAATATGACCCTTTGACAACTCGGACCCATGCATGGGCCCGAAACATGACCTAGACCCGCTCGCTGCTCCCTGCTCCTCACTCCCCACAACCTCATTACCTCTCCCCGCTCACCGCTGCAATGCCTCCGCCACCTCCCTCTCAAACTTCGACGGCCCCTTCCCCTCCAAAGCCTCCTTCAATTACGCCATAACTGCCGTCACCACCTCCTTCCTCGTCTCCCTCCTCAACTCCTCCCTTACCCTCCCATCCCCCACTGCCTTATCCACCAGCCTCCTCCCCTCTCTCAGTCCTTCCGACACCAACAGGTAGCATTTTTTTAATCGGACCTGGGTCTCACGGGTTGGGTCTCGGTTCAATATTTAGACCTGTAAAAGAATGGATCCAGATTTGGGTAGTACAAGACCTGACCTGATACCAGCGCTACTCCTAGGTTGAACAAACTCGTATCTCTAATATGGAGTACTGAATAAGCCCAGCCCAAATAACTACAGTCTCTTTATTCCTCTTTCTAATCCAAACCAGGATTTACTATTCCTATGGGCTCGATCTCGAATTACAAATTTAAACGAATTTGGCCAACCCATTTACTGAAGTTGATGATGGACTAATCGAGGTAGTTTCAATGGATTTTGATCCTATTAGGCCCTAGAGCTGACCCAACCCATTTACCCTACATGAGAAAATTATCATAAAATGCTATTTACCTCAAAAGGCAATTCTTAGTGTATATAAAAAATGAAGCAAATAAAAGTTATTGAATATAACAAATTTCTATGCTGTTGTAGTTTATCATGTCTCTATAAAGTTCGAGTGTCAAATCATGTATAATTTAAATTAAGTTACATTCTCTGCTGGTGCGGCAAGGACCGACCTAGGTTTTGATAGTTTGTTACACAATCTACTATAAGGAGTTTGAGTTATCTAGTTTTTTGCTCCACGTTTTTTTTTTTTAGTGAAATATCCTTGTTTGGTAAATATTTACTGAAATAACCTTGTTCTTAATTAAATTTCTATAGTATTCTTTCGATAATAATTTTTATAGAATGTGTGATCTTTCTTCAAAATCTAAAAATTTTTGGGTTTTAGAAAAATTTCTATTTTTTATTATTAGATTTTAGTTTTTCTATTTTCTAGCTTATAAATTATCAATAAATTTACGGAAAATTATAGAAATTAAGTTAAAATTACTTACTTTTTACTGGCTCTGATACCACTGTGTGGGGGAAGCGCGTAATCTCCTGAAGACCTGAAAATAAAAATAATGAGAGTATCAAAAACTTTAAAATTCTAAAGATAAAAGTTTGGTGTAAAATAATATTCGTCGAAATAATGGATATTGTCTATTCTGAAAAAGTAATCAGAAATGTCTGGAATATCGTCGTCAAGTTCTCTCATATATTCTGATTTTGTCTCATATCCTTCACTATTACTATCATATGGGGGTTCTTCGAATTCTTTCGTATGTCTACTTTCTCCTCCATTCTGTTCATTTTCTTCTAGAAATTGTCTATTTGCAGTCGTAGGACTCCAAACATAACTACTAAATATACCATTTTCATAAAATAACAAATATCTTTCATAAAAAGTTATATCATCAATTATTTCGACCGTTATATTACTAGTTTCTCCAGGATTTATTTGATTTATCGTTATAATTATTACTCGTTGAATACTGAAGAAAAATAATTTGAATTTATAATAGTTAGTCATGCTTGCTACTCTCTGAGGATAATAAACAACGAAAACTAGCATTCTATCACTTCCTTGATAATTAATCTTTAATTCGAAAATTTCTGAGGCAATACTTAAACTATTATTATCCATTAGTCCTATTGAACAATAATCAATTATAATTCAAGAGTAGAGAGAGATTTCTAAGGATACGTACAAAATCAAAACAAAACGGCTCATCATACTTCCGACCTAGTTAAACCTCTTTGAGCTGCTCTGTACCAGTTACTACCAGTGGATAAAATACCTCTGGTATGCATCCTGATTTCAGTGCTCCTTTTACGTTCTTCCCATCTCAGGATTACTATGCCCTCAAGAGGGCTTCATCCGAAAGATACGTCGAGAACAACTAGTAGCACTTCGGTACAGACAACCACAACCTAGCTCGTTTTCTACTGCTAGGTGTACAGTCTAACTATAGAAGGTTGCAAATCGGTCTTTTTGCAAGATCAGTAAGGCAGAGCCTTACAAAATTCTCCCTAAGAGAAAGAGATTTAGTTATCTATGCAAGATCAGTAAGGCAGAGCCTTACAAAATTCTCCCTAAGAGAAAGAGATTTAGTTATCTATACTGTATTTTCTACAAGATTTGGTAGATGCATGAACTCATAAAAGATATTTTATTTCCTTCAAACTTGTTACAAACAGACTCTTCAAGATTTTGAGGAATTTTTTCTCTCCAGGATGGTTGCCTTTCTCTCTTGGTTTGCTTTTCCTTTTATAGGCCAAGGGACCAGCTTACAACAAGTTTTCATACATCACTGCTTACATCATATGTTCAATAATTGCTACCAATACGTAAGTGCTTACATCATCTTACAATAATTATTCTGATTACATTTTGGCCTATTCTAGGAAAAGAGATTCCTCTTGGCCGACATCTTCACATGCTGCACATTTATGTTGGTGCTCCATCTTCATCAGGCTACAGTAATGTACAGCTGTTTCTGCTGTCATTGTCATTACTCCAGTAGATAGTATCCGGTACCAGTTGTCAAATAGCTTATGTTTATCTTGTGGCTGTTTGATCTTTGCTATACTATACATTATTATCTTATCTGGATCTGGGCTGTCATAGATCCATATATTGCTGTCTCTTTATTTTATGTCTTTCAATTCACAGTACATGTTCCTGAAGCCCATTGCCCTTCTTCCTGGGATTAATTTCTCAAATTTCTCAAATCATCAACATATACTAATATGAAATTGTTGTATTTTTCAAAAATTTTATCCATATACTCTTGAAATATTTTTGGGCTATTTTTATAACCGAATGGTAATATATTTCATTCATAAAATCTCTGAGGTGTGCTAAATGCTGTTAATGGTTTTGAATCTTCTGTTAGTTTCACATGATAAAATTCTGATTTACAATCAAATTTCGAATATACTTTTCTTATTCTTACTGTGTTAAGTAGTATTTGCATGTTTGGTAGTAGGTATCCAAACCTCTTAGTATTTTTATTTAGTTCCTTATAATTTACTATCATTCGAGATTTTCTTCTTTTTTCTTCTGAATGCTTTCTTACTATGAATGCTGGTGATGAATGTGGAGTTTGTGATTTTCTTATGTAATTATTTTCCATTAATTCTTTTATGTGTATTTTGAACTCTTCTAGGTCTGTTGGAGTATGTCTTATAGGTTTAATTTTTATTATTTTGTTCTTATCTATTAACTCTATATGTGCCGTAGGTTCACTTAAGTTTCATTTTTTCAAGGGATCTTCTCCGCACAGATCTTCAAATTATTTTTATAAAATTTCTTTTGTAGTTGTTTCTTGAACTTGTTGTATTCTAGTTTTGTTTGGTAAATATTGATATTCACTACGTTGGATTGAAAAAACTCTGATGAGTGGCAGGTCAGTTCTGGAATAAGGTTGGGTTATTCTAATTGCTATTGCTTGGTGTCTTCAAGGTGTTGTAAATACAACTGATTTATGTGATACAGTTATGGGATAGTATTGTTGGAAAAAATCATTTCCTAATAGTACATCATTATTCATATCATCAAACTGGTATATTATAGGTATTTTTAGTATGTAACTTCCTATTTGTATATTAACATTTTGTTGATATTTATCAAGTATGATAGTTTGTCCAGTTAATCCAGTTATGGCTTTTTTATTAAAACCATCTTGTTTCCATTTTGGTAGTATATTTTTGCGGCATAGACTAGTACCTACTCCGGTGTCTATTAGACTGTGATAGTTTATTGATTTGTATCCTTCGTAAAAAATGGGGTATCCTTAGTAAACAAATTCTGTTAGAATGTATAATGTATTTTTTGTTGCTCTTAATGGATTCATTTGTCCAATATCCTATTTATTATCATGCTTTCATAGTTTACTGTTATTATGATTTTTTCTTCTTGAATTGAGTAAGGTTGTACTGATGTAAGGAAGTCAGTTCCTAATAACATTTCAATAATATGGTGTTCTGGGGCTACATGTAAGTGTAATAACATTTCCTTTTTATCATTTATCCTTAGTGGTAGTATGATTTTATGTACAATTGGATGTCTATTATTATAATAGTTTAGGTAGAAATAAGGGTTTTGTAATGTTATTAATTCAGTGGTTTTTATATTTGTTTGTTTAATATGTGAATTAGTAGCTCCTGTATCTACTAAGACTATTTGTTTATTCCATTTTCCATTATCATAATATTATATTTCTATTTTAAATTGGTTATTGTTTTGGTGTTCTAATGTATTTATTATTCGTATTAATTCCAATGCTTGTTGTTTATTTCTTATTGATAGTGATTTCGTTCCGAACATTATTTGTGGTGCTTTTCCTTTTGCAGTTTCTTTTGGTTTATTAAAGTCGAATTCTAATAATTTGGTATAGTCATTTCGGGATTTTCTCTAGCTGGTTTGTATCTTATGATTTCGCTGAATAGAGGCTCTATTTTAAAATTATCTGTATTTCTATTCTTTACTTCGTGCTTGCTAGTGAAAGCGTAAATATTTCTTATTTGTATACTCATAACTTTGCTTTTTTCTATCATTTCTATACCTGATAACCTATGATACATGACTAGACTTTTATCTTTATTTTCTTCTGCCATGCTTATAGAGAAATTAGGTTTTATTGTAAACTTTATCTTGTGGTACATTAGGTTTCCTTATACTATTCTTATTAAGGCATCTTGTGTACTTGATATTATCCTATCATCCATTAGGTATATTTCGAGGGGTGTATTTATTCCTTCCTTAAAATATGCTTTTATTATTATTTGTACAGCTTCTAAATGTATGTGTCTTAATATTTTTCTGGTCTTTTCGGTTATTTTATCCATCTCGTGTTATTATTCTTTCGGTTATTAATGGGATTATGGTTTTGACTTGTACTTGTTCAATGTCTATAGGTTGTTCATTATTTCTTACTATTATGATGGTACTTTTCTTTCTTTCAAATATTGGTAGTTTAAAAATTTCTTTTGGATTTATATCTAATTTGGTCACTCTTATTTTATCGTATTTTTGTATGTCAAAGCACATTCTTTCTCTTAGTTCTTCATTGTTTTCTTCTCTTTCTGAAGGTTCTCCTATTTCTGTTAAATCTGTTATCATATTTATTTCACATTCTTCTGTTTCACCTTCACTACTTTCACTATTTTCTTCCATTACAATTATTTCTTCATCTTCACTTATTTCTAACCATTCTTCATCATATTCTATGGGTTCATAATTTATGTTATTTATTTCGTCAATTTCTTCTATGTATTTTACATTTTCTCTTTTCATTCTTTCAGGACAATTTGGTGATATATGTCCTACCTCTCCACATATGTAACAATTACATTTTAAAGAATTTTTCGTATACTGCCTATTTTTATTCTTCTTCATTTTTCTAAAGTATTTTTTGTAAGGTTTTCTATATCTCTCAAAAGTTTTTCTATATTTTGGGTTATATTTTTGGAATTTGTGTTTATTCTTCTTTGTGTATTTATAGTTATTATTGCATTCCCAATGATTCGGCCTTACATCCTCACAACAAATTCTTTGTTTATATATTCTATAATATTTCATTGTTGCTTTAGCATCTTGACATACTTTGTCCCTATAATCTTTTACGAATTGCATTCTATACCCTAAAGTGTCTACTTCTGGTTTTACTTTCTCACTTATGTATGCACTATATATGATTATACTCCATAAATTAGGTAGTTTTAAAAAGAATGAGTCTAGAATTGGACTCCGTTCTTCTTTTGTATAATAACTATCTTGAAAATATTCTCGGAATTCACAAGCATAGTTGTCAAAATGGAACATGTCGCATATTTCTAAGTTACTTAGTCTCCATCTTGCTTGATTCTTTTTATATATAGTGTATTTTTCTCCTTTATCATATACACTGAATTCAGTTCTTATTGCTTTTTCGTAATTTGTAATTATTTCTTTTAAATCTAAGGTCCGTTGTGCGGAGCTTTCTTCAGTTTCTCTATCATCAATTGGTCTTGATTTTCTTATAGTATTTCTCTCTTCTTTCTCTAGCCCATTCCACTATTTTGCTACTACTCCTATAAAGGTGGCTTCTATAAATTTCTCAAATGCATTTCCGTTAAGGTTTTGCCTAAATCCTACTATTAGTGATGCTTTTACTCATTCTTCAATTATCCAATCTACGTCTTTTACGCAATCTAGGTCTAACCATTCTCCATTTTCTGCTATTCCTTTTTTGTAGTGTTCTGTCGGTTCATATTTTGGGGTTTCTTTTCTTTATCTTTTCCTAGTTGCATTCTTCTTATTGTGTTTTGTCATTTTCATTGTAATTGGTAAGGTTTTTTGTTAGGTAGTGGTCTTAAGATTTCATACATGTTACTTGAAATTTTTGAAGGTTTTGCAATAATCTTATCCTAGTTCATTTTTATTTTCTCATTTGTTATATCTAGAGTTTTCAAGGCTTTTTCTACTTCTTCTGAATTAGGATTTGCCATTAAATCTTCTATTTCCAATATATTTATATTAAGTTTTATTATGGCTTCCAACTCTTTCATACCTTCTTCTGTTATGCCTGATTCTTCTTCTGGGTAGTCAGTTATATATCTACCTAATTCTTTTATATTTTTATTTATGATTCTTAAATATTTTCTTATATCTCTTAACATTTCAGGACCATTGTAATTTTCTTCCAACTCTTGTATATTTATCATATAAATTTCTAGGTTCATGTTAGGAGTTAATACAACTATTTCGTTGGTCATACTTAACCTATTATTTTGTATGCTGGTAGGTGTTGTTAATACCAACTTGCTTGTTCGTTTCTGTAATTTAATACTTTGTATGCTATTTCTTTTTGTATCTCTTTAGGTAGTTGATACGTTACTTTTTTTCTTAGTAACAGGTATTTTGATATTTCTTTACTAGCAATATGCTTCCTTTCTACTAATCTTTTATCAACGTATTGTTGGATCCTGTAGGCTAAGCAACAAACACTAGAGGGGGGGTGAATAGTGTTTATAATAATAAATTGCGGAATAAGAAATTTCTCTCGGCACAGTCGACTCAGTGGGGAACCAGTCGACTGATATAGCCAAAATCAAAATAAATTTAACCTCTCGAAACAGTCGACTGATAGATAATACAGGCGACTGATGAGACAAAGAGAATAACTAATACGAGACTGGTCAGTCGACTGATACGAAGCTGAGTCGACTGGTCAGACTAGTTTTGCAGAGTATAATTGATCAAAAGTAAATGCAATCACAAGACAACCAATCACAGAGTACACAAGATATATCCTGGTTCGGTCCTCCCGACCTACATCCAGTCCCCAAGCAACCCACTTGAGATTTCCACTATTCTTGAAAAATAAATACAAGAATACCCTACGGCGTTCAAGACAACAACCTTGTCTAACCCGTAGTCCTTTCTCTCAACCAGAGAAAGCAGACCCACTCTTCAACCAAGAGTGAAAAGACACCGACTCTACAACCAAGAGTCAAAAACACTCTCCAACCGAGAGCAAGAGTACAAGAGGAATTTTACAATCAACCTATAGCCTTGTTGTTGTATGTATTGATGCACGTGGCTAAAACAATAGGTTGACTTCTATACTCAGTCCAAAGCGAAATCAATGCTATACTGGACTGAGTGTAGAGAACCAAAGTATGTGAACTTGAAAGCTTTGTTCTTCACAGAAAATCACTTAAATTTTTCTCAAGAGTGCTCGGGTGTTTTTAAGAAATCAAGTAGTCAAGTGAATTAAGTAAGTGTTTCTGTTTGAGAAGAAACTCTATATAAAGAGTTTTGTACTTCTGAACGTTGGAAAGCAGTTACATAACTGTCAACCAACGGATCAAACCGTTTGAATTTGAAAAAGTTCGTTTTTGAAAATCAGAAAAACGGTCAAAAAGCTTTCGATCAGTCGACTGGGTTGCCATATGAGTCGACTGATCAGAGTTTGAATAATTTTAAACAGTTTCGTACTTATCAGTCAACTGGCATAGGCTTAAGTCGACTGGTACTTAAAAGCTAAAATTCTTCAAACTGTTTTGACTTATTTTGAGGGGTTTTTTTTTGAGACACACAGTATGAAATTGTTAAGTGTGTGTGTGTGTGTTGACAAGGCTTTACATCAGACTAAAGACTCAACAGGAAAGTACATTACAATGTTTACAAGACACAACAATATAACACATTTAAGCTTGAGTCTTGAGTTGAATTGAGTCTTTGATCCTTGCTTTGAGTAAAGTCTTGATCCTTGTCTTGAGCTGTATCCTTGAGAGCTTGTGCATTTGTTCAGCTAGAATTGTCTTTTGATATGAACGCTGCATTGTTAGCTGTATAATATAAACACATGTGGCACTGTGTTGTGATCATCAAAATCAAGAATCAACATTCTCCCCCTTTTTGATGATGACAACACAATAGCTGATATTAACAGATAATATGTATATAGGCACAGTAAGGATATGCTCCCCCTATTAAAAACACAGAATGCATTTTCTTAAAACAAGTATCAGTCGACTGTGTCAACTGGCAGGCGACTGATCAGACAGTTATATATAAAAATATACAGTAGCAGAAGTTACAGTAGCATTAGGAACAGTCGACTGAGCAGTCGACTGACCAGAGATTTTCAACAGCCAAAAATAACACAGATAATAATGATAAAATCACAAAACACAGATAATATAAGCAAGCAAAACACAGATAATATAAGCAAGCATAAACATAACGCAGAGATCTCTCCCCCTTTGTAATCATCAAAAAGCACATAATAACCATCTTGTTCATAGAAAAGAGACTAATAGAAAGTTGCATACAGAAATAAGTCCATTAAAGAGTACATATAAAAAGAATAAAAATCTTCAATCTTCTTCATCCGAGTCTTCATCGTCATCATGAGAAGGAGGATGAAATTGAGAGGTGAAGAGATTGGTGAGGTTATCAATCTTGGAATCAATGTGGTGGAGTTGGGAATCAAAGGAATCAAGTCTGGAATCAAGGGCGTGAATATGTGTATCCACAGTCTGTGAATGTTTCATAAGGTAGTTGACACATTCATACATGGTACGTGGATCATCATAGTTGGCTGTGGGAAGAGAGGAACTAGACGAGGCAGAAGGTCTAGCAGAAGAACCTAAAGGTGCTTGGGACATTGGAGGAGATCGAGGTGGTGATTGAGGAGGTGCATCAAGAAGTTTCATACGTGCCAAACTAGCACGATCGAAACACTCATATCTAGAGACAACATGTGTCTCAGACTCAAGATCAATTTTATATGCGAAAAAGATTCTAGTCAGAAGTCCTCCAAAAGGTAAAAAGTGAGTATGATCTTGATTGAGTTTCGAAAAGAGGACATGACCCCAATTAACAGCTATTCTACCAAAAATTGCATATATAGCTTTTTGTAGTTCAAGAGAATATTGGTCATAACTTCCCTTTTTAGGAAGGATGTTATATGCTAATATTCTACCAACTAGCTTAGCAATTGGTTGTAGATTTTTGCTTGTCATGGGTAGTCGAGAATGTGGTAAAAGAATTCTAGACAAAATAGAGGGGTTATCTAACACAATGTCATCAAGAGGTGATCCGACATCATCGAAACCCAAAATTTCATTAATCCTAGTCGGTGTGAGTTGCATTCTAACATTCTTCACCGATGATCGGATTAGTACTTCCCCATTAGGTCTGTTCACAATCCTCATATTTGTATAAAACAAATAAATGAGTTGGGGGTAGTAATTGGGTTGATTAGATAATGAAAGGATATCATAAAGACTAGAATTTTGAAAAAGTGGAGTGAGATTAAAAGGATCTAGATCATTAAAGTTTACAAATCTTCCAGGGAAGATTTGAATGGTACAAAATAAATACCAACGATCAAGGAGATCAGGGCTCAAAAGGTATTGAGTGTACTCCTGTGTAGAGGAAGAACCCTCATGAGATCTTTTTGATCGTTTGGGAGCCATTAGGGTTTTGAAAAGGAAACAAAAAAGAGGAGATGTTACCAAATTGAAGAGAGATAGATACAAAAACAGCAGTCGACTTGTCGGATTAGAGCCTCTTCTTCTTCTTCTTGCGTTAGGGTTTCCAATTTGGGGGTAAAAGTGAAAAAGAGATCGGTAAGAAAGAGGGGCAGGTAAAGGGGTTTTTAACAGAGAAAGGACGGCTCAGATTAAAGGGAAATGAAATCAACGGTCAGATAGGGTTGTCACGGGTGAGATAGAGAAAAGCTTTTATCTCAAAAGTTGTGATGAAAAGTCGCTGAAGACAGATTGATCTCGCGACAGTCGACTGGTATGATATAGCAGTCGACTGAGTCGAGAAGAAAGTAACATCTTATATCTGCTGACCAGTCGACTGGATTGATAATCAGTCGACTTAGTCGAGAACAAAATATGTATATATAACAATTCAATATAGTCGACTGATTCAAAACACAGTCGACTTAACAGAGTGATTTTCAACAAATATCAATAAAATCACAAATTCCAAGTTCTCTTCTTAACTTGATAAAAGTTTCTTCTTTAAGGGGCTTGGTAAATATATCTGCTACTTGTTGATCAGTAGAGATAAATTCTAAAGATATATCTCCTTTTAAAACATGATCACGTAGAAAATGATGTCGAATATCAATATGTTTCGTACGTGAATGTTGAATCGGATTTTTAGATAGATTAATTGCACTGGTATTATCACACATAATTGAGGGTTTCTCAAATGAAATACCATAATCTAACAAAGTTTGTTTCATCCATAAAATTTGAGCGCATGCTAAACTTGCAGCAATATATTCAGCTTCTGTGGTTGATAGGGATACAGAATTTTGCTTTTTACTGCACCAAGATACTAGGGAATGTCCCAAAAAGTGACATGTACCACTAGTACTCTTGCGATCAGTTTTGCTTCCAGCAAAATCGGCATCGCTATAAGACAAAAGTTGAAAAATATCGGTGCGTGGATAAAATAAACCATATTCAGATGTGCCTTTAATATATCTTAAAATTCGTTTCACTGCTTTTAAATGAGATTCTTTAGGACTAGATTGATATCTAGCACATAAACATACGCTGAACATAATATCTGGTCTACTTGCAGTAATATATAAGAGTGAACCAATCATACCTCGATAGAGTTTTTGATCAACACTCTTACCTAATAAATCTTTGTCAAGAGTAGTAGTAGTAGCCATAGGTGTGGATTTACTACTAGTACTATCCATGTGAAAACGTTTGAGTAATTCCTTTGCATATTTGCCTTGATTGATAAATATGCCAGTAGAAGATTGTTTAATTTGCAATCCAAGGAAATAATTGAGTTCACCCATGTGACTCATCTCAAATTCATTTTTCATGGTATTAGCAAATTCTTGACATAGATTATTATTAGTAGAACCAAAAATTATATCATCAACATATATTTGTATGATTAAGATATCATTCTTAACTCTTTTGATAAACAAAGTAGTGTCTACTTTGCCTATTTCAAATCCTGTTTCTAAAAGAAAAGTTTTCAGACGATCATACCAAGCACGAGGTGCTTGTTTAAGACCGTATAAAGCTTTTTTCAATTTATAAACATGATCTGGAAATTGTTCATGTTCAAAACCTGGTGGTTGTTTAACATAAACATTTTCCTTAATGAACCCATTAAGAAAGGCACTTTTCACATCCATTTGATAAAGTATAAAATTCATAAAACAAGCAAAAGATAATAAAATACGAATAGATTCTAGTCTAGCAACAGGAGCATATGTTTCATCAAAATCTATACCTTCTTCTTGATTATATCCTTGGGCAACTAATCTAGCCTTGTTCCTTACAACTTGTCCTGATTCATCTAACTTATTCTTGAATACCCATTTGGTACCAATGATAGTCTGATCAGGAGGTCTAGGAACTAAATCCCATACATCATTTCTTACAAATTGGTTTAGTTCATCTTGCATGGCATTCACCCAATATTCATTCTCACAAGCTTCTTGTATATTCTTTGGTTCAAAATCTGACAAGAATGCTGTATGAGAGATCATATTAATATGTGAACGTGTCTGAATACCATGGGAGATGTCACCAATTATTAAGTCATGAGGATGATCTTTAACTTCAACAAATGACTTTGGTAAAGTTGAAGATATCACAATCGGATCAGTCGACTTGACTTGTTCTTCAGTCGACTGGTTTAAGTCAGTCGACTTGGAGACTTTATCAGTCGACTTATCAGATAGATTAGTTTGCTCTAAGGATGTAATCACATTATCTAAAGGTGAAAAATCAGTTTCATCATCCTTATTTAATGTTGATGAAGGTAAGGATTCATCGAATGTAACATGCATTGATTCTTCAATAGTCATAGTAGACTTATTGAAAATTCTATATGCTTTACTCCTATTTGAGTATCCTAAAAAGATACCCTCATTAGATCTAGGATCAAATTTGTCTAGATTATCTTTTGTGTTTAGAATAAAACACTTACAACCAAATGTTTTAAAGTAAGAGACTTTAGGAATTTTATTAAAAAATAACTCGTAACAAGTCTTCTTTAGTTTAGGTCTTAGAAGAATTCTATTCAAAACATAACAAGCTGTAGCAACAGCTTCAGCCCAAAAATGCTTTGGTAGATTGCTTTCAACAAGCATAGTACGTGCGCATTCTTGCAAAGTCCTATTCTTTCTTTCAACCACACCATTTTGTGGTGAAGCTCTAGGAAATGCAAATGAATGTGTTATACCATTCTTGTTGCAATATTCTGTAAATGTTTCATTTTCAAATTCTCCACCATGATCACTTCTAATAGTGACTATGGTTAGAGATCTTTGATTTTGAACACGTTTACAAAAATGTGCAAATTCTTCAAAAGCATCATTTTTATGTTTTAAAAAGAATGTCCAAGTAAATCTTGAAAAATCATCTACTAAAACAAACACATATCTACTTTTATTTAAAGAAGCAACTCTAGTAGGGCCAAATAAGTCCATATGGATTAATTCAAGTGGCCTACTTGTAGAGATTACATCTTTTGTTTTAAAAGTGGATTTGATTTGTTTTCCTAGTTGACATGCATCACATAACTTATCCTTTTTAAAGGATAATTTTGGCAGTCCTTTAACTAGGTTATATTTAGATAATTTTGAGAGATTTTTCATGTTCACATGTCCAAATCTTCTATGCCATAACCAAGATTCATTGTTAGAGGCTATCAAACAAAAATCATTTGAAAAATCAATTGCATTCAAACATAATTCATAAATATTGTTTTTGCGACAACCTTGAAAAATAACTTTTTCCATAGTAGAATCATAAATTAAGCATGCATCTTTTTCAAAGACTATTTTATAACCTTTATCACACAATTGACTAATACTTAAGAGATTATGCTTTAAACCATTTACTAAAAGCACATTTTCTATAATAGGGTTAGATATTTTACCGACCATGCCAATACCGATGACTTTGCCTTTGTTGTTATCCCCAAAGGTGACGGTTCCTCCATCTATATTCTGAATGGTGGATAGTAAGTTGGCATGCCCTGTCATGTGTTTTGAACATCCGCTGTCTAATATCCAGCGTTCTTTCTTGGGTACCTATAAAACATTTGAGGTAAATATGGTACCTTTTTTATTGGGTCCAAAACATATTAGTTTGGGGGAAACCAAACCCATGAAGAGTTTGATCTTCCTCCATAAGCAGAAATATAATAGGCAGAATTACACACATTTAGCATATAAGAATTGATATAAGTAATTTTATCATTCTGATTAAGATTGACTGGAACCCATACTAGTTTGTTCTGTCCAGTCGACTTACCAGTGTTTATCAGTCGACTGTTGGTATGTATCAGTCGACTGGTAGATGCACTAGGTCGACTTATAAGAGGTTTTGATCCCGTGGAATGAGATCCACTTTCTCTGGACAGCCGACTGGTGCTATGGTTCAGTCGACTTAACCGAACGTTAGTATCACTTTTATCACTGAATTTAACAACCTGTGGTTTTGCAAAGAAATCATATAACTTGTGTGTAACACTAGAAATAGATGCTGACTTAGTCTTACTAGTGTTTAAAACAGGAGATTCTTTTATAGAAGATTTCTTAAAACCAAGTCCAAATTTATGACTAGATGCAACTTGATGATGAAGCATATCATTTAAATTCTCTTTGCCTTTGTTAAACTTAGATACATTCTTTGAAATCTCTTCATAATTCTTTTTGAGAGTTTCAAGATCAGTATCTAGACTTGCAAGACGAGAATTTAAGGATTTTACTTCCTTATCAAGGTTAAGATTTTCTTGATTAAGTGTTTGATTCACTTTCTCAAGATTCTTAACTCTAATCTTTTCTTTCTTTAATTCTTGGAATATTTCATTAAATGCATCAAGAAGATCTTCAGAATCATAATCATTACTTACATGTTCTTGTGCAGCCATAAAGCATACATTTGCCACTTCGTTATTTTCATCCGTTTCTTCTTCGGAAGATGAATCGCTATCATCCCATGTGGCTTGATACGCCTTTTTGTTCTTGGCAAATTTGTTCTTTGAATATTTGTCTTTCTTGAAGTTGGATGTTTTTCCCTTGTTCTTTGCATTTTCTAAGGGACAGTCCTTCTTCATGTGACCTATCTTATTGCACCTGAAACATGTAGGAGGGTCATTAGAATCTTTACTCTTAGAATGAAACTTACCCTTCTTTAAGAACTTCTTGAATCTCCGAGTGAACATTGCTATTTCTTCTTCATCTTCTTCCTCATCTTCTGAGTCAGTCATTGCTTTAAAAGCCAATGATTTCTTCTTTGTTTGGTGTGATTCAGTATCTTTCTTTCGATCTTCAAGTTGAACCTCATATGCCATGAGATTACCAACAAGATTCTCGAGAGAAAGTGTTGACAAGTCATTTGCCTCTTCTATTGCTGTGGTTTTCTTTTCCCATTCTGGAGTGAGTGCTCGTAGTACTTTTCTGACCATCTCTGCTTGAGTATAAGTCTTTCCAAGCGCCACAAGAGAGTTGGTAATGTCTGTGAATCTTGTAATCATCTCAGACACAGTCTCATTGTCCTTCATTCTGAACATTTCAAACCTGTGGACAAGAACAGAAATTTTAGATTCTTTTACTTTATTCGTTCCTTCATGTGTTACCTCGAGTGTATGCCAAATTTGATATGCGGTTGTAGCATTGGATACACGGTTGAATTCTTCCTTCGTCAGTGCACAGAATAAGGCATTCATTGCTTTGGCATTGTTCATAGTCTGACTCTTTTGATCATCATTCCATTGTGCATATGGAATGGTAGGAGCAGTATGTTCCGTCTCTGTCATTTGCCATATCTCGTAGTTGATTGATTGGAGATAGATTTGCATTCGGCACTTCCAGTAGTTATAGTTTGTTCCATCAAATAGTGGTGGTCGTTGTGTAGATTGTCCTTCATGGTACTGATTAGTATTTGATGTAGTTGCCATTGCCTGTAACCTTGCTTTGATACCAAGTGTTGGATCCTGTAGGCTAAGCAACAAACACTAGAGGGGGGGTGAATAGTGTTTATAATAATAAATTGCGGAATAAGAAATTTCTCTCGGCACAGTCGACTCAGTGGGGAACCAGTCGACTGATATAGCCAAAATCAAAATAAATTTAACCTCTCGAAACAGTCGACTGATAGATAATACAGGCGACTGATGAGACAAAGAGAATAACTAATACGAGACTGGTCAGTCGACTGATACGAAGCTGAGTCGACTGGTCAGACTAGTTTTGCAGAGTATAATTGATCAAAAGTAAATGCAATCACAAGACAACCAATCACAGAGTACACAAGATATATCCTGGTTCGGTCCTCCCGACCTACATCCAGTCCCCAAGCAACCCACTTGAGATTTCCACTATTCTTGAAAAATAAATACAAGAATACCCTACGGCGTTCAAGACAACAACCTTGTCTAACCCGTAGTCCTTTCTCTCAACCAGAGAAAGCAGACCCACTCTTCAACCAAGAGTGAAAAGACACCGACTATACAACCAAGAGTCAAAAACACTCTCCAACCGAGAGCAAGAGTACAAGAGGAATTTTACAATCAACCTATAGCCTTGTTGTTGTATGTGTTGATGCACGTGGCTAAAACAATAGGTTGACTTCTATACTCAGTCCAAAGCGAAATCAATGCTATACTGGACTGAGTGTAGAGAACCAAAGTATGTGAACTTGAAAGCTTTGTTCTTCACAGAAAATCACTTAAATTTTTCTCAAGAGTGCTCGGGTGTTTTTAAGAAATCAAGTAGTCAAGTGAATTAAGTAAGTGTTTCTGTTTGAGAAGAAACTCTATATAAAGAGTTTTGTACTTCTGAACGTTGGAAAGCAGTTACATAACTGTCAACCAACGGATCAAACCGTTTGAATTTGAAAAAGTTCGTTTTTGAAAATCAGAAAAACGGTCAAAAAGCTTTCGATCAGTCGACTGGGTTGCCATATGAGTCGACTGATCAGAGTTTGAATAATTTTAAACAGTTTCGTACTTATCAGTCGACTGGCATAGGCTTAAGTCGACTGGTACTTAAAAGCTAAAATTCTTCAAACTGTTTTGACTTATTTTGAGGGGTTTTTTTTTGAGACACACAGTATGAAATTGTTAAGTGTGTGTGTGTGTGTTGACAAGGCTTTACATCAGACTAAAGACTCAACAGGAAAGTACATTACAATGTTTACAAGACACAACAATATAACACATTTAAGCTTGAGTCTTGAGTTGAATTGAGTCTTTGATCCTTGCTTTGAGTAAAGTCTTGATCCTTGTCTTGAGCTGTATCCTTGAGAGCTTGTGCATTTGTTCAGCTAGAATTGTCTTTTGATATGAACGCTGCATTGTTAGCTGTATAATATAAACACATGTGGCACTGTGTTGTGATCATCAAAATCAAGAATCAACACGTATCTAATCTTGAACTTTGAAAGATTTTTTAATTTAAGTTTCTTTATTTTCTGTGAATTATCCAGCTTTTATAAGGATAAGGTGTATTATAGTTTATAATTTCTAAAGTAGGGTTATATATAAAATTTTGTTTTTAGGTTTTTATATTTAAAAGGGATAGTTAGTTAAATATTTTATAAAAGTGGGTTGTTTGGCTAAATCTTTTAGAAAGTGGGGTATTTGGCTAAATGTTTTCCAAAAGTTGGTTAGTTACCCACTTCAGTCAAGGAGTTTATCATGGAATCAGGTAGGGTCTATTTGGAATTTAGATTTTCTTTTCCCATGTTTTTTGCACGTCTTAATAAATATATTTTTTTAAAGTAAAAATTTAGATGTAGTGTGGGTTTGAACCTAAGACCTCCTTTATAATAGTTATGCACGTGTATTGCACGTGTTAGTAGATTTACAAATTTACAAATGACACTAAGGCCTTCTCCCATTACAATATTAGAGATTTATAGTATTTATGTCTACATTCTACATGTAAAGTAACTTATCTCCTACAAATTCAGGGGCGTATCTGAGTTTCAGGGGCCTTAAGCAAATTCTCAAATTGAGCCTTTTACCAGTTGACAAAATAAAAATGACAATTATTTAAATGCAAAGAAACTTGGAGCATTGGAGAACATACTATTTAAATGAAAATAAATTTATATATGTGCTTCCAAAAAAATTAATTGATAATGTACATTTTTTTATGTGAAATGTCTCGTGGCAAAAAAAAACTCGGACAAACTCTAACAACAGAAACGAAATATGTCATTTCAAAGAGGTAAATACGATATATTAGTGAACACGATCAAAACGAAAATGATGATGAATATATGTCACTACAAAAGATACTCGATTTACCGGTGTTTTTTTGCGTCTTTGCCGGCGTTTTTTTACGCCGGTGAAACCTTCACCGGCGTTTATAATAGCGCCGGTCCAAATGCCGCCGAAGCGAGCGTCGCGGAAAGGAAGGGGTCTACACCGGCGGTTTTACTGGATGCCGGTAAATATTACAACTACACCGGCGGTCAGAAAACGCCGGTGTATGGGGGTCTCTGAGTGCCGTTCTTTTACCCCCAATATATATTCACCGGCGGCCATCAACTGCCGGTATTTATCCATTTACCGGCGTTTCTATAAACGCCGGTGTAGAATGAAAGTATACCGGCGGTCATAAACCGCCGGTGTATGTGCGTTTATGAGTGCCCGGTTTTCCCTACTTACAAGCACCAGCGTGACCAAAAAACGCCGGTGTAGTTAGGTTCACCGCCGGTGTAGTTAGGTTCACCATAAAACGCCAGTGTTTCTTGGTGTCGTTACAGCTAGCGACATACACCGGCGTGTGTGGGAACACCGGTATATCGCACACTGCAACTAATTCATTAGATAGACCGGCGTTTTATAAAATGCCGGTCTAGCTATGCCCATTTGTTTTTCATGCTCCGGTTTTCCGTTCGATTTCAATTCACAGTTTCATTTACAAAACCTGTAAACTAATTTACAACTGATTCAACCAATTTCGTTGCATATTACTGCGCAAATCACAACCAAACACAAGAATAATTAAAGATAATAAAGTTTCACACGTGTCATATCAACGTCCAAATTCACCACAAAATTAACAGTGTCATAATTAACAAATTAATATAGTGACGAACACCCCAAATATCCAAACAAACCAGTCTGACAAATATCCCAAATATCCCAAATTAACAGTCTGACATAACTCTCATAAAAAAAATAGTCTGACATAAAAACAGCAAGGAGGACATAAGAACAACAACCATACAGCAAGGAGGACATAAGAACAGCAAGGAGGACCGCAGATTCATACCCCTCGAGTAGCTTCAGTTCTGATCATCAGAATTTCCTTCATCTGGGCGACCGCTCTGTAAAAAAAAAATAGTTTAATTCAACAGTAGACCACAATACAGAATATACATATTTTTTGAACTTGCAAAAAGATCTACCTGTATCTTAAATTATAAGATCAAAGTGCCAATTGCAAATGGAATTGTTAATGATATATAGAGAGGTAAAATAATTACATTGCAATGCTAAAAATCTAGTACTTAATTTTGTTTTTAAATATATCTAAAACAACAAAACAAATGAAAATTCAGTATCTAACTTGAAACCTTAATATTCTCCTCTAATTGGGAATATCCACAATCTAAAACAATAAAACAAATGAAAATTCAGTATATAAGCATGTCTTTCATGGATTGTTCAGACAATCATATCAAGTGTAGTATTACGGACTGTCATCGTGGAAGGAAACCAATTTAATATAGAAGCCATATATGGAGCCAGAAAGAGGGATGGTAGAGAATGAGGGTACACCAGGCTAACATAGCGGCATTTTCCTCAACTCTCTCTCATCCCTACATTCTCTTCAACACACGCACACAAAGAGACATCAGCAACAACAGCAAGAGGGGGTTGGTCCAACAATAAGTATATATTATAATAAACGAGATGTCTCTATTTGGATTTCCAGATCTCCACTCCAGCCCTTTCTTTCTAATCACAACCCACTTAAGAAACATAGACGAAATGCTTATAGACGACAGCCACAATGCAGACTCACAAACACTAGTACGTGTCTTTCATGCATTCAAAACCATAATCTCTTTAAAAATACCAATTTAAAGACTTACCGATGGTGGGACTTGGGATTGTTGCCCTATTAAATAGGCCATTTGTTCTTGTAGGAGTACAACCTGTGCCTTTAATGAAGTCATCTCCTCGTCCCGATTGGCACTTGAACTAGATTCACTCCGTCCGAATAGTCGCGAGGGGGTTGGTCCTAGCCCCATACCACGGACACGTCCATGCCTCTCCTTTCCCCTAACCTCGGTCAAGGCAACTCTTTACCGGGTACGCCAATCTGTGGGTGCCGCCGTAGGGTCAGATCTGAAGCGGAAGAGATTTCATCATACCTTCTCCGAGCGTTAGTCTGTAAAAGGACATAACAATCAGAGTTAAAAGCAGATGAGATTTCGACTACTCATTAGATATTAATTCACAAATTACCAGAATCTGTGCTGCCTCAGGGCTCGCATACGTCCCATCCTTCGATTTGTGGGTGGCATCGAAAAAGTCAATGTCGCCAAACTTCGTAGGACCCCCCAAATCTTCTTCCTATATATTAGTAAGATGAAATGGTTATGAACAAATAACTGTAAGTAAAAAATGTTCAATACGATTGCGCCTACCAATTCTTTCCGAACCAGAGCAAAGCTCTGTGTACCAGCGGTGTGCAACACTAGCTACTTTGACCGACTGGCAACACCCACCTCCGCCCTTTTCTGTACATGCCACACTGAAGTTAGCAGAAAAATTCATTAGAGTAGCCATAACACCACATACTCATTAGATTTTTGTGCCTTTAATGTAAATACCCGACCGATCGCCGAACTCCAGTAGTGCACAAGGAATTGCCAATCTGAAGGCTCCACATTTTCTGGCACATCCCTTGCATTCTCCGCCTCTGAAAGGTCTTTGTCAAAATACCTCGCCTTCAAGTCACTTTTGTAGTCCCTCCACTTTTTGGAGAGTGACTTTTCAACTCAAGGCGTAAGGGAGTCGGCGAACGAGAAGTATTGCTGCAAAATTTATTACCCATTACTAAAAATACATATTTCAATAATATATTTGTGCCTACCAATTATTTATTTTAGATGGAAAATACCTTGATTGTCGTAATAGCAGTGGCCTTTGTCGTGGTTGGCACCTTCGGCTAACTCTCGTATGACAAAGGAATTATCCGGGGGTTCCTTGCTATAACCCCAATAAAGGAAGAAAATTTGCTGGCATTATCGCCAACCGGTTGCCCAACCCCGTTTACCTCCACCACAATCCTTTCGTCATTCTTAAGCCTCCAAATATTCGTCATCTTAGTTCGCCCACGATATTTTTTGACAGTGGGCGGCGTGCTACCCTCACCTTCATCTGTTTGACTGCCACTATTATGTAGTGGCTGCTCATCCCCATGGCTCTCGTTGCCATCATTTATATTTACCCTCTTTCCACGCCTCGGCATGTTGTACCTGTCAAGGATTCAATAACTTCCTTAGAGATGCAAATTTAATTAATAACATGTTTATAATAACTATCATAAAATTTGTACTTTAGTAGGATTAACAAACCAACATAATTATAAAAAAATTAATTAAATGAGATTTGTAACAAATTAAATTACAATGATAGTTTGGTTCAAATGACACTAAGCATAGTTTAATGTAAATAACACCAAGTAGTAGAAAATTGAAAGATAATTAAACCGGTTTATTAAATTTACAATGAACATGTTCGGAATTACAGACATAATATTACAACAAGATTTAAGACACGAAAATTACAGACATATAATATTGAGATTGAAAATCAAGTAAACTACAATATGACATCTTCCAATACATCGCCCTCTTCTCCATCCTTGCGGAGCCAAGTCTCGCAAATTCCACAGTCGGTTGTGTTTACATCAAACACAGGAAACTCAGAAGCAATGTAAGTGTTCATGACTTCACCGTCTTCATCTTCTGAAGTATCGCCCAGTTGGAATACATCTCCTGGTTGCATAGCGAGAGCCACATACGATTTTGGCAGGGTTGGATCTTCAATGTAGAACACTTGTTGCACTTGGGATGGAAACACATATGGATCATGTCTAATGTGTGTACCGATGTGAATCAATTTTGAGAAGTTTACAACTGCAAAACCAAACTTATCCTTGTTGTTAGCAAAATTCCTATCAAACTCAGCCCAATCCCCACGAAATAAGACAACACGAAAATGACCAAAATAATTCAACTCAATGATATCCGTGAGCACTCCATAGTAGTCGAGATCTCCATCTACAGGCCTCGTGTCCGATTTGAAAGCATAACTTCTAGTCTTAGACGTCACTACCATTCCACTATTTTGAGACTTCAAATTACATTCACGATCCTTAGTACGAAATCTAAAACCATTGAATATGTATCATCCGTATCTTTTGACCATCTTATAGGGATCTTTGGCAAGTACTTGTATTTCAGAGGACACACCTTCAGGACCCAAAGAGTGTACCTATTAATTTTGCGCAAATCGTATCAGCACCATAGAAAATGTAGATATAATGAAGATTAACTTGCATAACTGTAATTCACCTACATGAGATTCAAACCACTTATGAAAATTTTCATTCATCAACTTGTTTTGTTCACGTGGTGGTAGTCTTCTTGGTCTAGCCCTTCGTTTGATGTCCCTGACAAATTCGCTAAAAAACAAGCAATTGAAATAAGGAATAACAAAAGTAAGTTAATATCGAACTCTCACGGTTTTCACTGTATTCGATTTAAATTCAAAAGCAACTTACTTTCGAAATGGTTCCACTGATGCATGGTGGTCTAGCACATATCGATGTGCATGTTCCCACGCTAAGTTATCTAGCTCAAATGTATCAACTTTACCAACAGTAGTGCCAGCGGTATCAAAAAGATAATGAGCACCATCAAGGTTGGAAATGTCTGGATTTCTACGTGGTCTACTCGAAGATGTCTCCACACCCGGCAAATACCTGGAAAAAAAATGTGAACACTCCTCTGATAGATATCCCTGAGCTATTGACCCTTCAGGATATGCTCTATTTTTAACATAACCCTTTAGTCGGTATAGGTACCTGAACATGTACAATTAATGAATTAGAGCGGATTAGGGGATTAAAAGAAATGAGCTTTTGAAAATTCAATTTTGTAAGATGAATGAATTCTTTTACCTCTCAATGGGGTACATCCACCGATAGTGAACAGGACCGCCGATTCTGGCTTCACCAGCAAAGTAGATTATCAAGTGAACCATTATAGTGAAGAACGATGGAGGAAATATCATCTCCATTTTACTAAGTGTCAATGCCGCCTGCTGCTCCAATTGGTCAATATCTTCAACACGAAGCATTCTTGAGCAAATACCTTTATATATGCTACAAAGATCTTTCAGGACAGTAGTGACTTGCTCACACATTGAAGACCTTAGGGCCACAGGAAGGAGATCCTGCATTAGGATGTGGTAGTCGTGTGACTTTAGATCCTGAAGCCTCTTCTCTTTAAAGTTGACACATCCTGCTATGTTAGAAGAATAGCCATCAGGAACTTTAAGTTCCAGTAGTACTTTGCAAAACAATTCCAACTCCGATTTTAACATTGAATAGATTGTAGGAGGTAGGAGTACTTTCCCGTTCGGTAATTCTTCTGGGTGCAACCCATGTCGGATGCCCATTGACTTCAAATCAAGTCGGCTCTTGAGATTGTCCTTTGTCTTTCGGTCATCTCCCATAACTGTTCCTATACAATTTTTATCAATATTTTTTCCGATATGCATCACATCTAAATTATGTCGCAATAAGTTGAATTCCCAATACGGCAACTTGAAGAAAATACTCTTCTTCTTCCATGCACCTAAACTCGTCATGTTTTGATTCTCATCTTCGCCACATAGATCGGTCTCCTCACCTTGCTCCGGCCTTGCCCTTTTCTTGCCCTTTTTCCTGACTTCTGGTTCTTTTCCATATTTGAATTGATGACCATCTACCCGCTTCAAAATATCTGAACCAGAAGAAGATCCAGGAGCATGTTCCCACTCGTCGGTACCATCAAATGTCGCTGTCTCTGCCTGAAATATATGTGTGTCAGGCAACCATCTCCTATGACCCATATAGCAAAACTTTCTGTCATTGTACAACCACCTTGAACTAGTTTGGTCAGCACAACATGGACATGCATAACGTCCTTTAGTACTATATCCAGATAAATTTGCATATGCTGGAAAATTATTAATTGTCCAAGACAACACGGCCCGAAGAGAAAATGTTTCTTTAGCCACAGCATCATAGGTTGGAACACCCACCCATAATTTCTGAAGTTCATCTATTAACGGTTGTAGGTACACATCTATATCATTTCCAGGACCTTTCGGTCCAGGAACTATCATGGACAAAATAAATGAGGACTGCTTCATGCATTTCCAAGGCAGCAAATTGTATGGTATTAACACAACCGGCCATATGCTGTATGTACTACTCATTTGCCTAAAAGGGTTGAAACCATCACTAGCTAGTCCAAGTCTCACATTCCGAGGATCTTCAGCAAAATCAGGATATCTTTCATCAAATTTTTTCCAAGATTGAGAATCAGCAGGATGTCTAAGAATCCCATCATTAGTGCGACCTTCAGCATGCCATTTCATATCAGAAGAAGTTTTCGTAGACATAAACAACCTTTGTAGCCTAGGAATCAGAGGAAAGTAACGCAGTATTTTGGCAGGCTTCTTTTTCCTACTTCGCTTAGTAGATCCACTAGCTCCCTCGTCTTGATTTGGTCTTTCTATTCATTTCGAAGAACCACACACTTCGCAATTCTCCAGACTTTTCTTACCACTCGTGAAAAGCATACAGTTATTTGGACATGCTGCTATCTTCTCATACCCTAGATCGAAAGAACTTAGGAATTTTTTGATTTTATAGGCTGAGTTTGGAATACAGATTTCAGGAAATGCTTCATTCAAAAATTCAAGTAGCATAGTGAAGGACTTAGCAGACCACCCGTTTAAACATTTCATCTGAAATAGTCTGACAATGAATGAGAATTTAGAGAATTTGGTGCAATCGCGGTACAACGGAGTACTAGCATCTTCAAGTAACTTAGCGAAGGATTCTTGCTGCTTATTATTTTCAGGGGCGGGGCCAGGCATTTCCTCGTCCACCCCACCACCAATGTGTAATGTTTCTGTTGACTCATTGTGAACTTGGGTTGTTGGGTTATTGGTGTGAAAAGGAACATTATGAATCCCCATGGCATCTTGCAACAAAGCATGCATCTCATCGAAAACGCTTAAGTCTTCGTTCACTAAGGGCTCATCTTCATTTTCTAATACAACCGGATGAACAGGAGCTGACGTATGATCCTCTCCATGACAAAACCACTTTGTGTACCCTTGAAGAAAATCGTTGACAACCAAGTGTGTATGTACTACGTCACATGTCCTCAAATTACAATTTGTACACCGGAGGCATGGACAAAGGATTAGGTTGGGATCACGGAAATGTCGTTTGGCAAAGATAATAAAATCTTTAATACCATCACGGTACTCCTTGGATAATCGTGGTTTACTAATCCAACTTCTATCCATTATAACAATAGCACACAATCTGAAATTAAAATTTGATATATTCAATAGTAATAACAGTAAAAGGCATTTTGTATATTAAATTTCACCTTTTTGAAAACCATCCCTAGCTGCAAATAAATAAACGATATAATCTTTAACTGTAAAATAAAGAAATTGTGGTTCCAAAAAATGTACAAAAAAAAATTAAATCTTAACACAATCTACTCTATTCACATAACCCTAAACTACCTTTTGTGGAAATTATCACAACCACCTTAGTAGTATTTTATTGCACACCCTGTGTTCGAGTGTAATATCAATTCGACTATAGTCTCCCCTGTATTTGGCTTTTCGTTCAAGGAGATGATGATGGTAAACGGTATTTTGCTGAGGAAGAGGAATCGGCCGAATAATGAGAGCGTCGTGCTGTAACTACGATAACAAGAAGATCTGATGACTCATGAACTATTCTGTTCATGGCTACTAATAATCACTTACTTATCTCATAATAATAATAATAATAATAATAATAACAATAATAATAATAATAATAATAATAATAATAATAATAATAATAATACTAAACAAAAGAAACTAATATGGCTACTAATAAGTTTTTCTAAAATAATTCTTCATCCCAACTAAATCATTGATGTTTGTAGCGCCAAAAAAAACCTGCACAAGGTTTGTTCAGCCCAATTCTTGTACAGATTTGGAGGATTTTGGTAAAAAACATGCCAAGATGCTAATCAGATGCATGAAATCAGCTTCATTAACAGTAAAAGAAAAATGATAATGTCCAGTATGTAAGCATATATTTTTCACAGTGAACCCATTGTTGTACATATCTGGAGGATTTTGGCATACAGCTATAGCATCCTCAGTTCACAGTGAACCCATTTTGGTCAAAAAAATGCCAAGATGACAATCAGATGCATGGGATAAGCTTCATTAACAGTAAAAGAAAATGAGGATGCTAGCAGCATACTTAGTTTGGAAGTGTACCCATTTTTTGTTAAAAAATCATGGCTAGGATGGCAATCAGGTTCTCTAACAGTATCTGAAAATGAAAATTTCCATTATCTGAGCATATATGTTGCTCTACTAATTCTTTAGCCCAACTAAATCTAAAACCCAATTGTTGTACATATCCGGAGGATTTTGGCATACGTACCTATAGCATCCTCAGTTCACAGTGAACCCATTTTGGTCAAAAAAACATGCCAAGCTGACAATCAGATGCATGAAATAAGCTTTATTAACAGTAAAAGAAAATGAGGATGCTAGCAGCATACTTAGTTTGGAAGTGTACCCATTTATTGTTAAAAAATCATGCCAAAGATGGCAATCAGCTTCATTAACAGTATCTGAAAATGAAAATTTCCATTATCTGAGCATATATGTTGCTCTACTAATTCTTTAGCCCAACTAAATCTAAAACGCAATTGTTGTACATATCCGGAGGATTTTGGCATACGTACCTATAGCATCCTCAGTTCACAGTGAACCCATTTTGGTCAAAAAAACATGCCAAGATGACAATCAGATGCATGAGATAAGCTTCATTAACAGTAAAAGAAAATGAGGATGCTAGCAGCATACTTAGTTTGGAAGTGTACCCATTTTATGTTAAAAAATCATGCCAAAGATGGCAATCAGCTTCATTAATAGTATCTGAAAATGAAAATATCCATTATCTGAGCGTATATGTTGCTCTACTAATTCTTTAGCCCAACTAAATCTAAAATCCAATTGTTGTACATATCCGGAGGATTTTGGCATACGTACCTATAGCATTCTCAGTTCACAGTGAACCCATTTTGGTCAAAAAAACATGCCAAGATGACAATCAGATGCATGAAATAAGCTTCATTAACAGTAAAAGAATATGAGGATGCTAGCAGCATACTTAGTTTGGAAGTGAACCCATTTTATGTTAAAAAATCATGCCTAAGATGGCAATCAGCTTCTCTAACAGTATCTGAAAATGAAAATATCCATTATCTGAGCATATATGTTGCTCTACTAATTCTTTAGCCCAACTAAATCTAAAACCCAATTGTTGTACATATCCGGAGATTTTGGCATACGTACCTATAGCATCCTCAGTTCACAGTGAACCCATTTTGGTCAAAAAAACATGCCAAGATGACAATCAGATGCATGAAATAAGCTTCATTAACAGTAAAAGAAAATGAGGATGCTAGCAGCATACTTAGTTTGGAAGTGTACCCATTTTTTGTTAAAAAATCATGCCAAAGATGGCAATCAGCTTCATTAACAGTATCTAAAAATGAAATTTTCCATTATCTGAGCATATATGTTGCTCTACTAATTCTTTAGCCCAACTAAATCTAAAACCCAATTGTTGTACATATCCGGAGGATTTTGGCATACAGCTATACCATCCTCAGTTCACAGTGAACCCATTTTGGTCAAAAAAACATGCTAAGATGACAATCAGATGCATGAAATAAGCTTCATTAACAGTAAAAGAAGATGAAAATTTTCAGTATCTAAGCATATATTTTTCTATTAATTCTTCATCCCAACTAAACCATTCATGTTAAGGAAATCAAGATGCATAATCTGAAAAAACATGCTAAGTTTAAAAAATAAGGGAAATCAAGAGATGATACCGAAGAGAGAGAGAGAGAGAGCGGGGCGACGAGCGCGGGGGCGTAGGAGATAGAGAGAGAGCGGGACGACACTGTGGTTTCCGATCGCCGATTCACCTCCAAATAGAGAGAGGGAGGAGGGAAATCGAAAATGACGAAGGGAAGAAGGGACGATGACGAAAGGTCAAAGGCTGTCGAAGAGGACGAAGCGGTGGAGGCAAACGCGCAGGAAGTAGAGCGAGGAAGGAGGGAAAACGAAGCCCCCCCCCCCCCCCTTTTTTGGGGTTTGTGAAAATGGCGAGTGAAAGATTAGGGTTCGCGGGATTTATCGCAGCTTATTCACCGGCGTTTCAATTAGACATGCCGGTGAATGTATCGGTATATTCACCGGCGTTTATTATTAAAACGCCGGTGAATAATACACTTCACCGACATTTTTAAATAAAACGCCGGTGAATACGAAGATTGCCCGGCGGTTTAAAGCGACCGCCGGTGTATGACCTTCCCATCTGGCGCCCCATTCCTATTCGCTCCCTACCCCGACGCTACTAGTAAAACGCCGGGGAATATTCGCCGGTAAATCGAGTATCTTTTGTAGTGTGTATATGAGAATACTAGTTGAAATCTTAAAATGTAAAATAACCTATGCACTTGAAGATTTGGTTAAAAATTTATCATAAATAAGTAAATATGATATACCATAGAACATTGAAAAAATATCATAGAGTGACATGCATGGGCTAAGTGGAAAATAATATTAAATTCATAAAATGGTAAAATGACATACATGTCTATGTGAAAAATGATTAGTTTTAAAAATAAAGATGATTGAAAAATTAATTGGGCTCTGCAAGTTTTGAACCTACAACCTTCACATTATTAGCACAACACTCTAACCAACTAAATTAAAAAACCAACTATGAATGTAGTGTTATCATATCAAAAAATATTTCATTTTACTTTTTAACATTGTAAATACTTAAAAAATATGGGGCCTTATAAAATTGGGGACCCAACGCAGTACTTCTTGGACCCAGATCTGCCCATGTACAAATTATATGGTTTTTTTTTCTAAAAATGAATATAATTATAAGAAAATGTGAAGTACATAAAATAACCCTTCTGAGAGCATCTACACTCGTTTTTTTGTCAAATTTGACAATTTGACAAAATGATAAATGGCAAAAATGTATTTCGTTTGTGGTCGTTGTTTGCTATAATATGGTAAAAAAGAAAAAAAAAAATTAGCGGACGGACATAAAACCGTCTCATCTAAAACGGTTTTTAGTAATTTGAATTAGTGATTAAATTAGTTATTATTCTACTAAACTTAGTCTAAGTGATTAAGATTGTCATTAGGTGATAAATGGTAATTAAATTAGGTGATAAATGTTGACAAAATTTGATTAGGTGGTAGGACTAGACATCCAAACCAAAAACTTGATCGGACGGGACAATATTTTCCGTCCGAGGCTTTTTTTTAAAAAATAAAAATTCTTAGCACGAAAAATATTGTTTTATCCGATCATTTAATAGAAATAAAAAACAAATAAACAAATAAATAAATAAAGTTATGGGACGATACAAGATGACTCATTCAATTGTCCGAGGCTTTCTTTTTAAAAAAAAAAAAATTCTTAGCATGGAAAATATTGTTTTGTCCGATTGTTTTATAAAAATAAAAATAAATAAAAAAATAAATAAAAATAGTTATCGGACGAAATAAGATGACTCATTCGATTGGAGAGAGAGAGGGGGGGGGGGGGGGGGGGGGGGGGGGGGGGGGGGGGGACAATATGTTTCGCCTTCTATCATTTGAAAATTTTCAAATACTTTATCATATTTGAGAATGCATTGTTCCCAAACTTTTAAAAATTGGCAAAATGATAAACGTCTGTAGCTCTTATTTTGTAAAATTTTGAAACAAATGGCAAAATACGAGTTTGGATGCTCTAATCACAATAAAATGCATAGGATTTTTCGTTGTTGAAATTGAAATGAATTGTGATAGTGGCCCCCCTCTTCTTTAACTTCCTTTTAGGATGTTGATGATTGCAAGATGCATGCCCTCTCCCACAATGCTACACTTTCTTAAATTTTCTAAAAAAGTTGTCGGCATTATTCGACATTATCATCATGATCATCATTGTTACAAATCAATGGGCGTTGTTTAATTGTCCATCTCATATATATATATATCCAAAAATGTCATAAACGGAGTGATAAACTCTTGTCATTATATTCTTAGTCCTCATAATTAGGAGCATGATTGTGCATGAAAGAAGAGCATGATTTTGGGTGTAGGGTTGGTAGTGAGGGGCATGATCAGATTGACCATTAACCAGTAATGAGGATCTTGTCCACAGAGTCTCACCTTTTTTCAGCATAACTCCACCATGCTTCTATCAGAAAGGAGTGCATGAGTGGCAAACACATTTCCTGCTCAAGTAAACTTTTGCCTATCACGTCGGATTGAATACTTGGACATTAGTTACAAGAACAAGGATAAGTGTAGTACTTTTTGTTTACTATTTTACTACTACTAAACTCATGTAAGTGAAGTCTATATGAAAAACTTTTACAATAATAGTTTGTAAAAGCTTCATCTCTTCGAAAGTAGTAGTACCAAAATAGTAAAAATTGAGTAGTACAATTATTGTTGCCCTAGTCACATTAATTTGATTTTGACTAATATTTTTTGAATGGAGAGCTAAGTCGTAGTTTGGTCACTAGCATAAGACTTAATTTTATCAATCTTAATTCTTTACCATCTGAGTTACATTTAGTGATAGTTTAGACTAATATCCTATTGGAAACTTTTTATTTGTATATATTTGGAGTACTTGAATTTAAAGATGTGTTTCTCTTGGAGGCTAATTTCTCATTCTGATAGATCATCGATTACAACAATATTTGACAAATTATACTGATGTAGGTAAAATCAGGGCCCAATTTTGGCGTGCATCTCACAGCTTCACAGAAGAAAAATGGTAATTTCAGTCATTACAGGCCCGTGTGAGGAACTTGGACCACTATTCAGGTCCATGAACTAATCTAGGTATGCTATATTAGGGGTTATTCATAGCCCAACAAGAGCAGTTCTAGCTGATCCAAAGTTGTGATCAAAATCCTTTATCCATAATAAAGTTATCAACTAATTCTATCATATTACTATGGAAACTAAAAAGTTGCTGATTAGAATTTATCTTGAGTAACCAACTCCAAAGGCTATTAATACCCTCCACATCTATCTTACCCAGGTAATTGTCATTTTTGCCACTAAAACTCTCACAATATTCTTAGTTACTGACGTGAGCGATGGAGGATGTTTTTCCGGTGCCAATCCCGGTGTTTAGACTTTGTGCAGGTTCATTAGTGATATCTCAGTCGTTCAATTCAGATTCAAGAGCTTTCAACCATTATTGTTCAGATCTGATCAACGACCCAGAGAATGTAAGTTTTCTCCTTAAAAAACAACTCATCATCAGATTGCTCCCAGACCAGAATAAAGCACAACATATTGGTGGCGTCTATGGAAAACTACATATTTACTTCTGATCAGATCTACCGGCGAAAAACTACTTTTTCCAGCCATGCCTCCCAGAAGGGAAGAAGGCAGTGGCCACTAGTCTGACCTTCCTCCTTCAGGGGCAGCATCCACCCCCATCACCGCAATTTCCTCCTAGTGCTGGGTCGGCATGCTCCCTACAACGTCGCTCTGGACGCTGCTCTGAACCACGTCGTGAACAACCGGTAGGAGATAGGGTCTTGATCCACACAGCCTGTTCTCCTACAGTTCATCCTATGGTACCCATGGTGCCCACGACGCTCACGATGCCTTTGTTGCAACCAGACCTCTGCGAAGTGATCAACATAAAACAGCAAGGGAATGACCTCTGCGGCCGATTAGATGAAAGACGTACCTACGATAAGGTCCCCCACTCAGAGCACCAAGAAAGTAAGACGAGGCCTTCCCCACATCGGGCACGACCCTGACCAAAGTGGCAAAGGAGCTGGAGGAGCCTGACTTCTATCAGCCAATGAGCTACCAAAAGCCACAAAGAAGAAGAGGCGTCCATCACTTGGGCCGAGTTACAAAACTTCAAAGATGAAATCCTTCAGGCCCTCCAAGTCGCCCAGAACAGGGTTGACAAAATAGCATCCACCACCTTACCAATATGCAAGAAGAAGAGTCTCGCGAGTCAATTAGATCCAAGTAATGGAAAGATTGGGCTCTCTGTTGCTTCTAAGAGATGGAAGACCACCTTGCTAGGATCTTCGGAGAGGAGGGACGTTGAGACAGATGCTACCGCCCTAGCTGAACCCATTCTCCAATGCCATCCTTGAAGTCCACATTCCAAAGCTTCAAACCGCCAACTTTTGAATCTTACAACGGCGAAACCAACACATCTGATCAAGTCGAGAGTTTCAAAACTTTAATAATGATTCAAAAAGCCTCTAAGGTGCTCCTCTATCGGACGTTCCCCATCACCCTGAAGGGAACAACTCAAGAATAGTCTTCCATCTCTATCCATGGTCCATATTCTCCTTCAATAAACTCGAGGAGCTCTTCCTTACCCACTTCGTAAGTAGCCGAAAGACTAAAAAAATAAGTGCCTCCTTGCACGGCCTGAAGGAAAAAGTGGAAGAACCACTCAAGGGTTTCTCAAATGCTTCACGTGTGAGTCTCGATCAATTTCCTCCTTCAATCCAGCGATTGTGTATGCCGCCTTTCGTCATAATGTTGGCCATATCAGCCTCAAATCTTCCCTCGACAAGAGGCCTCCGCAGGACTTCTTTGAACTCCTGAAAGGAATAAGAAGTATACAGAAGAGGCCCCCTTATCCCCGGGACAAAAAGGAACCCTCCTCTGTGAATAAACAGAAAATCCTGAAGGAAGAAGGGCCTAAGAAGTCCCAGAGGACGGATTGGGTCAACGTCACCTACTTTCGGTACCACGCTTCGAGAATTTCACGCTCTTAATGTCAACATTTCTGCGATCCTCATAAAAATAGATAGGGATTGATTCCCCCCATCCCCCACCCACCCCCCCCAAAAAAAAGAATACACTCGACAAAAGGTGGAACAAAAACTATCATGCCGATTTCACAAGGACCATGGTCACAATGCTGATGACTACAGATTTCATAAGATGGAGATCGGGTATTTAATCCAATGGGGTCACCTCTGTAGATTCATTCAGAAAGACAAGGCCTCCCCCCTCCCCCCCCCTTCTCTCGGGGGGCTAACAAGTGCACCGAAAGAAATTCTGAGTCCTAAGATTTGGAACATAGGGCGATGCTCCACTCCATCCACGAAGGACCCATGGGGGAGAATATAACTATACCCGAAATGCATTCGTCCGATAAGCGAATTCAGTGCATAACTTTTCCCCAGCCAAAAACTTGGGTATTCCGGTGACTTTCTCAGATAAAGATCTGAAAGTCATCAAAATATCTCATTGCGACACGCTAGTGATTGACCTCTGCATGGTAAACCACGAGGTCCACCGCATCTTGGTGGACAATGGATACTTGGTCACATTCTTTTTTAGGAAGCATTCGAAGGCCTTAAAATCTGTAGAGATCGACTGAAGCCTGTTGGGTACACCCTCCATGATTTCTCTGACATCCCAGTCTAAATTGAAAGAATTTTCACTCTTGGCGTGACTGTAGTTAAAACCCCGACTACCCTGATAGAGGCCATGGACATCATGGTTGTCAACATGAAAACCATCTACAACGTCATTCCCGGCCGCCCCGGCTTAACAACTCTTCATGTCCACATGAAGATGAAGTTCTCAACAGAAGTCATGGTAAGAGAAGTCAAGGGAAGCCAATAAGAAGCTCGACCATGCTACATAGCCATAGTGGGTGGCTCGGTCTTCCCCTTTGACGACATAGAGCTCCCACAAAAGCGGCATCAGATTCACTCTGAGCATGTTGATGACCCGGAAGAAAATCCTTTCTTTGAAGGGAATGATACCAAGAGATTCTGAGTAAGCGAAGAACTCCCTTCCCAACTTAAAGAACTTATCATCACTTGTATTAGCGAAAACATAGACTTATTCGCTAGGACCGCCGAGGAAATTCCCGACATCTCCAAGGAATTTATCATGCACCGCCTCATAGTCAATCCAAATGTTAAGCCGACCTAACAAAAATGTCGCAAGTTTTCTTCCGAAAAGTCACAAGCAGTCAAGGAAGAGGTTGACAAACTTCTTGCGGCCTTCTTCGTCCAAGAACTAAGCTATCCTAAAATGCTGGGCAATGTTTTCATGGTCAAAAAAGTTAATGAAAATTGGAGGATTTGCATCGACTTCACTGACATGAACAAGGCATGCCCAACGGATACTTTCCCTCTCCCAAGATCGATGCAGTCATCGATGCCACATCTAGGCACGAGTTCCTCAGCTTCATGCCTTCTTAGAGTATAACCAAATCAGAATGTTCCCTCTTGGCATTCCATAGACGTCCTTCATAACCGTTCAAGGTCTTTACTATTACTAAGTCATGCACTTCAGGGTTGAACAACACCGGGGCTACGTACTAGCTGTAGGTAAACAAGATCTTCAAGGAGAAAACCAATTGAAAGATGAAAGTCTATATAGATGACATCCTCGTAAAGAGTCTTGATAAGAAGGACCACGTTGCCAACCTCCAAGAAACCGTCAGTGTTTTGAGAAAGCATAACATGAGGTTGAACCCTCGAAGTGCTTATTCGGAGTCTCCTTAGGCAAATTCATAGGGTTCATGGTAAGTTGGTGAGGCATATAGATTAACTTGAAAAATATTCAGGCCATACGCAACATGTCCCCCCTAACCAATATCAAAGTGGTCTAGAGACTCACTGGGTACCTCATTGCCATCAAGTGTTTCCTATCCAAATAAGGGATAAGGGTTTCCCGTTCTTCAAATTTCTCCGAGGAGTGAAATGCTTCAAATGGGGGCAACCACAGTAAGAAGCCTTTGCTCAGCCCAATGCATACCCCGTCAATCCCCCACTCTTAAGCCAACCTGAGCTGGGAGAGATGCTCTAACTCCACTTGGCCACTTCAAATCAAATCCTTAGTGCTATCTTGGTGAGAGAAGATGACAAAATCCAAAAGCCAATCTCCTATGTGAGCAAAGTCCTCCATGACGTCGAACTCTATTACTCTAAGATGGAGAAAATATCTTACGCCTTAATCATGGCCACTAGTAAACTCCGTCCATACTTCCAAGCGCATTCTATCATGGTCCTTACTGACCAACCCCTCAAACCAGTGCTTTACAAGCCAGAGAACTTTGGGCGAATAATGAAGTGGTCCATCGAGTTGAGCCAGCACAACAATAGTTACCGACCTAGGTCAGCTATCAAATCCTTGTCTTTAGCCGAATTCATTATCAAAAGCACCATCCCAGACTCCCTCAATGAGAAAGAAGACCTCCCTATCTGGAAAATCTATGTTGATGGCTCCTTTTACATCAAAGAGAGCGGGGTCGGTGTCAGCCTACTCGGACCAGGTGAGTTCACCATCCAGTACTCATTTTGTCTCAACTTTTGTACCTTAACAATGAGGCCGAGTATGATGCATTAGTTTTCGGCCTCCTTCTAGTGCAGAAGGTAAAAGTATTCAGCGATTCACATAAGGTGGTTAACCAGATCTAAGGAGATTATAAAATTAGGGGTGAAAACATGGTTAAATACTTAGCATTTGTGACGAAGCTCTTAGATACAGTCCAAGAGGTCAAAGTCATTCGAATCCCCCATGAAGAAAATGGGCAAGCAGATGCCCTCTTCAAGCTAGCATCTTCATTATTCGAAGGACTTGATCATACAGTGTTCATCGAAGTCCTACTGAAGCCAAGCCTCGAAGAGGACTCCTTGGATCTCATGTTCATTACTCCTTAGAAACCTTGAAATAATTGGATAAATCCCTTAATTGACTTCCTCGACAAGGGAATCCTCCATGCAGAACCAAAAAAATCCAAAAAGGTATGGGTCAGAACTGAAAGATACACCCTAGTTGGAGGAGTTCTTTTCAAACGATCATACACCTTGATTGATGACCGACCATACCTCTGATGCCTCTTCTTCGAAGAGGCTAAGTACACCCTCGGTGAGGTATATAATGGAATCAGTGATTGTCAAATGGAAGCGAGGCCTCTTACACGAAAAATTCTCAATCATGGGTATTACTGGCCCACTCTCCTCAACAACGCCAAAGAGCGTGTCTGCAAATGCACCCCATGCCAAATGTTCTCTCTGATCAAACCAACCCTTCAAGCCGAGCTTAGTTCCATGTCAAGTCGATTTCCTTTGCCATGTGGTGATGGATTTGCTCTGGCCTTTCCCTCCTGCGACTCGATAGAGGAACTTCCTAGTGGTAGATATCGACTATTTCATGAAGTTGATCAAGGCAGAACCATTAGCATTCATCACCAAGTGCAAGATTCAGCATTTCTTCTGGAAGAAAATTGTCTCCAGATTTGGGATCCCCCAGATTCTCGTCACTGAAAACTGAACACAGTTTGCCACCAAGGGATTCCGTAAATTTTGATCCGACATGGAGATCCAACATCTCCAACCCATATACCAATGGCCAAGCCAAAAATACCAACTACCGAATTCTCGACAGCCTCAAGAAGAGATTAGATGAAACTCCCAAAGGACTGTGGGTAGAGGAGCTCCCAAGCGTACTCTGGTACAACAGAACCACAACGAGGACAACGACAAGAGAAACACCTTTCCACCTCACGTTCGACTTTGAAACACTAATCCCTCTGGAGGTTGGGATACCCTCTCCTCGCTTCCCCTCCTTCAACGAAGATTAAAACTCTGAATACCTTTGTGGCAACAAGGAAGTCCTTGAGAAGTCCATCTTGCGAAGGCACATCTACCAATAAAGAGTGGAAAATTTTTCCAACAAAAAGGTGCACCCAGGAAACATCAAGGAAGAAGACTTCATCCTTTGAAGGCTCGAAATCTCTGACCCACACAAGAAGGGAAAGCTCTCTCAAAACTGTGAGAGACTATACAAGCTCTTCAAAGTCGTCCGTCCAGGAGCTCACCAAAGGAAGAAGACCTCATCCTTCGAAGGCTCAAAATCTTCGACCCACACACGAAGGGAAAGCTCGCTCAAAACTGGGAGGGACTATACAAGGTCTTCAAAGTCGTCCGTCTAGAAGCTCGCCAGTTTGAAGATTTGAAGGGGGGCACCTAATTAAGCTCAATGATAGCATTTATCGCCCTGCCCTATATATTTTTAGACTTCTAATTCTTTCAAACTTGTAATAAAGGCTAGCCTTAGGTTTATTTTCAGATTTCTAATCTTTCATACTTTCAAACATAGGTTTATTTTCATTAAAACTTAGAATTTTTTATTCCAAAAATTATTGCATTACACTTTTGTGTAACAATAACAGGCTCAGTGTCCTCCTCCACTAACCTAATCCCGCTACTCGAGGAACTGTTTAAAAATAAGTTTGGTGTCCAATACGTGGTTCGACGCCACTTCAGCAACTTGCAAGCAAGCAAGTTTATAGCAGGCACTCGCCACTCCTAACTCGTTAAAACTTTAATAACAAGTTTGGAGTCCAAGATTAGATTCGAGGCCGCTTCAGCAACTTGCAAGCAAGCAATTTCGGAGTCGGGCTTGCCATTCGGAATTGCTCATGTAACTCATCAAACTTTAATAACAAGTTTGGATTCCAACACATGGTTCTACGTCGTTTTAGCAACTTGCAAGCATGAAAGTTTGGAGAAAGGCTTGCCATTCAGAATTGCTCATGCAACTTGTTAAAACTTCAATAACAAGTTTTGGATCCAACACGTGGTTCGACGCCGCTTTTGCAACTTGCAAGCAAGAAAGCTCAGAGAAAGGCTCACCATTCGGAATTACTCATGCAACTTGTTAAAACTTCAATAACAAGCAGGGCTCGCCATTCGAAATTGTCCCATGAAACTCATTAAAACTCTAAAAACATGTTTGATATTCCTAATCATGGCGAGTTTGGAGCTCGAAGCAACCGTTTGAACTACTCCTTAAACTCCTTAATTTGTCAACTAGCAAGCACAGCTCACAACCCTTCCCCCGGGCTACTCTCATAACCTGCTTCAATCAATGACATTGCAAAACAAAGAAGATAAGAGACAACAACACTTGTGCACTCAGAAGATCTTCATTTCATATCAATGTTTTATTGCAAACTCGAGAATACATGAGAAATCTTTTGTTTGCATTGGTACAACTCTAAAAAGCAAAGAGTACATTAGACCATTCTACAATTCATCTAATGATGATGGGGAAGAGAGATATTTCGGTTCAGAGACACATTTCGCTTGAGATGCCTCCTCACTACACCTCTTCGGCCACCCGAACTGCTCAAAGGAGGTACCAAACCAGTAGACTGAATCCGAACATTCTGATCGCAGGCGTGCAATGCCGTCTTGGCTGAGGCAAGACTCAATGAATCAGCTACTCCGCATACGCGAACCCCCAGCTTTGCCTTGAGTTTATAAATCTGTAAATCACTCTCAATAAGTAACTCCCTGAGGAGAACTACCTCACCTTGGTTATCTCTCTCCACTGCGGAAGGTAATGGTAAGCTAATGGGATGGTCGGAATATAGAAGAGCAAGCTCATAGTCACTCTCGACTAATATTGCCTTCAAGCAAGTGAGATCCAGCTTAGTCTCATGCGACGAGTTGCATGAACGAGCAAGCCCCAACTCCATCACATGCAACTTGTTACGAAGGCGAGAAAGCTTGGCATCCCGATGGTCTGTTTCAGTGTACACAACAACTTGTCAATGAAAAGAATGAGTAAAGTTACTAACACACTAAACTAAAATGAAGGACTCCACCTCAGTGAAGGCTCAGGAGACCCAACTCAACATATCAAAAGCTCATGGTCAACAACAATGTGTTGATATCAAAAGCATATTCATTCCATTGAAATAGAAGATATACTAGCGGTAGCCAGTCCGCTATTAGGTATATTTAAAAAGACAAAAAAGAAGACTAAAACAAAGGAGAGAAGCCAGGGAACCACCTCAGTCATTGGAGCTACAAGAGAGTAAGTCCCGACGACCTCCTTTCCCGTCACTCCCGTGCCCTCCTCTAAGCTCTTCACTTCTGCGGCTTCAAACTCCTCCTGAGCCATCACCTCTTCCTCCTCCTACGAATCTCCTGCGACCGGCTCTTTTTCAGAAGCCAGCCCAAAATAGTATCACTTCCCATCGAAGTGGGGAATGCTCTCAGTGACATCCTAGATAGCCTTGGCATAATCTTTATTCATGTTGATGAGGAGGTAGTCTTCAACCATCACTTGGTCCACCACATCCTCCTTTTCTTCGGCCGCCACTTCCCTCTCCCTCTTCAGGTTGGCCTCGAGCTGAGCGACCCGAGCAAGGTGAGTCTCCTCCCTAAGCTCTGCCGCTTCTAACACCTTGACGATCTTTGCCCTCTCCGACTTGGCATTGGAAGCTTAAATGGCAAATGATTTACAAAAAGAAAATAGCTTTAGAACTGAGAAATAAATGCAAGATGAAAAACTATGAAGAGTGGCATGATATGTACTGACTATAACGCCCCACCTTAATTCAAAAATTTTTCTAACAACTGCCCACCACGGGCTTGCCTCATAAAATGTGTTATATCTGATTGGTGACCTCTAATCCCAGGAAATTATATATATATATATATATATATATATATATATATATATATATATATATATATATATATATATATACATATATATATATATATATAATCTCGAACACTCCTGATATGGGACAATTTCTCACAACTCCCGCTGCTCTCTCTGCTCTCTCTCTCTCTCTCTCTCTCTCTCTCTGCACTGCTAACATCGGCCTCCCTGGGCCCCACGTTACACATGCACACGAAAGAAGTCATAGCGACGACCCTACATTACCTGGGCCCCAACCAATGCCATGGTGCCAGAGCGCTTTGCAGCACAGCTCTTTGCTATCTCTCTCATGGGCCTCACAGTAGTTACGAAATCCACACAACCAACTCCTATAGGAATTTCTATAGGCAACTCTAATTAATTATATATATAAATATACATTTCTTAATACGAGGTATTACATACACCCCTCTTTAAGAATTCAGCATCCTCACTGAAGCCGGTCATGCAACGTAGCGTAGGATCTCCCTTCTAGCCAATGTGGAGCGGTCCCATGAGCGTCGCTCTCGTCTTTGGAATAATGGAGACCAATCCCACTCTGTAGATCATTCTGTGGCTAATTACCATCGTTCCGAAATATTGGGGATTGTCTCACTCCATCGATCATTCTGGAGTCCATAACTCACGTCTCTCCCACACTCACTGTCGAAAGTCGGTTCTGATACCATTTATAATGCCCCGCCCTAATTCAACGACTTTTCTAACAATTACCCACCACAGGCTAGCCTCATAAAAGGTGCTATAGCTGATTGGTGACATTTAATCCCAGGCAATTATATATATATATATATATATATATATATATATATATATATATATATAAAATTAATCTCGACCCGATATGGGATAATTTCTCACAACTCCCGCTACTCTATATCTCTCTCTTTGCATTGCTGACGTCAGCCTCCTTGGGCCTCACGTCACACACACACACGAGAAAAGTCACAGCAATAGCCCTACATTACCTGGGCCCCATTCGATGCCACGTCGCCATAGCACTTTGCGGCACAGCTCTCTGCTGTCTCTATCATGGGCCCTATGGTAGTAACGAAATCCACACAACCAACTTCTATAGGAATTTCTATGGGAAACTCTAATTAATTATCTATATATATTTTTCTTAATACGGTGTATTACACTGACATGGTGGCTTAAGAGATCTCCATTGCAGAACACCCAATCATCTCTAAAGCCATCGTGCTCTTCTCCTTCGAGGTCAGAAGGTGCAGAAGAAGCCCTTGTGCCACCTAACTTTCCAGTCTAGCACATAGATCTTTTTGTGCTCCTCAGTAAAGGCTGCGTTGGCCTTGGCGGTTAGAGGGGGAAGCTCACACGAAAGCACGACTGCTATGGTGAGTCTCTAGTAATAAAGCTCTTCGACGAAGCCAGAGGAGAGCCCAAATTTGTTGCCAGGGTAGAATCTTATGAGCCCTTAGCAACCTTCGCAGAACTGGGCCTACCTATGGCCCTCATCTTCTTTTTATCATCAGGGGCCTTGTTGCTAAGCCCGATCGATTCTTCATAAACGCATTGAAATCCATACCATCCGCTCCTGTAAAATGAGGCAAATAAGAACATGATAACACGATGAAAACATTTAGGAAAAGATGATTGAGTATTCAACAATTAAAAAGACAACTAAACCAAATCATACTAACTTCCATCGGGCTTAGACCCCCCTAAAAATGGCCTCCTTCAACTTCATTGGCTAGAGATTGAGAAAGACATCACACAAACTCTTTTTCTCATCGAATAGTGAATGATGAAGAACTTCTCCTTCCTAAACTTAATCGAGTCCAGCTTCTCAATCATCTTCACACATGGGCGAGAAAAAAGATAGAACATATGCTCCATTTTATTCCTCTGGTAGAGCTTAAAGAGCGCTCTCCACACAATCAAATTCGGCTCTACGCTAGCCATATAACACTGCAAATGAAGCCTTTCACATGCCTCCACATGTTTTGCATGAACTGTATAGTACTAAGTGTGGACCACCTCAAGACTTCTCTCACGAACAGGTGCAAAGGAAGACGCATCCTGGGATAGAAGCATCGAAAGGAAAGAAGTACAATTCCTTAGAGAGAAGCAAACACGCCATGATGCCGGGGCCAGGAAGAATCAACTCAAACTCGAGGAAGGTATCTTGAAGGTGGCTCTGATCTGCAAAAGAGCCTCCCCTATCAAGATCGTCAAGATAGAATCAGCCTTGGAGGTTTCATGATAGTCGAACTCCTCATCCAGTATCCCACGCTCAACAATATCTCTCAAATCTTTGGGGTACTAGAGGACGCCGGTAAAACCCAAAAGAGTGGAGACATATCTCCTGAACTGGCTCGACCTTCTCTCTCTCTCTCAATAATCATCCCCACTGCAATCAAGGAATACCCCATTGCTCTGTTCCCCTTCTCCTCTCTCGTAGGTCGGGAAGGAGATGCTTCCCCAGCTACACGACCCGGAGAAGAGGTGTCGTGCCCAAAAGAATTCTAGACATCTTAAATAAATATTTAATTTAACTGATTTGACAACAGCGGTCGATTGACGGAGCCCTCGCCAAAAAAATTGTTGAAAATTAGTCAAGAATTTCCAACGAGAGAAAGGGTGGGAAATAAAGGGTGTGGAAAACACACACACACAAACACACAAACACGCACGCACGCACGCACGCGCGCGCACACACACACACACAGAGGGAGGGAGATTCTGGAGAATGAGAAGAAGTGAAGATGAGGGGGGTATAAATAGAAGGGGAGGGGTCAGTCGGAATTCCCAACCGTTTGGCTCCCAACGATCAAGAAGCCCATTCAGTAATAATAATAATAATAATAATAATAATAATAATAATAATAATAATAATAATAATAATTATTATTATTATTATTATTATTATTATTATTATTATTATTATTATTATTATTATTATTGTAATTGCCAACTCGGTGCCACGTGGCATACCACGACAACAACATGCCATTGAGCCGCTAGATCACGCCGCCGATTGATAAAAACATCCATCTTAGACTATTTGATTGCATCAAAAAGTGTGTGAAAGAATCTATTCCCTGGGATATGTCCTAAAATTATTGCTAAGCTCCTCGATGAGCTAGGCAAAAAACTCAACAACCCCCCTAAAGTCACGCTCCGAGTGGGAGGCAGTCTTAGCCGCTTGAGGGAAATGGAGTTTCATATGAAATCTGATCACTAGGAAATATTCTCCCACTTGATAAAGGCACTTGATATCTCCAATTTTTCCACAATGTATTGATTTTAATTATACTTTCGGGAAATTTAATACAAAAATTCAAAAAATAATTATGAATTTAGATAATTTAATTTAAAAATCCAAGAAATTAATTATAATTTCGGATAATTGGTTAAAAACTCCAAAAGAAATAATTAAGAGTTGGAAAGGATAATTACAAATTCCAGAAAATCCAGAAAATTTACTGGAACTTCTACAAAGTTGTCACTACTCAAAAAATCTCTGAACAAGATTCTAAGCGCCCCCGAAGCTCTGATGCACCACAAGACTTTCGTTGGAAAACTACTAAAGACTGTGAAATCCCGCTTTCGGGGGAAGGGGGCTTATGATGTAGGTAAAATCAGAGTCCTACAATTTCAACGCACATCTCAAAGCTTCAAATAGGGAAAACGATAATTTTAGCAACTACATGCCCAAGAGAGGAACTTGTGTAACGCCCCTGCCCCTAGCTCAGACAAATTATACAATTTATAAAACAAATTAGATACTATGTAGTACAACTGTCCACCACAGGCTGCCTCTCAAAAGGTGGTTAACCGGATTGGTGACTCTTGATCATAGGCTATGTTATTTATATATTATTATATTACTTTATCTTACCGATATTGGATATTTACCTTTTACTCTTTCCCCATTCTCTCCGAGAGAAACAGAGAAGCCAGCACCAATTCGTAGGTGGGACCCAGAATTACTCCACGTCAGCATAGCTAACGCCAAGTGGAGCAGCAACAACATTCTTTCATGCTGTTTTGCCTCTCACGTGCCCCCCCCCCCCACCTAATACCAAACACCATACAATATTTTACCAAAGTGCCATGCATTCTTTTTACCAACAGCCAAATCATTTATACTTTTTTTTGAACATATATATATATATATATATATATATATATATATATATATTACTCTTTTTTTTGAAACTACGGGGTGTTACAACTTGGGCCATTGTTCAGGTCCATAAACTAATCTGGGTCTTCCATATTAGGTTGATTCACCGTCCAACAGAAGAATTCCCAACTGATCCAAAGTTGTTGTCCAAATCCTCTACCCTAATAGAGTTATCAACTAACTATATCTAATTACTGTGGGAATCAGGAGTTTAAACTAAAAGGATGCTTATTTGAATCTATCTTGAGTAACCAACTCTAAAGGCTATAAATATACTCCACCACCTTCTTACTCAGGTAATCACTATTTTTGCCACTAAAACTCTTAGAGTATTCTGAGTTACTGACTTGAGTGATAAAGGGTCTTCCGCCGGGGCCAATCCAAGTGTTTTAGACTTAATGCAATTTCGTCAGCGATATCTCAGCCGTCGAATTCAGATCTGAGCGCTTACAAAAGTCCAAAATCAGATTTAGGAGCTTTCAACCATCATCGTTCAAATCTAATAAACGGCTTAGATGGTAAATTCCACTCAAAATAATAACTCATCACCTGATTGCTCCCATAACCCCCCCCCCCCCCCCCCCCCCACCCACACACACACAAAACAACAACATATACTAATCAGAGATTTGGATGAAATATCGGCAAATATTGAACAATATAACCAAATAAAATAATAATAATATAAAACAAATATAGAGGAGAAGACACACCTCAATAAATTTGGGTTCACAATTAGTGTTGGTAACCGGGTCGGATTGACCTACTACAATGCGGTTCGGGTCCGGGTCGAACCCGCGGGCTTACCCGGGTCGTAAAATTCACAAATCGAACCCGTTGGACCCGGACCGCTCAACCTGTTGACCGAGTCAAACATGCCCACTAACCCGCGGGTTTGGATCCGTTTGACCCGAACAGGTCAAATGTTCGACCCGCGTGGGTCAAACGTTCGACCCGCGGGTCGGACGATCCAGAGAGCTGTTGGCTGTCGTGATTTTTGTTATTTATTTATTTATTTATTTATTTATTTATTTTTCCCTATAAATACCCCATTAATTCAATCTAAAATTTCCACACCTTTCTCTTACTCTATCTACTACTGCTACTCATTTCATTCTCAGCTCAATCAAGTTTTCCAACAAATTAGCAAGCAACAAAGAAGTAAAAAATTTCGATCAGATCGAATTATGTTGATTCAACTCTCAACTACGTCTACTTCAACTCCTCCAACAAAGAAGCTCTCTCTCTCTCTTTCAAGTTTCAACAACTACCGGATTACCGACAACTCTCTACCTTTATTTTCTCTCTCATTTGTATATTCGATTATCCGTGAAGTACTGTATCAAAATTTCACAACCCTCCTATTTTCTGAAATTTTTTTGTAGTTTTATTTTTTATATCATATTTGTTTTTTGGTTTTTCGTTTTTCTTTCTCTCATCCCTCCTATTATTTTTTAGATTTTATTTTTGAACATATACCTCATAGATTATTTTCTATTATTTCACTTACACTAGTAAAATATTAGAATTTTTTTTTTCACATACACTATTATCATGTCTATATCACGAGGTAGTGGTCGTAGCCGAAGTGGACAAGATTCCACCGGTACTTCACGTCGGCCTCTAATAGTCCCACAAATTGAACCCGATTTTACACATAATCTTATTCTAGGAACTCTCGATATCCCTACACACGAAAATAGAAGAAGAAATGCATGATGTTGACACATAAACACAACAAACTGAATCCACTAGTAGTAGAAAAACTAGGGGAGAAATAAGTGATTGGCACATATTTTATGACTATATCCCCAATAAGAATAAACCAGGTGTAGGACATAAGATTTGTAATCATTCTGGAAGGAGTTACAAATGGAAGAAGGGTGAGAGAACATGTATAATAAGACAACACATTTTAAATTTATTTAGTACAAGACCAACAAGGCCAACAAAAAATCAACTCTAGGACCGGACAAACAGATAGCCAACCCTATGATTCTGAACTTGTTCGACGGGATATAACCCGAATAGTTATTAAGGATGGGCTACATTTTTCACATTTCGAGAGTAGGAATGTTGAGTCTTTCAACCAAAATGCACTAAATCAATATTTTAGAAAAATTTCTAGAAACACACTAAAGTCCGATTATTTTAAACTTCACAACGAAATGAGAGACGCTTTAATTGCAGTCTTGTATTCTTTAACTTTTAGAGTATTGTTGCATTCCGATTGTTAGAAAGGCTGTAACGATATTCCGATGATGGGCTTAACTTATCATTGGATAGATGGTGATTGGATGATTCAAAAGAGAATCATCTCATTTGCGGCTTTGCCATATCTCCATAGTGGACTAGTTATTGCAACACGTATTTTAGAGATTTGTGATTTATATTATATTCGTGATAAAATATTTACTATTAGTTTTGATTATGCATCTAACAACAATGCTTTGATCAGTACATTAGAAACGCAATTATCTCCTCCATGTAAGGAAATTTTTCATGTTAGATGTGTGTGTCAATTTTAAATTTATGTGTACAAGATGCAATGAAAGTAGCTGTTTCATATATGATTGTAATTAGAAATTGTGTACATTTTATTGCTTTGAGTGGTCTTATGCTTCAACAATTAAAAGTATGATGTAAAGCTAGGGGAATACATTTTAGAAAATTTCCTAAAGATGTTAAACACCAAAGGAACCTTACTTTCGAATTATTAAATGTTGTTACTCAATACAAGGATATTATAAATGATTTTTGTCTTGAAAAACATGAAATTTTTTCAAATGACTCTCCAATCATGGTATTTTGCCGAATCTTTATTACAATTTTTGAAACCTTTTAAAACTACAACTTTGAAGTTTTCTACATCTTATGATTCTACTTCTAATAGTATTTTTATTTCAGTCATTACTATGATGCAAACTTTTCAAGAAATGATTTCGGATGAATACATTGACCATATTGTTATTCCCGCTTATACAAAATTTTAAAGTATTTTATCCCCCTCCTATGTTGTATTGTATTGCTACTGTTACGGTCCTCGTATCAAATTTGCGGTTACGAGGAGTTTGATTGAAATGTATTTTACTTTATTTGGAGATGAATCTGAAATTGATTACGACACAGTTTTAGCTAGCTTTGAATCAACATTGAATAACTTGTATGATTATTATGATTGAACTTTTGCAACTAGTAGTACAACTAGTATAGTTACTTCTTTTTCTACTTCTAGAGGTAATGGTAAGAGTACATTAGAAGATGCCACTTTTAATTTACTTGCTCGTATTCAATCAAAAAAATCTAGGACTAAGGCACCTCATGAATTAATGTAACGCCCCGCCCCAATTCAACGGTTTTTCTTAACAACTGCCCACCACATGCTTGCCTCATAAAAGGTGTTGTAATTTATTGGTGACCTCTAATCCCAGGAAATTATATATATATATATATATATATATAATCTCAAATGCTCCCGATATGGGACAAATCCATCTCATAACTCTTTCTCTCTCCCGAAAGAAACAACAGCAGCAACGCAGGTGGTCCCCCACCCACCACGTGGCAGCAGCAAGCGCTGCTGCTCTTTGCCATCTCTATCATGGGCGGGCCCCCACTTTTTGGCCACGTCACCATCAGTGTGATGCCACCACAGAAACAAACACCTGCTGCATTTCTCCCGTGGGCCCCCCATTCAAACTCCAACTAATCCATACAACTTCTCCTATAGAAATTCTATAGGACACACCTCCAATTAATTATATATATATATACATATATATTCTTAAAACAGGGTGTTACATATACCTCCCTTAAGAATTCGGCATCCTCGCTGAAGCCGGGCATGCAACGTAGCACAGGATCTCCTTTCTAGCCGATGTTGAGTCGCTCGATCCCGATAATTCCAGAGATCAGTCCCACACCGCATGTAATTCTGGAGACTATTTCACTCACACCTCGATAATTCTGGGAACTACCTCACACCGCAGATCATTCTGAGGGTACTACTCCACACCCATTATCGAAAGTTGGCTCTGATACCACTCTGTAACGCCCCGAATTCTAAATACGGTAATTCTTAGCATAAACAGGATCTTTACTTCATTTCGTACAATTTTACAAGGAATTTAAAAATTTTATTACATCAAGTTTTTTTACAACAACGCAGCGAAAAATTAAAAGAATTATAACATGATATAAATGTACAATTAAACATCAGCAACTTAAAATGGAAAGTAATCTTTAGCATCAACCATCTTTATATCTCCTTACAAATCCAATATCTGCATTGAATACTGTGGGCACGTCAGTTACATACAACTGACGCAATACTAAATACGACCATCCTCACTATGCCATAATATAGCGACTCATTTATTTTAACAACCACAATCTTGAATGTAAACCAAAGTGTGAAAAGTGACTATCCTAAATATGTCGGTATATGCAATGCCTTAATGCCTAATGTATATATTTATGCTATGATGACACTAATGCATACGCTATGATAGAATTATCGAAGTGTGACTGGGAGTTGTCTCCAGTTCATCGGCGGTGTGGGATTCATCTTCGGAATTATCGGGCCATCCTTCCGGGGTTTCGAATCCGAACAAGTATGTATTAGTGTCATCATGGCGTAAACATCTGCATTAGACATTAAGTCATTGCATATACCGACATGTTTAGGATAGTCACTTTTTACACTTTGATTTACATTGAAGATTGTGGTTGTTAAAATAAGTGAGTCGCTATATTATGGCATAGCGAGGATGGCCATGTATAGCATCAGTTGTGTGTAACTGACGTGCCCACAGTATTCAATGCAGACATTGAATTTGCAAGGAGATATAAAGATGGTTAATGCTAAAGATTACTTTCCGTTTTAAGTTACTGATATTTAATTGTACATTTATATCATGTTGTAATTCATTTAACTTTCTGCTGCGTTGTTGTAAAAGAACTTGATGTAGTAACATTTCAAAATTCCTTGTAAAATTGTACGAAATGAAGTAAAGATCCTGTTTATGCTACGAATTACCGTATTTTGAAATTCGGGGCGTTACAATTAAATTGGTATAATCAACAAGATAGTGAGAGTTCTAGTACTAAGATTGAAGTGCTACAATGGTGGAAAGAACATGAAAATCTTTTTACTATTCTTTCATATATAGTTAGAGATCTACTAACTCCTCCTGTCTCCACAGTTGCTTCCAAAAGTGCTTTTTCTTCAAGTGGAAGAGTTCTAACAGATTATAGAAATTGCTTGAAGCCGGATTCGCTGGAGATGCTCGTGTGCACTGAAGATTTTATGAAGGCTAAAGACAGGACTCAAGAAAAAGCGGCATCTACATCAACAAGTGGAAGCAACTCCCCTGAAGTCCAACAACAAGATTAAAAAATTTAAGGTGATGAGATCATAGATTTAGGTTAAGTAGAGGTGCACGACAGTAGTCCAATGTTCTCTCTTCAATCTAACTCTAGGCTATCTCGAACTCTAGATTGTCCTCTTAAACATGTAATTGAAGGAATTTATAAATATTTTTAATAGTATTGGCGGGATTAGACCGTCCAAGATAACCTCATCAGTCACGTTGTATCTGTCAGGAACAGATTGAATACAAGAATATAATTCATGGTGCGGGTTCAAATCCATAAATATGAAGAAACGGCTTGATATGGGCGTATGTATTTATGGGCTGCATACTGTCCAGAGTCTCATTTGCATTAGAATAAGTGCGTCTTTGCATTAGTTGACCTTGCATTAGAGTCTAAGTCATTGCACACACTGACATACCAAATTATGTATACGCGTTTGTTTTTTCACCAATCTGTTTGTTTAAGTTGAGATTCTACTGTTTGTAATTAGCATTTAGCGTCAGTATATGTACTGATATCCCCACTCAAATAGGTACTGGATTACAGACCTACAGGTACAGGATTCAGGAGGAGTCGAGATAAGAGAAGCACAATATTAAATTTTATTTCAGTTGTAATATCGGTTGTAATTTATTTAATGTTGAGATTCATCCAAACGAAGTACCAAATGTTATTAATTATTTATTGTACTTTGATGTAAATTTATTAAAAGTTTGTAACACTGATTAATGTATTGCAGTTCTATAGCATTCAGACTTGTAATACATTTGTGCTGAATAAAAAGTTTTAAATTTTTCTGTTTTTTTTTGTGTATTGTGGTTTATTGAAGGAAAAGATTCTGGCTTATGTCACGGTTTCTCCGTATACGAAAATCGAGGCGTTACAAAAGCGTCTCCTAAGGATAATCATGGATACAAACCACTCTTTAAATTAGCTGGATTTATTTATAATGGGTTATCACCCTAACCCAGTAAGACAGACCCGGTTTTAGGTTACTGGGCTTGGAAAAGATCCAGCTGCATTTTCGGATCCGTTTATAAATGAAATTACTATTTTACCCTTGAAAACTTTTAAGATTCGTGTTTGGTTTGAACGATTCCGATTTAGTTCTATTTTTACTAATATCCCAAACCTCAATAAATTCGGGTCCACAACATTCAATTCCACCTCCTCAGCCATCACTTTTTCTCAGTATCAGCCAAAACAACTGTGTAATGTTTGATTAGCGAGACAACAATAAAAATGTGGACATCCTAATTACTACTACTAGACAAATGTGTCAAAGACTTCATGCACATTTTGTAAAGTGGAGAAGAGAGATTATTGCAACTAAAGTATTTATGCCAGGAATTATGTGAAAAGGCAAAGTAATGATGGGGAGTCTGACAAAAATGAGGAAGAAAAAGGAAAGTGAGGCCATACCTCATGCCTGGTCCGTGTCGTTTTGGGACATGATTGCTAAGACCGACTGCTATGATTGACCACACGATAAGTCAGAGACAAAAGAGAGAACAAGAACGTACTCTTTAAGCAATGTCCAACCATTAGAAATAACTATAATACCCTCTAAAGAAAGGGTATTTTGGTAATAGCAGGAGGACGATGAGGAGCATTGTGAATTTGTGATAGTGCAATGATTGATTGCAAACGGATAACCATAATTTTTTTTTCTATTTTTTTTTCTTGGATGGGTTTGTTGTTACCAGGGTTGCTACTTTGAACCAGTACACACCTTTTTCTCCTATTAAATGGGTCACATACTTTTGATTCACTTACAGATTTCAAATAAAGTCTGAAATTTTTTAATTTGACAGAGAAACAAAATTAGAATGAAGAGAGTTCTTAGTTTTGATTGAGAACATAGAACGGTTTCTTGGACTAAGAACATGATATAATGTACAAAATATATAATTCGATCAACTAATTGGATTCTTAAGACAAAAATATGTCTACACACCATTCACGGAGCGGAGGATAGCCAAAAGGGTAGTCGGTCTTTAAGCTTCGGAAAGAATAAACTGAATGCATCCAAACTTCAGCAAATCCATCAGACCTTTTCGACTATTGCACACAAACAAATATCCTTATAGAAACAACATATTAATTCTTTCTAACAAGTCCAATTAGAGCATCCATAGTCGTGTGCTATTTATGTATTAAATGCATTTTATAGTAAACGAACAGCTGTAGTCGTTTGCTATTTATACATTTTTTAACAAAATAGCAATAGTAGATTGCTACAAATGAGAGTAGAAATAAGAGAAATATATATTTTTTAATTCGTCAGACGGATCTTGAAGATCCATCCGACGTCTTTTTTTTAAAAAAATTGAATTGAAAATGTGTTCATATATGTGGTACCTCTTAGACGGATCTTGAAGATTCGTCCAAGAGGGGCCCACAAATTTATTTTATTTTTCACTTAAAAAATATTTTTAATTATTAAAAAAATCGTAAAAATTACTTAATAATCATGGGATGGACCTTGAAGGTCAGTCTGTCCATTTTTGCTTCTTTTTTTTTCCCTTTCGACGCAACTTCTACTTTCGTCTAACATTAAAAAAATAATTAAATAACTACAACGCAACTACACATTCCGTCTGATAGTTTTTTTTCTTCTTAAATTGCTATAAAATACCATTCGACGACAGCAGCAAATGCTAAAAAATATATATGTAAATATGCATTTATGCATTTTTTCACAATCACGACTGTGAATGCTCTTACAAGTTGGAAAAACAGTAAAATAATAATGATGATCATCATCACTACAGTTGAAGAAGAAAAAAAATGAAGTTTTAGATAAAAATGAAACGAAATTATCAGCTATTAAATAGAACTAATCGTGATATATAAGAGATATCTAATTAAATGAATGAGATGGATAATTTGAATATTTTACTTTCCATCAGTTAGAATAAACAAAAATATTCACTCTTATTTCAATATCGGATAATTCAAATATTGTTTTAAAATAAACTCAACCTTTATTTTACCGGCCAAACTCTCGCAGTCGATGCTCCTCCCTTCAAAAACTTCTTGGTTTGCTGGCTTGCCCAGAGGTCATTCCTTACCGGCCAAACTCCTCACCTTTCTTAATTACCCCTCTTAAAGCTCAAGCTTCTGAATAGCTTGGTTAGTAAGTACAGTAGGGATAAGAGCAAGGACCTCGACTCCTCTGTCATTGTTGCTCTGTCAGAGTCGAATCCTCCACATCTATCTCTTCTCCTCGCGCATCTCTAGTTACTCTTCATCGGCCTAATATTGCTTTCCTTTTTAAGGATCGTAAAGTATTTACGAACCTTGTCTCCAACCCTCGCCGGGACTCTTTCAAGGTTCGCCCCCGCCCTTTCTCAGCGGCTCCGTCATTGTTCGGGATTTTGGGTAAAAATCCTGATTGGTTTAAATCCTATTGCTCGTATCTTTCGCGGTCTCGTTGTGCGAGGGAGATTGCTCTGCACTCCCGCAATTCTGACCCCCTTATGCATCCTGACAGAGCTATTGTTAATTTTAAGGCCCCTTCTTTATTTTATAACTATCCTTGTGATTTGAAGATCTCTGATCCCTTACGTTCTGCGTTCTCTTTTCATCATCCAGGCTGCCTTTGGTATCAACTTTTAGGGGTTCAGTCATGGCTCTATCAGGTCCTGAGGGCGTTTAAACTATTCTTGCTCTCCCTTCCCCTCAAGTATTCTATGAGTCTTGATGTCCCTTCTTTTCCCCATTGGGCGGCACCACCAAGACCACCCCATCTGCGTCATCGGTTGCTCCCAGCAGTCTCAGTTCCCCTCCGTGCCCCATCATTGTAGACGCTTCTTCATCTGACCTTGAGGCATTTTTGCCCCTGTCTGCGAGGGCTGCCCATCCCCCCGTCAAGCGAGGTTACAATAAGAAAGTTTTCGATCTTTCCAAGATTCGAGTGAGTGCTCGGCTTCTTGCGAGGAAAGCAGGTTCCGTGTCAGCTTTTCAGCTAGGGCACAGTTGAGTATTGCCTTCTCGTTGACATCCCTGGTGCAGGCAGTGCATTTTCGCCGATGAGCCACTAGAGTCCCTCTAGACTGCTAGTGGAGTTGGATGTCGTCGTGGGGGGAGATTAGTCCTCCAGTTTTCTTGGATCGGTTGCTTAGGTCCTGCTCCTTTTTCGGGTACGGAATTTTGATTTTGGTCTCCTTATTGCTTGCGTCTCCGGGCCGTTTGCTCCGCTCTCTGGTAGCGATGTGGTGCATCTTGCCGTGATTTTGCCCTCTGTTTTGCTGCTTGTTATTGTATTTCCTTTTTGTTCGCTTATTTTTGTATTACCTCTTGTAAAACTATTGATATTTATTTGTATTATTACTATTTTATTGATTAATATATTTTTTGATGGCTGGAGTCTTATGGCTCTATCTGATATGTCAAAAAAAAATTAAACTCAACCTTATGGATAATGTATATGAAAATTATAAATTATGCGTATTTTATTTGGAATTTAAATGAAATTTTAATGCCGTCCCAGAAGAAAAAACTTTAGTGTTCATGATTATCTGATGAATTCAATCATTGCCTTTGATCCAGTACTCCCGCAGACCAACATACCACAAACCAACCCATTAATTCAATGATAATGGACGGTCCAGATTATTCAAACCAACATACACATACTCAACCATCAATCCTAAACTAATGGACGGGTCCAGATTCTTCAGAACGGGTCAGGGTCCCAGGGACAAAACCAACTGGCGGTTAGGCCCACAAATTATATGGGTTGAGTTGAGGAGGCCTAGAAATTCGATCCGTACAAATGATTACTGAACAACACTCTGTTCCCTGATGGCGGACAGCTGTCATGGTCGCCTAGTTTGGAACTCAACATCCAATCAGAGGCTACCACGTCACTAAAATCATCCAGATCGAAGACCTAAACCATGTAATTATGGGATCCACTACTGCTATCCAACGGTCAGATTGTTTCCGATGGTTCATGCATCATGGGTTTTTGCCTAATTTGGATCAGGTTCTTTTCCTTTACCAAATAATTACTTTCTTAGAGCATCTCTAGTCGTTGGTCATTTTGCAAAAATTTCACCGCTGTAGTTGTTGGTCAAATATTCAAAAATTAAGCTGCGCTGCTACAGTAGCAAGCTATATTTGGCAGACGAAATGCCAATTGCCAAAATATAGCTCACGAAAGATAATCTTTCGTCCGTTCGATCGGACAAAAGATTATTTTTCTTTCGAGAGATTTTTTACACGCGTACTCATCGGACGAGGGATTATTCCCTGTCCCTTAAATTATTATTATTTATTTATTTATTTATTTATTTATTTATTTTAACTAATTTCCCGTCCGTTCCAGCTGAAAATTGCCAAAAATCACAAACGGAACTGATATGGATAAAAATTGGGTTAAATCGGAACCGTCCAAATCAGGCGCGAATCTCAAAGATCAGGAGTAAAATGATAATTTCGACTACAAACGGGTCCGAGATGGGAATTGAGCCTGTTTTTCAAAGGCCCAACAACCCACGAACGGATCCACCTCAACTGGGTGCGGGTTCCAACCTGCAAGAAATCTGGTCCAGCAGGATAGAATTAGGATTTATGATTAACCTTAATCAACGGCCCTGATCGCTTCTATCCATTCACTGGAAAGTAGGGATTTGATCTTATCCCGAAACTGGTCCCTAAGGCGGCTATAAATACCCCTCATACCCCATTGTTACCAGGTAATCAATCTTTTGCCAATCAAAGCTCTTTCATAATCTTTCTGATTACTAACTTGAGCGTCGGAGGGTGCGTCGCCGGGATCAACCCCGGTGTTTCGCACTTTTTGCAGGTCAACGGCAGGAGATCACGGTCAAACTACGGCGGACAGGTGTTTAGGTTTAACTATTCAACATCTCAAGAATCCACAAATCTATCTGTTTGCCCCCACACCAATTTCAGCGGCGACAGATTGGCGCCGTCTGTGGAAAAGACAAATAGCAATCCATCCTCTTCCATCGGTTAAGATCACCTCCAGCTATGCCTCCAAGGAAACTGAGATCCAGAGGGTCCAACCGTGGGCCCACTCCTCCTCAACCGCAACAGGAGGCTCCCCTCCAAACCGTCCGGCAGCAGGAACAACTCCCTCCTCAGCCTGATCAGCCTCTGCAGCAGGAACAACCTCCTCTTCCGAATCCTCAGCACCAGCAGGCTCCAGCCGGGCCCCAGAACACCGATATTGGGACCTCTCGTCCTTCTCCTCAGAAGCAACCTCTTCACCGCGACCACATCTCCATACATAACCCTTCAACCGACTCAATGGCATCTCATAACCCTTGGCCTTCCGAAGACCTCCGCAACATCCGCATCAACCGACAGAAAGAAGAGGACCTTCGCCGCCATTTGGATGAAAGGTGGGCCCGTGAGGGAGCCACCCGCTCAGAACGTCCAAATGAGCGATCTCCTCGTCGCCGCGACCACAGGAGGTCCCCTCTTCATAGGAGGCGGAGGGAGTTCCCTGAATACCGTCGAAGAAGATGTAATTCTCCCGTTGGTCGGCAGCCCCAGAGGGACGAGAACGGACCTATCACCTGAGCCGAATTCCAAGAGTTTCAGGCTACAATCTTGCAGGCCCTCAATCTCCAACCAGACAACAATATCAATGTTCAGAGGGTCCCCACTCCTCCTCTGGTCCAGAGTCCTCGCCATCGGTCCCTAACTCCTCCTCATATTCTGAGCCATCACCATCACATCGCCAGTCCTCACCATTCTCCTAGCTACCATCACCGAACTCCATGCTCCCCTTCGTACGAAGATGAGTCCAGAGGCTTGCCAGGATACCGTCGAAGGGATGATGCTGTCTACCGTCGTGTCCACGAGATGGAGAGACGCCTCGGCCAACTTGACAGGGAAGAGGAGCTAAGAGGGAGGACCCTCCGCCCAAGCAGACCTCCGTTCTCATGAACCATCATGGATGCTCCCGTTCCAGCAAACTTCAAGCCACCAAAGTTCGAGACATATACAGGAGAGTCAGATCCTGTGGATCACATCGAGAGTTTCAAAACTCTCATGATGATCCACCAGGCTTCCGATGCTCTACTGTGCAAGACCTTCCCAACTACTCTCAAAGGTCCGGCTCGGGAATGGTACTCCCGCCTCGCCCCATTCTTCATCTTCTTTTTTGAACAATTTGAGACCCTCTTCGTCACCCATTTCGTGAGCAGCCGCCGAACCGAGAAGACTAGTATTTCACTACTCTTCCTCAATCAGAAGAAGGGTGAGAAGCTAGGAGATTATGTCAAGCGGTTTACTGCGTAAGCTAGGTCCATTGCCTTCCTCGACCAACCGGTCACTGCAGTCACCTTCCAATCCAATGTCCTCAACTCAAGCCTCCAGTCCTCCCTAGCCAAAAAGCCCCCACGAGACTTTTCCGACCTTCTTCTCAGAAGCGAGAAGTATATCCAGGCAAAGGAAGCTGAAAATCGCCCCACTTTCAAGGGCTCTTCCTCCGGAACCAAGAGAAAGGCAGCCAAAGATGAAGGAGCTAAGAAGCTCCAGAAGGACAATGGGGGTCAGTGCCGCCCGCCTCCCAGATTTGAGAAGTTTACCCCCCTCAACACCAATGTTTCAACTATTTTCATGGAAGTCAAGAAAGGAGTTCTGCCTCCTGCCCCGAAGATGAATACCCCCGGGAAGAAGAGAGATAAGGAAAAGCGGTGCCGCTATCACCGGGACCACAGCCACGACACCAATGACTGTTAGGCTCTGAAGAATGAAATTGAAGCCTTTATTCAGAAAGGATAACTGTCCAAGTTTGTAAGAAAGGACCGGATTGATCTTCCTCCTCCCCCCAGGGGGGCTAATAAGCTGTCCGAGAGGCGCGACGAGAGCCCCGAATTCGTAGAAGAATGCATCTTGCACCTCATCCATAGGGGTCCAATGGGAGGAATTTCCAACTCTTCTCGAAAGGCTTTTATCAGGGAGGTCAACTCGGTGACAACATACCCCCTCTCAAAGGCCTCGGAGTTCCGGTTACTTTCTGAGATGAAGACCTGGAGGGTGTCCGAACCCCCCATTGTGACGCACTAGTGATTAACCTCCACATGGCTAACTTCAAAGTGGAGAGGATTCTGGTGGACAATGGCAGTTCTATCAACATCCTCTTCCTGGCAGCCTTCCGAGGACTCAAATTATCGCGGGACAGGCTCAAGCCTGCCGGCTATGCGCTCCATGGGTTCACGGGAGTGCCAGTGACTATCGAAGGGGTGATAACCCTCGACGTAATCACTGGCAAAACTCCTACTACCCGGACGGAGCCAATGGATTTCATGGTCGTCAACATTCCAGCTGCTTACAATGTGATCCTAGGCAGAGCTGGCCTAGCTGCTTTAGAAGCCATCCCGTCGGCTTATCATCTCAAAATGAAGTTCCCAACCAAGACAGGTGTAGGGGAAGTAAGGGGGAGTCAGGAGATGGCCCGCAAATGCTACATGACCTCGACCGGGGGACCCGTCCTTTCCCTCGAGACTCTTGAAATTTCCCAGGGGAACACCCAGCCTACGTCAGAACCGGTAGACGAGCTGGAGGAAGTGCTCTTCTCGGAACAAGATCCGAACCGCAAATTCTTCATCAGCAAGACCCTCCCCTCTGCCCTCTGTTCTGACATAGTCCTTTGCATCAAGAAGAACCATGACCTCTTCTCCTGGACCGCTGCAGACATGCCAAGGATTTTCGAGGACCTCCTCGTCCACCACCTAAGTGTTGCTTCGGAGTCCAAACCGGTCCAGCAGAAGAGGCGCAAATTCGCCCCTGAACGCCAGCAAGCTATAAAGAAAGAAGTGGACAAGCTCCTCAAAGTCTGGTTCATACAAGAAGTCAACTATTCCGAATGGCTCTCTAATGTTGTTATGGTCAAGAAGGCCAATGGAAGTTGGAGGATTTGTATTGACTTCACGGATTTGAACAAGGCATGCCCTAAAGATCATTTCCTTCTCCCCAGCATAGATACCTTAAGCGACGCTACTTCGGGCCATAAGCTGTTGAGCTTCATGGATGCCTTCTCTAGATACAACCAAATCAGAATGTTCCCCCCAGATATCCCGAAGACGTCCTTCGTCACAGATCAAGGCCTCTATTGCTACCGAGTGATGCCCTTCGAGCTCAAAAATACCAGTGCCACCTACCAATGCCTTCTCAATAAGGTCTTCCAGAATTAGATCGGCCAAAATATGGAAGTGTACATTGATGATATGCTGGTCAAAAGTATCCATGGGTCCGACCATGTCACCGACCTACAAGAAGCCTTCGACGTGTTGAGGAAGCATAATATGAGACTAAACTCGAACAAGTGTGCATTCGAGGTCTCGTCTGGTAAGTTCCTGGGCTTCATGGTCAGACAAAGGGGGATCAAAGCCAACCCCGAGAAGATCAAAGCCATACTGGATATGGCTCCTCCTACAAATGTGAAAGAAGTTCAAAAGCTTATAGGATGCCGCGCGGCCATAGGACGCTTCCTGTCTAAGTCAGGAGAGAAGTGTCTTCCTTTTTTCAAAGCCCTCAAGGGGGCTAAGGGCTTCGAGTGGGGTCAACAGTAGCAAGAATCGTTCGACTAACTGAAAGCCTATCTGGTCAACTCCCCACCCCTCAGCAAGCCTATTCCCGGGAAAACACTTTACCTCTACCTCGCTGCCTCCGAGCAAACCCCCATTACTGTCCTAGTGAGGGAAGAAGACAAGGCTCAGAAGCCTATCTATTATGTGAGCAAGGTCCTTAGAGACGCCGAGCTCCGCTATTCGAGATTGGAAAAGATAGCATACGCCTTGGTAATGGCAGCCAGAAAGCTCCGTCCTTACTTTCGATCCCACTCGATGGTCGTCCTTACCGACCAGCCGCTTAAGCAAGTCCTGCACAAGCCCGAGACCTTCGGGCGTCTGATGAAGTGGTCTATCAAGCTTAGTCAACATGACATATCCTATCAGCCTCAAACTACAATCAAGGCTCAAGCCTTAGCTGAATTTACAGTAGAAAGCACCATCCCGGAAGTGAGTCAAGCCGCAAATGGGCCACCCATGTGGACAGTATATGTAGACGGGTCTTCTTGCACTGAAGGGAGCGGAGCCGGAGTCATTCTGGCAGGCCTAGACGACTTCGTTCTCCAATACTCCCTCCACATCAACTTTAAAGCTTCCAACAACGAGGTTGAGTATGAAGCCCTAATAGCAGGCCTGGGTATGGCTCGCAAGGTAGGGGCGCAACGCGTCCAGATATTCAGTGATTCACAGCTGGTGGTTAATCAAGTCTTAGGAGACTACGAGGCGTGAGACGACCAAATGGTTAAGTACCTAGCCAAGGTCCAAAGTCTCATGGCTTCGTTCGAAGAGGCACAAATCCAGTGGATCCCTAGAGAAGAAAACTCCCAAGCAGATGCCCTCTCAAAATTGGCCTCCTCTTCCCTCCAGGGTCTCGAGGAGACCGTCCTAATCAAATTACTCCTAAGGCCTAGCATAGAAGAGGAAGCCTCCGACTCGATGGAGTCGCTGCCCGTCCAACTCCGGGGCAACAGGATGAAGCTTCTGATAGAGTTCCTCAGGGATGGGACCCTTCCCCAATATCCTAAAGAAGCCCATCGAATCCGAACGAGGGCATAACGGTACACCCTTGTTGAAGGAGTCTTGTACAAATGCTCCTATATCCAAGTAGATGACAGATCCAACTTGAGATGCCTCTCCCCGGAAGAAGCCTCGTATGCCCTGTAAGAACTCCATGAAGGCATAGGCGGAGCCCACTCGGGATAAAGGTCCCTCGCTATGAAAGTTTTGAACTACAGGTACTTCTGGCCTACTCTACTTCGAGATGCCGAGTAACACGTCCGGCAATGCAGCCCTTGTCAGCAGTTCTCCAACATCCGCCGATTACTTCAAGCACAACTTATATCTCTCTTGAGTCTAATTCCCTTCGCAATGTGGGGGATGGACTTGCTAGGTCCATTTCCACCAGCTCCCGACCAGCTCAAGTTCCTTGTCGTGGCAATCGAATACTTCTCTAAGTGGATCGAGGCCGAATCTCTGGCCACTATTACTGAGAACAAAGTGCTGCAGTTCTTCTGGAGAAATGTAATATGTAGGTTCAGCGTACCTCGGGTCCTGATAATAAATAATGGAACATAGTTTACAGGAGCAGCATTCCGATCTTTATGTGAAGACCTCGGCATTCAGCAATGCTTCTCCTCCGTCTTCCATCCTCAGTTCAATGGTCAAGTACAGAATGCCAATAGGCAGATCCTCTCCGGCATCAAGAAGAGACTAGATAAATTGGCCAAAGGCTTATGGGCGGAACAACTTCCTAACGTACTGTAGAACTACCGCACTACGAAATGGACCACTACAGGAGAGTCGCCCTTCAACCTCACCTATGGGTCCGAGGCCGTAATCCTCTTGGAAGTTGGTTTGCCATCCCCTCGCCTTATTGCCTATGATGAAGAGCAGAACGCCAGAGAGCTCTGGGCGAATTTGGACCATATTGATGAGCTCTGTGAAAGAGCTTCAATTCGCCAGCAAAATTATCAGAGAAGAATCGAGCAGGCCTACAACAAAAGAGTCCGTCTCACCGATCTTAAGGAAGGGGACTTAGTCCTCAGAAAGCTAGCTATCTCATTTTCCAGCCAAAAGAGTAAGCTAGCTCCGAATTGGGAAGGATCGTACAAGGTTTCCATGGTAGTCCGGCCAGGAGCATATCGTCTTGAAGACCTTGAAGGCAGAGAGACACCAAGAACTTGGAACACTGACCACTTACTGAAGTACCAAGAGGGTGTTTGAATGCCTCTCCGAGTACATTCAAGTGTCGAGCCCTTCCTTTCATTTTACTTTTGTACTTGCTTCTTTATTTTCTCATTATAATAACAGCTTGCAACTGAGAAGCAGCCGATTAGCAGTTTTCAATAAAGAACTTCTTTCCCTTGACGATTCTCTTGTGATTATTTTATCTCTCTGTTTAAGACCTTTAATTGCTTTTACTCGAACGACGTGTTCGGAGTCCAAAACTTGGCTCGATTTCGCTTCGCAAGCTCGTTCTTAAGCGAGCTAGAAGTGGTTTGCCATTCGGAACTGCTCCCACAACCGTTGAAATTTACTCAAACGACGTGTTCGGAGTCCAAAACTTGTCTTGATTCCGCTTCGCAAGCTCGCTCTTAAGCGAGTTAGAAGTGGTTTGCCATTCGGAACTGCTCCCACAACCATTGAAATTTACTTGAACGACGTGTTCGGAGTCCAAAACTTGGCTCGATTCTACTTCGCAAGCTCGCTCTTAAGTGGGCTAGAAGTGGTTCGCCATTCGGAACTGCTCCCACAACCGTTGAAACTTACTCGAATGACGTGTTCGGAGTCCAAAACTTGGCTCGATTCTGCTTCGCAAGCTCGCTCTTAAGCGAGCTAGAAGTGGTTCGCCATTTGGAACTGCTCTCACAACCGTTAAAATTTACTCGAATGATGTGTTCGGAGTCCAAAACTTGGCTCGATTCTGTTTCGCAAGCTCGCTCTTAAACGGGCTAGAAGTGGTTCTCCATTCGGAACTGCTCCCACAACTGTTGAAACTTACTCGAACGATGTGTTCGGAGTCCAAAACTTAGCTCGAATCCGCTTCGCAAGCTCGCTCTTAAGCGGGCTAGAAGTGGTTCGCCATTCAGAACTGCTCCCATAACCGTTGAAATTTACTCGAACGATGCTTTCGGAATCCAGACCACTGGGCTGGATAAACTGACGAAATTTCTACAACTATACTAGACATGGGAGAAGAATACTTGGAGGAGTGCTTGAATGAATGCCCCACTGCTTCACTTGGCTGGATAACTGATGAAGATATTCAGGCATACATTTCCAAGCGACTTGCATTCCAAGCTGCGTATTGGAAAAAAAAACTTTCTCCCCAAAATTCGTGCAAGATCTCGATCAGACGGCTCAGATTGGACCACGACCACAAAATGACAAGATAACATTTTCTCGTGATCCACACCATCTTTTATATCGAGATCCGTGCAAGATCTTCAGATGGAAGGTTCAGATCGTGCCACGTCCCTCGGAATCCAAATCCAAGCGACTGGCGATCCGAGCTACGTATTGGAGAAAAACAACTTTCTCCCCAAAATTCGCGCTAGATCTCGATCAGGCGGCACAGATTGGACCACGACCACAAAATGAAAAGATAGCATTTTCTCGTGATCCACACCGTCTTTTACATCGAGATCCGTGCAAGATCTTCAGACGGACACCTCAGATAAAGCCACGTCCCTCGGAGTTCAAAAGTTTGGCAAAATCCCACTTCTACTCCTCGCTCTTAAGCGAGCTAGAAATGGTCTGTCCTCCAGAAACACTCTTACAACCATAGAGGATTAACTGAACACGCCAATACAAACGCAAAGGAGTAAAACAAGCTTTCACTTCTATAAAAGTTTAAATTTCAAGGAAACTCAAGTTACAAGACCAGCTACTCTTATCTACGATGAGTTACAAAATTCGAAAAGCCAAAATTACAAGACTACTTCAACGACTCTTAGGAAGGGGGATGTTCCTCTTAAGAGACAAGCAGGGACGGCGTACACCTTGTCATTGCGATCCCGCACTCGTTGAGGTCCCCAAGCAAGCAAGCATAGTAGTGTCTCTCAGTGTTGCACCGGCTAAGGCTTCGCTCGACGAAGCAGCCACCCCACTTTGTGCATCGGCAGGGCTTCGACGAACAATTGGCGATCGAGTTGCAAGCTCGTAAAAGGAAATCCCCCTCTCGCTTTCTTCACGAGTACACGACGCACTTCTGACATTGACCCGCCCTGATTGGGGTTTTAGGTGAGTGACCTCCTCCTTTAGCTCAACGATTCGTTGCTTCAGAGAGTCATCCTTCACGGCTATCTTGAAGCGAGGAAGCCGAGCGGAGCCTTCGGCACCGGAGCTGTCGGCAATAATTCGACGGAGATGAGTAACCTCGATGCTCCTATCCACCGTAACCCTCTTCAGCTCGTCAACCTCCGCCATCAATTTTCCCATCGCTATTGTTTGTTCTTCTCTCCCCGCCAGGAGCTCGTCTTCCGTTGTCTTCAAGTGGTGAATCTGAGCCAATAGTTCACCTCTCTCCGCTAAAACATCAGACAACGCCTTCTTTAGTTGCTTCATCTCGGAGAGACGCTTCGACAGCTTTAGCTTGAGGCGGTCCAAGTCCAACTCGCTCTTGATAAAACCTCTCGACTGTGAGAGAGGGCCAACTTCATCGCCTTTAAATCAGCTCGAAGACGAGAGACTTCAGCTGCTGAACTCAACTCGGCGACCTGAAAGCAAAAACATGTCAACGCTGAAGTCAACTCGGCGACCTGAAAAGCAAAAATATGTCAACTCTAAACATCGGGAGCACTTAGCAAGAATTCACAGAACAAAAGGTGTTTTCAACACTTAGCGAAATTTTCAATAACGAGGTGTTCACAACACTTGAGTTCTCAACACAAAGAGCAGAAGGGCAAATTCAAATCAAGATCAAAATCTCAACACGCCAAATCTCATAAAGTTGGCAGTTTCATTAAAGTTCAAAAGAAAAGTACATGAGAGCGGTGGCCAGTCCGCGGTTCGGCATTACAACAAAAAAAACAACAACAAACAAAATAAAGGACAAATGAGTCAGGGGTCCACCTCGCGGTGCTGCTCCGAAGCATCCTCGATCGGCAAAGTGACAAGTGCTCCGTCAAGGTTCGCCTCATTCTCGCTGTCCCCCTCGGTCTCATCACCCTCTAGTTCGGGTTCGGCCTCTACCAGAGGGATAAACTCCTCGCCTTCTATGGGGTCGTAAAAGTAATACGATGAACCGTCGAAGGCGGGGACGTGAGCGGCCACGTGCTTCAGTGCTCGGGCGTAGGCCTCCTCCATGTTCGTCATCATGTGGGATTCTGCCTCGTCCCGAACTGCCTTCTCTGCCTCCGCCACTTTCAGCGCTTGGCCTTTCAGCGCCTCCTCGGACGCCTTTAAGGCCTTCGCAAGCTCCTCCGCAAGGCGAACCCTCTCGTTCTCCAACGCCTCGACCTTGGCAGTCTCGGCTGCAGAGTGCCTTAGCGCCTTGGCGAGCTTCGTCTCGAGGGCCCCCACCTCAGTCGCGCGCGAAGCCGAGAGGCGCTGCTCGGCCTCGAACAGCTTAACCGCCTTGGAACGCTCCGATCTCTCCCGATCGTTCGCCAACTGCATCTTCTTCTCTTGCTCGGCGAATTGCTCGAGCATGTGGCTGAAGTGGCAGAAGGTCTGTGAGCAAAACGAAGGAGAAGAAATGATTAGAACCGAACAATAAACTTAGAAATTTTTTTTGTTATCATAAACAACTCAGACTTACCGACATAGTCGACCGAGCTATCTCCAGGGCATTGTCGCCCACAGAGCCGACCCTCAGCACGGCATGTTCCTTCGGGGTCGGCAGGTGATGTGTCTAATTTATATACAAATATTTGTACTCATTTACCTATTAAAATGGCTTGTTTTCGCTGAAATTTTCTATAATTCATCTTATTTCTATATGATTTCATTTAATTAATTATTTTTGAAGAAATATTATTTTTGATGCAAAAAGTAAAGAATTGTGAAAAAAAAATCAACAAACAAAGTAAAATAATTGATTTATCGATTTTATTGTTTTGTTGAGTTAAAATTGCGACAAATAAATTTTAAAAGGATTTTTATACGCTAATATGATATAAAGTTAGTTTAATTAATTTTAAGCTAATTCAATTTATTTTATTTAAAAAATCCTAATTTTTGGTATTATTTTGTGTATGCAGCAGCACGTGGTGGAAATAAAAGGAAGAAAAGAAAGAAAGGGAAATAAATAAAATTCTGGGTTATAAAAGGAAGGAAATAAAGGAAGAGTGGACTTTTATGCAAAAAGCGCAACCCTAATTCTCCTTCCCGTTCTCTATAAGAAGAAGCAAAGAAGAGAGAGATGACTAAGAGGTGACGGCTGTACAATAACACAAAAGAAACAAAAAGAAAAAGTAAGGGAGAAAGAAGGCGTGTGCGAGTTCCAAGGCGAAACAGAAGCGTGTGGGCAGTAGGGCTGCTGTCTTCTTTGGCGCAGTATTCGAAGTGCACCCAACGATTGCTACTTTGACCTGGCGACTCCTTCGTCCTCTCTTTTGCGTGCCGAACTAATAAATAGAGGGACAGAGAGAACAAGAGCTGCTGACTTGGCGACCCCTTCTTCCTTTCTTTCTGACGCGCGAAATCCAAGTCTGAAGAGACAGAAGCAGACAGGTGGGATCAGACGCCTGTGCTGCTGTCTTCTTTGTCCTGACCTGGGCGCGCTGACCAAGGGGGCTGACGTGGACTGGGGCTTTGGCGAGGAAAACGACGCAGAGGCAGCAGCTTTCTGGAGCTGAGTTGGCGACATGACAGGTCGCTGCTTTTTCTCCTCCTACGTGCTGACGTGGACTGCAACTTTTTGGCTTCGGTTTTTAAGGCAGAGAAGAGAGAAATGACTGGTTTGAATTAATTTTTGCATTCCTTTTTGTATCTTTTCTTCTCAAATATATTCTAGATGCGATCCAAACATTTTTATTAATTGCAAAATGAACATGAACTGAATTTATTGTTCTAGAGGCTAAGATGTAGCCGAGTTTTGTAGAACACAAATTTTGATTCCTTATTATTACCCTATTTTTCCTGGTTGTGTTTTAATTTTTATTATTTATGCGTACAACATGGTGGATAGACATTTGTATGATTTTTCAAATCATAAAGAGACCGAACAGGTTATTTGTGATTAATAAAAATTAAGACCGTATATTGGAGGACGTGATCGTTAAGAAATCCAATTTCTCAACTAATAATTTGATGGATAGACGAAGAATTAGTTGAGAATAATTTTTAGACTACGTGGATAGAGTGGTTAATATTTTTAGGATTTTGGTCGACAATTTGGGAAATATAATATTTTTATTTATAAGGAATTATAATTTGTGTGTGTGATAAACAAGGTGAACCAAGAGCCCTAGAACTAATTTTACCCTTAACAAATTACAAGAGCTTCACTGTTTCACAGCCCTCTCCCTCTTCACCAATTTAGTTAGATTTAGTTAGATTAATTTAATTTAGTTATTTTATCCTTATAAAATTCGATCTTCCAAATAGTGATTCATCTAGTGATATCGGTACTCAGTAAAATATCTAGTCCCTGTGGGTTCGACACTCTACTCACCTATCTATATTACTTGTGCGATTTTGTACACTTGCAAATTCAACATCAAGTTTTTGGCGCCGTTGCCGGGGATTAGTTATTCTTTTATTGATATTGAAAAATTGCTAGATTATTGCTAATTTGGATTCTTTGTAATTATTTTTATTTTTATTATTTTACATCTTTCCTTTACTAACTTTACTTTTATTTTTATTTTTATTTAGTTTTCCATTTTTATATTTCAGGACTTAGGATTTTTATTTTTATTGTTTTATTTTTCTTACTTCTTTATTCTTTTGATTTATTTTTATTTTTTTTATTTTTCTTTTTTATTTACTGGTTTTTCAGGGTTTAGGTGTGTATGCCCAGATCTTTACCATTGGAGCCTATACTCTTTGATCCAGAGATCGAAAGGACTTTACGACAGATTAGAAAGAAGAAGAAAGAAAACACCGCATTCTTTTTATCCATGGCGAACGAAGAGAACAAAGCTTTGAGGGATTATGCAATGCCCTCAGTTAATGGAACCTTATCAAGCATAACAAGGCTTGCAGTTGAAGCAAATAATTTTGAAATCAAACCATCAATCATTCAGATGGTTCAGCAGAACCTTCAATTTGGAGGACTACCACATGATGACCCAAATACTCACATCACGAACTTTCTTGAGATATGTGATACCTTCAAATTTAACGGAGTTTCTAATGATGCCATTCGACTTAGACTTTTTCCTTTCTCACTTAGAGATAAGGCAAAGGCTTGGTTGAATTCTTTGCCACAGGGAGCTATTACAACTTGGGAAGGTTTAGCACAAAATTTTTTGACAAAGTATTTTCCCCCAGCAAAAACAGCAAAGTTAAGAAATGACATCACAACATTCACTCAACTTGAGACAGAGTCATTATATGATGCATGGGAGAGGTACAAGGATCTATTAAGGAAGTGTCCTCATCATGAACTTCCAAAATGGCTACAAGTGCAAACATTCTATAACGGTTTGGGGGCTACAAATCGATCCATGGTAGATGCAACAGCTGGAGGTGCCTTAATGAGCAAGACTCATGAAGCAGCTTATGACCTTTTAGAAGAAATGGCATTTAATAATTACCAGTGGTCCTCAGAGAGAACAATGCAAAGAAAAGTGGCGGGAGTTTTTGAACTTGACCCTATTTCTAATTTAAATGCAAAAATTGATTTTTTATCTAAGCAAATAGGGAATATGAATGTTAATGCTATTCAATCTCATATCATTTGTGATTATTATGCAGGAGCTCATTCTAGTGCAGATTGCCAAGTGGGGAACCCTTTTGCGCCATCAAATGCAGAACAAGCAAATTATGTGTCAAATTTTCAAAGGCAAAATAACCCTTATGCAAGCACATACAATCCAAGATGGAGAAATCACCCCAATTTTTCTTGGAACAATAATCAAGGAGGAGCTAGACCACAACAAAATTTTCAACAACAAGAAAAGAAGCCAGCATTAGAAGAAGTGCTCAAGCAATACATGCAAAAGACAGATCAAGCAATTCAAAATATTGCAAATTCAACTTCGGCTTCCATCCACAATCTCGAGGTACAAATTAGTCAAATTTCTAATATTCTTAATGAAAGAGCTGCAGGAACTTTACCAAGCAACACAGTTGTAAACCCAAAGGAGCATGTGAAGGCAATAACACTTAGAAGTGGGGCAACAATTTGGCAGCCACAAATCAAAAATGTAGAACAAGATGTGGATGAAAAACAATGTGAGAATGAACAAACAATGGAAGAACAAACGCAGCAAAAAGGAGAGTCAAGCCAAACCATTTCAGGGAAGTTAAATTCTAACACTTGTACAAATTCTCCTTATGATCAACCTATTCTTTTTCCACAAAGATTTAAAAAGAATAAGCTTGATAATCAATTTGCAAATTTTTTAAATATTTTCAAGCAATTGCATATTAATATTCCTCTTATTGAAGCTTTAGAACAAATGCCTAAATATGCTAAATTTTTGAAGGACATTCTATCAAACAAGAGGAAGCTAGAAGAGCATGAAATGGTGATGTTAACTGAAGAAAGTAGTGCAATTTTGCAAAAGAAGCTTCCACCTAAACTTAAAGATCCAGGGAGTTTTACAATTCCTTGCACTATTGGAAATTCTTCTTTTCATAAAGCACTATGTGATTTAGGAGCGAGTATTAATCTCATGCCATATTCTGTTTTCATAAAACTAGGTATTGGAGAAGCAAAGCCTACAACAATTTCCTTGCAATTGGTAGACAGGTCAATCAAATATCCAAGAGGGATCATTGAAGATGTTTTGGTGAAAGTTGACAAATTCATATTTCCAGCTGATTTTATTGTACTTGACATGGAGGAAGATGAAAAAATCCCTTCGATTTTGGGGAGACCTTTTCTTGCAACAGGGAGAACATTGATTGATGTGCAACAAGGTAAACTTATTCTAAGGGTTGACGACGAACAGGTAACATTTGATGTATTTAAATCCATGGAGCTTCCCTCAGAAGTTCATGCATGCTTTCTAGTAAGTCAAGTCATGGAAGAAACACATTTGGATGAAATTGCTAAATTACATTTAGAAGAATGCTTAACAAATTCAGAAACACTTGAATTAGAAAATGAAGAGATTTGTGATTATGATAAAAATTTGGAAGATACACCACTCATTTTTTCATCACCACAACAACTTGAGCTTAAACAACTCCCATCGAGTTTGAGGTACGCATTTTTAGGCCAAAACTCCACTTTTCCTGTTATTATCAATGATTCTTTGAATAATCTTGAAGAAGAAAAATTGTTGAGAGTTTTGAGAAAACATAAAACTGCCTTATGATGGAACATTTCTGATATAAAAGGGATTAGCCCTTCAATTTCTATGCATAAAATTCTAATGGAGGATGATTTTAAACCTATTGTGTAGCCACAGCGAAGATTAAATCCATCAATGCAAGAAGTGGTGCATAAGGAGGTACTGAAGCTTTTAGATGCAGGTATCATTTATCCAATTTCAGATAGTGCATGGGTAAGTCCTATACATGTTGTGCCAAAGAAAGGAGGAATAACTGTAGTAAAAAATGATAATAATGAGCTAATACCAACAAGAACAGTCACGGGATGGCGAGTATGCATAGATTATCGAAGACTAAACGATGCAACTAGAAAAGATCATTTTCGATTACCTTTCATTGACCAAATGCTTGAAAGACTTGCAGGACATTCTTACTATTGTTTTCTTGATGGGTATTCGGGGTACAATCAAATTGCTATAGCACCAGAAGATCAAGAAAAGACAACCTTTACTTGCCCATATGGAACTTTTGCATATAGAAGGATGCCTTTTGGTCTTTGTAACGCCCCCGCCACATTTCAACACTGCATGATGTCAATTTTTTCTGATATGGTTAAGAAATTTATTGAAATTTTTATGGATGATTTTTCAGTTTTTGGTCATTCATTTGATAATTTTTTATCTAACTTATCTTTGGTTTTGCAGCGTTGCGAGGAAACAAATTTGGTTCTAAATTGGGAGAAATGTCATTTTATGGTGAAAGAAGGAATTGTGTTAGGGCACAAAGTTTCCTTTAAGGGAATTGAAGTGGATCGTGCTAAAATTGATGTCATTGAAAAGCTACCACCACCAACTAATATTAAAGGAGTGAGAAGTTTCTTGGGTCATGCAGGATTTTATCGAAGATTTATAAAAGATTTTTCTTTAATCACTAAGGCTCTTTGCAAACTTTTAAATAAAGACACACCTTTTAATTTTTCTCATGATTGCTTGCATGCTTTTGAAACATTGAAAAAGAAATTGATTTCAGCACCTATTATTATTGCACCAGATTGGAATATGCCTTTTGAATTAATGTGTGATGCTAGTGATGTGACAATAGGTGCTTTTTTAGGGCAAAGAAAAGATAAATTTTTTCACACCATTTATTATGCAAGTAGAATTTTGACAGAAGCACAGCTTAATTATGCTACTACTGAAAAAGAATGATTAGCTGTTGTATATGCTTTTGACAAATTCCGATCTTATTTGATAAGTTCAAAGGTGGTTGTGTACACGGATCATTCAGCTCTCAAATACTTGCTTGCAAAGAAGGACGCCAAACCTAGATTGCTTCGTTGGATTTTACTTCAACAAGAATTTGATGTGGAAATAAAAGACAAAAAGGGTGTGGAAAATGTGGTGGCCGATCATTTATCTCGCATTGAACCAAAAGATGAACAAAATTTGCAGGTTACACCAATCAATGAAGAATTTCCAGATGAGTATTTAATGATGATACAAACTCCTCCATGGTATGCCGACATGGTAAATTATTTGGTATCAAAAATTCTACCTCCTGATTTTACTTATCAACAACAGAAGAAATTTTTCTCTGACTTGAAATATTATTTTTGGGAGGAACCTTTCTTATTTCGCCATTGTGCAGATCAAGTAATAAGGAGATGTGTGCCTGAAGAGGAAATGGAAAGCACACTCAAACATTGTCATACATTGGAATGTGGTGGCCATTTTAGTGGAACAAAAATAGCAGCAAAAATCTTACAATCAGGATTCTTTTGGCCCTCAATTTTTAAAGATGCTTTTAATTTTGTTAAATTATGTGATAATTGCCAAAGGGTGGGAAATATTTCTAAGAAACATGAGATGCCCCTAAATAATATTTTAGTGATTGAATTATTTGATGTTTGGGGGATAGATTTTATGGGTCCTTTTCCATCCTCATTTTCTAATAAATATATTTTGGTTGCTGTAGATTATGTCTCCAAGTGGGTGGAAGCTGTTGCACTACCAACAAATGATGCAAGAGTAGTGGTGAACTTCATTAGAAAAAATATCTTCTCACGATTTGGAGCTCCAAAAGCAATTATTAGTGATGGAGGAACACATTTTTGCAACCGTCAATTTAATGCTTTACTTGCTAAGTATGGAGTTACTCATCATGTGGCCACACCATATCATCCTCAAACAAGTGGCCAAGTGGAGGTTTCAAATAGAGAGTTGAAGCGAATACTTGAGAAAACAGTGAATATGGCACGAACGGATTGGGCAAGAAAATTGGATGATGCATTATGGGCCTAAAGGACGGCATTTAAAACACCAATTGGAATGTCCCCATATAGATTGGTGTATGGTAAAGCATGTTACTTACCAGTTGAACTTGAGCATCGCGCTTATTGGGCAATGAAGACACTAAATTTTGACATGAAAGATGCTGGCGGAAAAAGAATGTTGCAACTAAATGAGATGGATGAGTTTCGCAATGATGCTTATGAAAATGCCAAGATCTATAAAGAAAAGACTAAACGATGGCACGATAAGCATATTTTGAGAAGGGAATTCAAGGAAGGGGAGAAAGTATTGTTATTTAATTCAAGATTTAAACTTTTTCCAGGAAAATTGCGATCTAGGTGGACGGGTCCATTTGTTGTCACACGAGTGTTTTCATATGGAACAATAGAAATTTATGATGAGCAAAAAGGGACATTCAAGGTGAATGGACAACGATTGAAGCCATACATGGGTAATGAAGTTGGCAAGGAAATCATGCACATCGAGAAGGCCAAACAATAATGAAAAGATGAAGAAAGTTTGGCTGAAGACTTAAAACTTAGCGCTTCTTGGGAGGCAACCCATGTTTTATTTTATTGCATTTAGTTTTGATTTATCTTTTAGTTTATTTTTATTTTTATTTTTGATTTTATTTTGTAGGATTGCATAAATTTTGGAAGTCGCCGGGCGGAGCTGTTTTGAACACCTTTATTGATGGCTGTTTTTGAGCAGTTTGGATTCAGAATCTGGAAAAGTGATTCAACGAGAAGTTGTAGAAAATTGTCTTAGCTTTCCAGCAAAAAATAAATCAGCCCATTTCGACATCTACAGATCCAGATATCGCCAAAATACTGAAGGCTGCGCGTGCAGAAATTTAAAGACGAATCAGGGGAGATATTCTAAACTTTTTGCATTCTTTTTGTTTTTCCTTTTCTTTCCCGTTGAGGACAATGTGATATTTAAGTTTGGGGGGAAGGTTTACAAATTTATTTTTATTTTTATTATTTTAGAAAAGAAAAAAACAAAATTTTAAAAAAGGATTTCAATTAGGCTCACCATTACACATTTTGAGTTCTTTATTGTGATAAGCATTGAAACAATTTTTTTGGGATAAACAATTTTTTTTATAAAGCAATATTAAGCATACTTATTTACTTTAGGATTATTGAGTTTCAAAATTCCTTACAAAATTGTGTGGGTCATGCTATTATACATAAAAGGCAAATGTGATGCTTTTTCTTGTGATTATCCCCTTTGATCTAGTCCTAAACAGGATTTAAGTAAATAGAGTAATAATGAAAAGAAAAAAAAAATTTAAGAATAAAGTCAATCTACTCCAATGTTTTGAGTTGCTTAGTAACTAGGGGTATTCATCACAAATGTTTACTTTTACGTAAAACGGCAATTTGAAATATGAGTATGCAAAGCACTTTAAGGTTGTGACTTGTTGAGTAACCAGGTGAATTCATCACAAATGATTTGCATTCGCGTAAAAAGGCAAGTGACAACTTAAAGAAGGGACTAAAAAAAAATAAAAAAAAATCTCTAGTTTGCTACTCGGTTTGTAGTAGAGAGAAGGGATAATCAAAGATTGAGTTGTTGCATAATATAATTACATTAATTGCATGAAAAATGCGATTGGGTTGGGAGTTATGAATAAATAATTGCACTGGAGAATGTGGGTATGCTTAGGTTGACTTTATTTGCAATTGTTTATATTTTTAATTGAAATTTTGATGCTTGCATGATAAGATCTCTTGGTGTGATGGGTTGAGTCTACTATTATTATTCCCTTGTTTATTATTCTACTTTTTGCTCGAGGACAAGCAAAATCTTAAGTTTGGGGGTATTTGATGTGTCTAATTTATATACAAATATTTGTACTCATTTAACTATTAAAATGGCTTGTTTTCGCTGATATTGTCTATAATTCATCTTATTTCTATATGATTTCATTTAATTAATTATTTTTGAAGAAATAATATTTTTGATGCAAAAAGTAAAGAATTGTGAAAAAAAATCAACAAACAAAGTAAAATAATTGATTTATCGATTTTATTGTTTTGTTGAGTTAAAATTGCGACAAATAAATTTTAAAAGGATTTTTATACGCTAATATGATATAAAGTTAGTTTAATTAATTTTAAACTAATTTAATTTATTTTATTTAAAAAATCCTAATATTTGGTTTTATTTTGTGTATGCAGCAGCACATGGTGGAAATAAAAGGAAGAAAAGAAAGAAAGGGAAATAAATAAAATTCTGGGTTATAAAAGGAAGGAAATAAAGGAAGAGTGTGGACTTTTATGCAAAAAGCACAACCCTAATTCTCTTTCCCGTTCTCTATAAGAAGAAGCAAAGAAGAGAGAGATGACTAAGAGGTGACGGCTGTACAATAACACAAAAGAAACAAAAAGAAAAAGTAAGGGAGAGAGAAGGCGTGTGTGAGTTCCAAGGCAAAACAGAAGCGTGTGGGCAGTAGGGCTGCTGTCTTCTTTGGCGCAGTATTCGAAGTGCACCCAACGATTGCTACTTTGACCTGGCGACTCCTTCGTCCTCTCTTTTGCATGCCGAACTAATAAACAGAGGGAGAGAGAGAACAAGAGTTGCTGACTTGGCGACCCCTTCTTTTTTTTCTTTCTGACGCGCGAAATGCAAGGCTGAAGAGACAGCAGCAGACAGGTGGGATCAGACGCCTGTGCTGCTGTCTTCTTTGTCCTGACCAGGGCACGCTGACCAAGGGGGCTGACGTGGACCGGGGCTTTGGCGAGGAAAACGACGCAGAGGCAGCAGCTTTCTGGAGCTGAGTTGGCGACATGACATGTCGCTGCTTTTTCTCCTCCTACGTGCTGACATGGACTGCAACTTTTTGGCTTCGGTTTTTGAGGCAGAGAAGAGAGAAAGGACTGGTTTGAATTAATTTTTGCATTCCTTTTTGTATCTTTTCTTCTCAAATTTATTCTAGATGCGATCCAAACATTTTTATTAATTGCAAAATGAACATGAACTGAATTTATTGTTCTAGAGGCTAAGATGTAGCCGAGTTTTGTAGAACACAAATTTTGATTCCTTATTATTACCCTATTTTTCCTGGTTGTGTTTTAATTTTTATTATTTATGCATACAACATGGTGGATAGACATTTGTATGATTTTTCAAATCATAAAGAGACCGAACAGGTTATTTGTGATTAATAAAAATTAAGACCGTATATTGGAGGGCGTGATCGTTAAGAAATCCAATTTCTCAACTAATAATTTGATGGATAGGCGAAGAATTAGTTGAGAATAATTTTTAGACTACGTGGATAGAGTGGTTAATATCTTTAGGATTTTGGTCGACAATTTGGGAAATATAATATTTTTATTTATAAGGAATTATAATTTGTGTGTGTGATAAACAAGGTGAACCAAGAGCCCTAGAACTAATTTTACCCTTAACAAATTACAAGAGCTTCACTGTTTCACAGCCCTCTTCCTCTTCACCAATTTAGTTAGATTTAGTTAGATTAATTTAATTTAGTTATTTTATCCTTATAAAATTCGATCTTCCAAATAGTGATTCATCTAGTGATATCGGTACTCAGTAAAATATCTAGTCCCTGTGGGTTCGACACTCTACTCACCTATCTATATTACTTGTGCGATTTTGTACACTTGCAAATTCAACATCAGCAGGTGGCGCACCGCCTGCATGCACATCCTCACGTCGCCGAGGAAGCCGTCTAACTTCATCACCCTCCAGTCAGGGACGAAGAGTCACTTATGCTCCTCGGTGAGGATGGTCTCCACCTCGATAGTAAGCAGCGACACCTCCAAAGCCAGAGCAGCATTGGCAGAGAACGCCCCGCTCGACGAACCCAGGGCATCTGCCAGAGGAGCCAGAGCAGGCAGTTCCAAAGGGGCTTCGGTCACCGGGACCACAACAACCGAGGGTGTCGCGGGGGCTTGTACTGTTCGGTCGGAAGGTGGTCCCACCGTGGTCCTCTTCCTCTTCCTCGTATCCGTGCCCTTCGCCGAGGCAGCGCAACTCTTCGCCATCAACGCCTAGTAGTCCATACCGGGGGCCTCTACATACAAAGAAAAAGCCGAGCAAAAGAGTTAGAAAAAAAAATGAACACTGAAAGACACTAAGACTAGCAAGATAGAAGAACGAGAGCGTACTGGGGTCGATCGGACTGAGACCTCCACCGAACAAGACCTCCTCGGTTGTGTCCTTCCAACCGAGGGTCGGAAGACCGAGGATTTTAGCCACCACCTCCTCTTCCTCACTTGTGAGCAACGACTCTTTCTTTGCCCACTTCGAGACCCCATCTTTCCACACCGTCAAGAAGCCCCACGACTCGGGACTTCGGATGAGAAAATACTTCTCCTTCTAGTGCTTGATCGAGTCTGGATTCTCGATCAACTTCACCCCTTCCTCGGTGACAAGTAATACCGATCTTCCATCCTGCTCATTCGGCAGATGCGATAGAGGCTCCGAAGCAGAACCAGTTGCGGTTGCGCACCGACCGCTCGGCATTGGAGGACGAAGGTGATTACATGCCGCCACATGTTCAACATAAACAGAACCGGGCTCAAACCGTACCACTGCAGCACCTCGACCACGAAGGTATGCAGTGGTAACCGAAGACCGGCATTGAGTGCATCGTATGGGAAGACGCACGTGTCTGCCGACATCCCCATACATGCTCGGAACCCGGGGCCAGGGTGTAGTAGCGCGTACTCCTTCGGATGTGGAATCCCTTCCTGATCCGGTGCAGATCTTCCTCGGTCATGATTCAAGGGATCTCATCCACCTCGGAAGGATCCCTCGGATTATTCTCCTCATATACTAGAGCCATCCCGCGCACCACTTTCTCTAAAATGTCCTCGGGGTAACTCCTCACTCCGCCGACACTCGACAACGTGGACAGCAGCCGACCTAGCTCTCCTGCAGCCCTTGGAGTCTCAACTATCGTCGACACCCCGACCGGATCAACCACTTCCTTTCCCTTTCTCGGCTTAACCACTACCGCTCGGCCGGTGTCTCGGTCCGAGGTGGGGGTCTCGTCCCCAGAAGAAATTCTAGACATTCTCAAAAAGAAGGGGGAAAAGACTAACCTAGAAGTGACTTGTGTGGTCGGAAAAGATCGCCGGAGTTCAAACTCGCCTTGCCACGAAAGCTAGTAGCGCCGCTCGAGAGCAAAAACACCGCTAGCAAAAGTAAAAGTAAAAGTGAAAGAATGAGAGAAAGAGTGGGGGGGGGTGAAAATTTATAGTAAAAGAAGTGTCTCTTGGGCTTTGTAACGTATAGTCACGACTCTTGGGCCCCCCTCAAGCCCGTTACAGAAGGCTAAACGACAAAGTAGAGAAGAGCGGCGACGGTTCATAAGGGTGGCGACGATTCAGACTAGGCCACACTGCTCAGCAATTCCTCTAGCTCCGAGCCGCCGAGGCACTCTGCCGAGCCATCGAGGGATGCCTCGGATCGAGTCACGTCCCTCGGAATCCAAATCCAAGCGACTGGCGATCCGAGCTGTGTATTGAAGAAAAACAACTTTCTCCCTAACAATCGTGCAAGATCTTGATCAGACGGCTCAGATTGGACCACGACCACAAAATGACAAGATAGCGTTTTCTCGTGATCCACACCGCCTTTTACATCGAGATCCGTGCAAAATCTTCAGATGAACGCCTCGGATCGAGCCACGTCGCTCAGAATCCCGATCCGAGCGACTGGCGATCCGAGCTGCGTATTGCAGAAAAACAAAGTTCTCCCCCAAATTCGTGCAAGATCTTGATCAGACGGCTCAGATTGGACCACGACCACAAAATGACAAGATAGCATTTTTTCGATATCCACACCATCTTTTACAGATTCGTGCCAAATCTCGTAATGAACGGTCCAGATCGCCCCACGTCGCTCGGAATCCTGATACGAGCGATTGGCGATCCGAGCTGCGTATTGGAGAAAAACAACTTTCTCCTCAACAATCGTGCAAGATCTTGATCAGACGGCTCAGATTGGACCATGAAGACAAAACGACAAGATAGCATTTTCTCATGATCCACACCGCCTTTTACATCGAGATCCGTGCAACCCCTCCGATCGAGCCATATCGCTTGGAATCCCAATTCGAGCGACTGGCGATCCGAGCTGCGTATTGGAGAAAAACAAAGTTCTCCCCAACATTCATGCAAGATCTTAATCAGATGTCTCAGATTGGACCACGACCACAAAATGACAAGATAGGATTTTCTCGAGATGCACACCATCTTTTACATCAAGATTCGTACCAGATCTCGTAATGAACGGTCCAGATCGCCCCACGTCGCTCGAAATCCCGATCTGAGCGACTGGCGATCCGAGCTGCGTATTGGAGAAAAACAAAGTTCTCCCCAAAATTCGTGCAAGATCTTGATCAGACGGCTCAGATTGGGCCACGATCACAAAACGAAAAGATAGCATTTTCTCGTGATCCACGTCGTTTTTCGCATCAAGATCTGCACCAGATCTCGTGATGAACGGTCCAGATCGCCCCATGTCGCTCAGAATCGTGATCCGAGCGACTGGAGATCCGAGCTGCTCATACGGGGAAAATAACGCCGAGCAGCACAGACCGACCGATCGTTTCAAAATTCGTGCCTCGGCCTAATGAACGGTCCTGATTCAGCCACATGGCCAAGATCACGTTTTCTCGTGATCCATGCCATAAGGCCTCGAGATTCGTGCAAGATCTCATGATGAACGGTCCAGATCGCCCCACGTTGCTCGGAATCGTGATCCGAGCGACTGGCGATCTGAGCTGCTCATATGGGGAAAATGATGTCGAGTAGCACAGACCGACCGATCGTCTCAAAATTCGTGCCTCGGCCTGATGAACGGCCCCGATTCAGCCACATGGCCAAGATCACCTTTTCTCGTGATCCACGCCATAACACCTCGAGGTTCGTGCAAGATCTCATGATGAACAGTCCAGATTGCCCCACGTCGCTCGGAATCGTGATCCGAGCGACTGGCGATCGGGCTGCTCATATGGGGAAAATAACACCAAGCAGTACAGACCATCAGATCATTCTAAAATTCGTGCCACGATCTGATCAAAGCCCCAGATCCGCCCACATCGCTCAGTACCGCTCGGTCGTCTGATCTCTCAAAATCATACGCTGATTTGAGATGGGCAGTCCAGATTGCGCCATGTCATCAATATTATTAAAAATTAATTTCCTATTTATTAAATTAGAATTATTTATTTAAAAATTGCAAAAAAATGATTAAAATTTCAGAAAAATTAATTAAAAATTCTAAAAAATAATTATGAATCCAGAGAAATATATCTGAGTCCCTGGGTAAATAATTATTACATAGAATGATTAATTAATGCCTCCGAACATTAAATCACCGCTTCGCAAAATTAAATAGATGGTCCGAAAAATAAATTAAAAATTAAGAAACATCACCAAAAGCCCAAGAGAGCTCAAGAACAACCTTGAGCGTGCAACTAATGCTGAAGATCACCATAATACCTCATATAGGGATTCAACACCCCTCATTTGGACTCCGATACAACTCTACAAGCCATTAAAACAGTAAAACTACTCCTCAAAGGCTGATCAAACTCAGTTTCCAGGAGTGGGGGGCTCGTGATATGGCTAAAAATGGGATTAAATTGGAACCAGCCAAATCAGGCACGAATCTCAAAGATCAGGGGTAAAATGGTAATTTTGCCTACAAACGGGTCCGAGATGGGAACTGGGCCTGTTTTCCAAAGGCCCAACAACCCACGAACGGATCCACCTCAACTGGGTGCGGATTCCAACCCGCAAGAAACCCGATCCAGCCGGATAGAATTAGGGTTTATGATTAACCTTAATCAACGGCCCTGATCGCTTCTATCCATTCACTGGGAAGTAGGGATTTGATCTTATCCCGAAACTGGTCCCTAAGGCAGCTATAAATACCCCCATCCCCCACTGTTACCAGGTAATCAATCTTTTGCCAATCAAAGCTCTTTCATAATCTTTCTGATTACTGACTTGAGCGTCGGGGGGTGCGTTGCCGGGATCAACCCCAGTGTTTCGCACCTTTTGCAGGTCAACGGCGGGAGATCACGATCAAACTACAGCAGAAAGGTGTTCAGGTTTGACTATTCAACATCCCAAGAATCCACAAATCTATCTGCTTGCCCCCACACTGATTTCAATGGCGACAGGAACTTAATCCCTCGTCCTACACAAGAGGGCAACTTTTGAAAATTTTTGTGTTCAAATGTCACTATCACCCAATCATTTCCCAATCATTTCCAATTTTTTTAAATATTTTTTTTAGGTTTTTTTTATTTTAATGTCGGACGGAAAATTATCATCCGTCCGTCCTATTTGGATTTCGTAAAATCCAAATTTTGGCTAACAACGACTACAGAGTGCACCCTTTTTTCCTATTTCTATTTGCCAAATACCCAAAATTTGGGTGTCAACGACTACAGATGCTCTTAGAGCATATGTAGTAGTTTGCTATTTACCCAAATTTTTCAAAATTTAAAAAGAAAAGCTCTGTAATCATTGGTCATTTACCCAAAAATTGGGTTTCGCCGCTACAGTAGTCGGCTATATCTGGCAAACGAAATGGCAATTGCCAAAATATAGCAAACGAAAGATAATAACGAAAGATTATTTTTCATCCGAGAGAATTTTTTCACGCGTACTCATCGGACGAGGAATTATTCCCCGTCCCTTAATTTTTATTTTTTTAAACAGTCAGATGGGAAATGATTTCCCATTCATTCCATCTAAAAAAAAACGAAAAACTCACAAACGAAACATTATATACCGTCCCTACATCAGGGAAGTTTTTTTTTTTTTTTTTTTGTGTGTTGAAATATCACTATCTTGCTATTTTAACCATTTTAAAAGTTTTTTTTAACGTTAGATGGAAAATAATTTACTGTCCGTCCTATTTGGTTTTCGTAAAAGCCAAATTTTGGCTAACAACGACTACAGAGCGCCGCTATTTTTGCTATTTGCTATTTGCCAAATGCCCAAAATTTGCCTTTAACGACTACAGATGCTCTTAGAGCATCTGCAGTCATTGTCCATTTACCCAAATTTTGGGAAATTTAGAAATAAAACTGCAGTAGTCGTTGGCTATTTATCCAAATTTTGGCGATAAGATGAACAGTGGTCGGCAAAATTTGGGAGACGAAATGTCTTTTGCCAAAATATAGCAGACGAAAGAATATCTTTCGTTCGTTTAATGGGACGAATGATTATATTTTGTCGGAGACATGGGACAGAAAATGAAACATCGTCTCTACACAATTGCAGTTGAGACATCGTCGGACGAAGAATAATTTATCGTCTGTTGAATTAATTAAAAGAAAACAAAAATGAAGGACGGTAAATAATTTACCGTCCCTTCAATTCTAGCAAAAGACGAAATGGGTGGTCTTTTTTTTTCACTTTGAAAAAATTAAAACCCTATTTTGGCTTTGAAAAAGATGCCCCAGTTTAATTTTTTGGTTTGAAAATTTGGCCCCTGGGTACAACAGTCCATTTACTTTTTTTTTTTTTTTTAATGGTTGGGACGAAAGATTAAGTCTCGTCCAGTACAAAAAAAAAAAATTAAAAAAACCAAAAACTTTCATCGGACGGGAAATGATTCTCCGTCGGTTCTAATTTACCTGTACATATCGCTTGGACGATAGATAATCTTTTGTCTGACCAAAATTTTAGCTTTCGACCACTACAGCGCCAACTCATTTTTTCTATTTTCGTTTACCAAATACCAAAAATTTTGCTCACGACGACTATAGATGCTCTTAAAGCATCCATAGTCGTTTGCTATATTTGCCAAATTCCCATTTCTTTAGAAATACTGGTCTGTAGTTTTTGCTATTTTGCTATATTTTGGCAAAATAGCTACAGTGCGTTTTCATATTTGAGAAATGAATTGACGATTCTTAAATTATAGGAGACAGAACATGTTGTTCCGTTCATTTTTTTTAAAATCTCATCGGACGAAACATGTTGTTTCGTCCTAAATTTTTTATAATTTTTTTTAAAGATCTGACGAAACATGTTGTTCCGTCACAATAAAAAAAATTAAAAAAAAATTAAAAAAAATTAAAAAAAATTAAAAAAATGGAACGGGACGGGACATGTCCGATCTCAAAATTGGACAAACGGACAACATGTCCCGTTTGAAGCTTTTGCTGTCACTTTCACACACTTTAACCCATTAATTAACACACTAATCACTATGAGTAACTATTTAATAAATATTTAGTATTATTTTAATCAATAATTAAGTAACTAATTACTGTTTAATTAATCAAAAATGCCTTTTGGGACGGATTAACATGTTTTGTCCGATTAAAAAAATAATTCTTTCTCAAAATTTGAGTAACGAACCACTGTGGCGAACGAAGCTTTTGCCCTTTACTATTTCTCATTTTGGCATATATTATAGCAAACGATTGTGGATGCTCTTATTAACACAAATAAAAAAAACTAGAAAAAAAGAATATAATTGCTTCCTCAATTTTTTTTTAATGTAAGGAAGGGGGAAAAAGTTACTCCGATGTAAGCAAATTATTAGGTAACTTTTTTAGTTTAGTAATATTTTGATAATATGTTATTTTAGTAATATTTTGGTACCATTATTTACAGATAAGAAAAAAAACAAAATACACACATCTGACTAAGTACAATAACTAATTAGATGAGTTTTAGTTTAGTTAATTTTTTGTTTGGATGAATGAATTTGGACAAGTCTCAACAAATTTTAGAACATCATAATTAAAGGTTAAAAGAAAAGATTTTTTGCTTTTGAGGATGTTCAAGAGTATGAATCTTCTCGAGGCATGACGAAGCTACAAAAATATTCACCACTTATTTTATGGACCATGTAGTTCATGAAATGTTAACCACCTCTCTGTGAATTCCTCCGAATATATAATTTTCATTATTTCTTATTTTAGAAAGATAAAATAAGGTATATTGGAAATTAGATTTATAATCACTCTTATAAGACTAAATTCTTTTGCCACCAACCAAGTTACTCTTTCATACTCGGGGCAGCCCTGGTGGTGGGCGGGTGGTGCAGCCTTGGTGGTGCAAGTGCACAAGACCCCCGATTTTCAAGAGCCCCCAAAATTCTGTATATTATATGAATATTAAATAATTAAGACACAAATTTGTTAGAAAAACTGAGGATCTTGTTGAGTCATCAACATAATCAACACAAACCACCAAGCAAAACTAGATCACACAAATCACCCAAAGCACACAAGAATTATCCCGATTGGGATTTTCGCCTTAATCCGGCAAAAGAAGAACCAAGATATTATTTCAACTAGAGAATATATAAGAATATTACAATTCTCACCATGACTCTCTCTCAAGCCTAACTGGAAATTGGTTGTTGCTTACAATAGAGAAACTCTCTCACCCTCTCATATGAAGTACTCTCTTCTTCTATTCGGCCCTCAATAGAATCATATCATTCTAGGAACCGTTTACATTATATTTATAGATCAAGAGAAACCCCAGTTTGATACACTTGATACATTAACCATCTGATTACTACTGAAGAGATAACCCTGCATTGGGAGCCGCACAATCTGACTTAAAGACGAAGTTGGGCTTCTCATAAATTTGCAAGATCCAACCCAAATAATCCATCAGTGCCACGGTCGGTTGACCGTTCCCTTCTTGGGAACCCTGTGCAGTCGGAGCGGTCGAACGACCCCAAGTGCGGTTGACTGCAACTCCACTTGTTTGCTACCGCTGATTGTTTTCCTTCTTCTTCGATGCCTCACTTCGATCCATCCCAACACTTCATCGTCTTCTTCATTGGACATGTGTATGCAAGACATAAAAACCCAACAATCTCCACCTTGGATTGCATACTCATGAATCCATACCTGTATGATTTAAAACTGTCACGCCCCGCTTTCCAAAAATATGGAATACGAGAGTGTCACGAAGCCCAGCGAATGATTTTAACATCATCCATAAGCTGTAGGATCGACTCAGCATCATAACAAGAATATAACCAGATTTATATATGACCAAGCATGCATGAATAATTTATTAAGCAACAGAAAATAATTTAAACAAATAATAATATTCAAATAGTTCTTATGTCTGAATCAGGTTAAAACTCGGGAACATCAGCCCGTTACAAGTCTTAAACAGAAAGAATAAATAATTTAGGAAAAGTAAATATTCTAAACAAGTCTTTTCTCCACTTGCAGGTTAAAACCTCTGCTCACCAATTCCAGCAGGTAGCTCGTCTCTAAAGTCTGCTTAATAAATATAAACGGAAAAACATAGAGAAAACAAGAGAAAATGCCCTTAGTGCAAGTTAGGGCCACAAATAGTAAAAACGAATACAAGTAATGTGGAACAAGAATTGGAATTAAGAATGTAACAAGGATACAACAAGTAGTGGAAAACCAAGAACTAGCTAGCAAGGGGGACATCTTAGTAAACAGGCTGGATAACAATTACTAATGGTGAAATAAGTGACAAGTGAACACGTAGGGGTATCTAACCTCAACTGACAAGTCTCAAGTCCAGTGTCAAGTAACAAGTATCAAGTTTAGTGTCAAGTATCAAGTCTCATGTCAAGTGTCAAATACAAGTATCAAGTGAGCAAGTATCGAGTTGCAAGTATCAAGTATTAAATTCAAGTATCAAGTCTCATGTATCATGTAGTCAAGTATCGTGTAAGCATGTATGAAGTTCAAGTTTCATGTATCAAGTCTTGTAGTTATTACTATGCAGGTAGCACTTCATGCATCCATTCTTTTACTACATGATTGCTACAGTCAACACAATTTTGTTTAGGCCTAGTAATGGAGTCTATAAAACGGTGTACTCAGGTATCAAGTATCAAGCAAGTCATGCTCATGAATCGGGTAATCATACTAGTTCATGTGTCAAGTAATAATAAGACAAGTCATGAATCATATATATATACTAGTTCATGGATCAATAATATACTAGTCCATGAATCGATTTATAATATACTAGTTTATGAATAAAATAATATACTAGTTCATGAGACATGTATCAAGTGGGAAACACGGGCCCCCTTCCGAGTACACTTACCTATATTGTCCACCACTATGGTCTTTCCCTTAACCCCAGCTTATTACTTTTATTAAATTTTTTTTTATCAAGCAAGCATACATGTGTGCGAAACAAGTCAAGAAATCATGGTCGTGGACATGGAACAATTTTAGGGTAATTGTATGGCATATTCGAGGGTCGACATGAATAAAAATAATACGAACAACGGAAATCCCAAATCTGGACAGCACGACGTTGCTGTACCAAAATAGTGATTCCCGTTGCCACGAAATAGCAAAAGTGGATCCGTCAGGAGATCTACAAACTAGACTTCTGCTTGGTTCCAACACATGTAATTAAGGTACAAACAAGTGGTGGGAACACGTGTCAAAACAGCGAATTACACAGCTAAAGTGTTCAGGCAGAAATTGTGTTTCTGAGTTTATACATGAGAAATAGTGTTGAAATAATGCTAATTAATTCTAAGAAATTTTGGGAGGTTCTCTAGGGTATCCAGCAACCACATGTAAAATTTCAAGTTAAAAGCTTGCTGTTAACATAGTTAAATTAATTTGTAAACTAAAGGTGTGCAGTAGTCTGGCGAATCTGCGTCTACCGACATAGTTGCAGTAAAACTATGATAACCCCTAGACCGTAACCCGGAATTCAAAAATTTCGGAGGCTATCGATATCTAGACATCCAGAGCTACACTTACTATTCAGGGCTCGGGTTCAGATTCTGATGTTAAAGGGGTCAAAACAACATAACAAGATTCAGGACAGCAACATGTGGGAATGTCTTACGTGTATAGGTTGCATAGAAATTGGTTATTAGGCATCTAGGTTAATGTGTGATACAAATACAGGGTAATAGTTATTAAAACAGCAAGTAATATTTATTTTTCAACTCTAGTGGGTACAAGTTCATCACATACAAGATATAACATATGTCTATAAATCTAGAGCTCCTTAATTTCATGTGTCCATGTGTTCAGGGGATAAAATGAGTCCAAGTAGTTGTAATATAATACAATAAAATTATTATGACTCTTAAGATTATGAAATTCATGGGAATTAATATTTGATCAACAACGACGAGTTAAAGAGGAGTCACAATTTCTAACTATTTGTAGTATTTTCAAGGAATACTTGTACTAGAACAAAAATGTGTACAAGAAGAATACTTGCCTTGATTGAAGACGATTAGATCCGATTGTTGAAGAAAATGGGATCGAAAATTCCCGGGCGAAGTCTCCCAAAAGTACGTGTGAAGCACGTGCGAAAATCCAACAGTAGGGCGAATTTTCCCCACACAGGATCAGCCCAGAACAGCAAACAGCGTTCAGGATCTGGCATACCAAAACAGCAAAACACCAGAATCGACTAATCAGATCTCTCCTTTGCAGCGGATCGGGGCCAGAACACGGGACGACGAGTGGGATCCGGTGTGGCAAAACACGGGACATCGATCAGATCAGGCTGCGTTGCACGGATCTTGAAGCGATCCAATGGTTGAGATTCGATCCCGCCAATCCTGTTCCTTCTTCCTTCTTCGTCGAAACAACGAGCGAGAGAGAGAGGGAGAGTGGCGGCGATGGCTTCGACGGTGACGAGGCGAGGCTCACGATGACGAGGAGGATGACAGCAGCTGAATCAGCGGCGCGACGTCGAGAAGCGATGCAATGCGCGGCTTTGATCGTGGGTTCGAAACAGAGGAGTGATTGGAGGAGTGGGTTTGGGGGTGTTAGCGATGTGGACGGAGGTCATGGTGATGAGGGGGAGATGAGGTGATGACTGGCGAGGTAATGGCGATTGGGTAGAGGTCGGTGGATGTCGAAAATGGTGAATTGGGTTTCGAAGGTTGGGTTCGATGGTGGATGTGTGACGGCAGTGGTTCTGTGGGGATGATGGCGGAAGATTGGTGCTGTGGGGGTGCGGGGTCGAAGGCGATGGTGAGGGAGACGGCGGAGTGGCATCGGTGTAAGGAAATGGGTCTGGGCGTTGGAGATGAAGTCTGGAGGAAGAAGAAGAAAATGGCGGAGTGATTTTGGGTTAAAACAGTAACGGGGTTAGGGTTAGGAGATTAGGGTTTAAATAGTATAGGGTTTTGGGGTTTTTGGGTATTAGGGTATTCGTTTTGAGAGGGATCCAACTGGAGAATTGTTCAAATTGCATTAAAATGGGGAATAAAGAGATGATTGACATAGAATAGCTCATTCTTCATGAAGAACGACACAAGGAGCACACACAATTGAATTAGATGAAAGGGCCAAAAATTGAGTCGAGACAAAATAATGATTTTATTCAATCTGAAACAAAATACAGGATCTCAAATAGATGAAAGAGTACAATGGGGCAAAATACGGTATAAAATACAAATACGGGGAAATAGGAGTTACAAAAACTCTTCTAGAAATTTCTTCTCCGCTTTGTAAACAACATGTTTCTATAGTTTCTCCAGCTAGTTGAACAAACCCCTGTTTTCTCCAGCTATATGCCCCCTCAAGGGCACACCCCTGTTGATGTAATCATGGAGGTGTCACCCTCCACACAAACTCCACCTACTTCAAGGCTCTCTCCATCTTCCAACGGTATTCGAATGTTGCAGTCTCGATTCGGTAATTCTAGTGACGACTTACTAGATGACGCTTTAGGAACAATGGGTTTCCATACACTCGACCGAGGTTTCCTACTCCCACAAAGCTGGTAGGGGTTGTGCTGACCCTGCCCAATTCTCCTCTTACCCTTTATTATTACCTTACGACGACCATCCCAAACTATCAAAACTCCACCTCGAGCTGTGTACCTACAGCCACGAACATCAAGAGTACAAGAATATAAGATTCTGTTATATCGAAGGAATATGCATGACCTCTTCTAGTGTGAAACCTTTACCATCTGGCATCTCCAATTCAACTATTCCCTCACCCACTACTTCACAAATCTCTCCACTCCCCATTCTCACACTATGGCTGGTTGACGACTTGTAAATAGAAAGTATCTCTCTTTCAGAGCAAATATGAGAAGAACTTCCCGAATCAAGATACCAAATTGAATCCACATCTGAAAAACTTGAAACAAGAAGACATTGGTTATCAAGCCTAAATGGTTTATTTGACTCAGTTGCTCTGACTATATGGGCTTGTTCCCTTTCTTTAGTACCACTTATTTGACTCAACCACTTGCGAAAGTCTCTCTTGTAATGCACAACTCCTCTAAAATAGTGGCAATGAATCTTACCCTTGTGTGTCGCATTCCTTCCAATTGAAGTATCACCATCCACCGCAAAGCACCCTGAAGAAATAGACCCTCCTTTATGAGTCTCTTTTCTCAATTCATCTTCCTTCAGACGCTTAACCACCCCAGTTACTGTAAGTGTCTCCTTGGCTGATTTTCCATGTAGCATGGTAGTTATCAAGTGATCATAAGAAGTTGACAGTGAATATATCAAGTTGAAAGTTTTATCCTCTTTGCTAAGATCATCAGCGTTAATCACCTTCAGTTCAGATATTACCTTATTGAACTTCACAATATGATCTTGAAAATGGGTACCTTCCTTCATTGAGAACCTAAACAGCCTTATCTTCTAATACATCTGATCTAGTAACGACGACCCTGAGTAGTCAGATTTGAGTCTCGCCCACAGACTCGCCACACTTGTCTCCTTAAGATTATTACACTTGACTTCGTCCTTCAATTGCAACGGGATTAAACTCAAGGCCTTCAAACAAATCTCCTCCCACTTCTCCTGCTTCATGTCGGTTGGCTTCTTCTCTTCTAAGGCAAAGTGCAAGTCCTTCTAAACCAAAACATCATACAAGTCCACCTTCCATAGATTGAAGCTGATTTTACCATCAAACTGCTTGATTTTCATCTTTTGATCTGTCATATCCTCCAATGAACTCGAAAAAATCCATGAACCTGATTACTCTGATACCACTTGTTAGGAAAACTGAGGATCTTTTTGAGTCTTCGACACAATCAACACTAACCACCAAGCAAAACTAGATTGCACCAATCACACAAAGTACACAAGAATTATCCCAGTTGGGGCTTTCACCTTAATCTGGGGAAGGAAGAACCGAGATGTTATTTTTGTAACACCCCGAATTCCAAATACAACCGAATTCGAAGTTCCATAGGATCTTTACACTTCACTTCGTACAATTTTACAAGGAATTAAAAACTTTACTTTACATCAGAGTTACATTTACATTTTCACTTATACAGTGGAAGCAATTTACAACAATTTACATGAATAAAATGTAAAACACTTGAAATCATTCTTTAAGCAGCATGCATACTTTTAATCTTGTCACTCACTTTATCCTGCATAGAAACTGTGGGCACGTCAGTTCATTCAACCGACGCTAGGATATAATGCATCAACTTTCTCTTACTTGGAAAAACACAAACTTGTCACAAAACATAGCTACGGGGACTATCCGGTTGATGTCGTGTTGTGATTATGCGCTTAATCCTTAATGCAGTTATTTATATTATATGACACTAATGTGCACTTGTTCAGAGTCTATACAGCCTATACTACATAGGTCCGAGGGCAAGCTCTTAACCGTTTTTCATCTTGCAGGGTTCAATCCCACGCCATGACTTAATCTACTACTGTAACTACGGTAAGTATCCAAGGTGTTCTATGAGTTACGAGCTCATGCCTAGGTGCCCTGGAGAGAATCCCAATGCACTATCACATGACTCATCATGCAGACAACCTGTGGTGATTTCACCACCTACCATAGACATAGCACCACCCATAGTCACTAGACCACCCCATAAGCATCGCCACAGGGACGACACTCTGGAGAAATATCCACGTCCTACTCATAACTCATCATGAGAAATCCTGTGAATACTCTCACGCCACCAATCTAATGGCCCTCATACTCATGTTTTTCTCTTACTTACATCACATCTTCACTATGTATCTAATCCTTACTTTTATTTGAATCATGAATAAAAATTAATCTCCTAGATTTAGCACTACCGGTCTTAGTTATTTATACAACATGACCCAAACTTGATCTTTTCATTTCCAATTTCATTTCAACAATATTTCTTTCAATTGCCGGTATGAGGTTTAGCTACACTCTAGTTCTCAATTTCACTTCATAATCACAAAATTTGAGTCTTCATGCTCATAAATTATCTTTCATAATCAACATGATTTCCATTCTTTTCTATGAATCAAATTTCATACATAAGGTTCAATTTCAATTCATGCATTTCATGTTCAAAGTTCTATTTCAATAATCCATTAGATTCGCATACAATTGTTCATTTCCTTTACTTAATTCAAATCACAAAAATTATACTTTTCATCATTCTTTAAAGTGCACACAAATTCAAACAATTAAATGCATAAAAGCCTATAATCAAAACACTTGGATTTCCCTTCATTCAAAATTTATTTTTTATAACTTGGTAAATTTCTCATGAAAACTAAATCACTTTTCATATTTTATAATTATCACTTTATGCAATTCTACTCAAATTTCCACTTCTAATTCACATTTATTTTAGTCAAATAATACACAATTATTTTTCGTAGGCTCAACATAATTTTAGATTAATTATAATATTTTTTCGAATTTAAAATAACCCAAAATACCAATTTAAATGCCCAAAAAATGAAAAATATGTTTTAAAGTGCCAAGACCCTGAGTCGAACCCACGACCCGAGAGAAACCAACAGCCGAAAGCCAGAACAGCCAAGGAACCACAGCGTTGAAAACAGGGGGTTTAATTAACTTAAATTAAGTCTCGGTATACGAATTTTATTGAAAAAAATGAGAAACAAAAGGCAGAGCCCATGTTTCGAACTCGCGACCACTGAGGGCGACCCATAGCTACAGTAAGCGCCCAACACAGTCATCGACCACATGGTCTAAGTGACCAGATCGACAATAAGTGAAGTTTTTAGGGTCAAAACTCAATTCTCTGTTATTTTGATTTTCTACAAAAGTGAATATCTTTGTGTTCTCTTCTTCTCCAAATTTATTCAAAAACTCCAGAATTTAATTTTCATCTTATCACAGCATTTCACTGAAATAAAATTTCATTTTTGATATAAAAACACAATTTTTTACTCTCTACTTGCATTCGACTACTTAATTTCAATTTTGGGGAAAAACAGCATATTCTTGCTACAAATTGCCTCTATTTTTTTTTTAAATCACTTATAATATCTTTCATGGACATTACACATTTATTTCAGTAATAAAAACTTCCTTTTCATGCTTTTTATCGAACCAATAATCAACATCATAATTCCACAATTCTTATTTCAATTATTTCACATACGAGCATAACTTTTAATTTAGCACATAACAACCAAATAAAGCATGTTAGCATGGTAGATTTTAAACTAACAATCATAATTTTACAATTAATTAACATTCTTTTAACATGTATTATCACAATTATCACAATGTCTCATTTTCACACCACATAGCTAGTTCAATCATTTCTTCTTAATCTTATCAAACAAAGCCTAGCATGATATTCTAATTAGAAGTTTAAGAAAGTCACCCACCTCAAATGGAGAGAAACACACGAAAGGTCCTAGGGAAATTTCCTAGAATGAACCAAAGAGTCTTCTCCTCCTAGTTTGAGCCACCAAATTGCTTCTCCTCTCTAACTTGTTGTTGATGGAACTCCTTCTTTTTGCTCCTTGGTAATGGCCGGCCAATCTTCTAGATGAGGGAACACACAATTTTGCACTCAATCTTTTAATCTCACAAACTACTTAATCTTTTGTCTCACTAACTTGTATTTCTTTTCTTTTTTTCTTTTTCAATTCTAGGTGCAAGGATAACTAGTGTAGGGGGGGGGGGGGGGTATGTACACAAAATTTTAGTGGGAATAGAGGGCTTGGATTAGATCAAATGGTTAAGGTCAAGGGCTTAGATGAACTAGGGAGTTGAAATAACTTCCCTTGATGAAAGTAACCACTCTCCACCTCATCCACTCTCCCTCTCCTCTCTAGCATTATCTGGTCTACATCAAAGGGTGTGCATTGCACACTCTAGTTCAAGCACGTGCCACCTAGTGTCCCTCATTTCACAAGTTGTTCATGTTAATTAAATTATTTGTTCATAGAATGAGTCAACACTACAAGTTAGGTTATTTAAAAGAGTAATTAAATTAAATGGGCTCACTAATGGGCTAACTAACCATGGGCTCAAATAAATGAATTAATTAATTAATTAATGTGGGCTACAAAGAGACAAATATGCCTAAGATCAAATTAAGTTTTCTAACTTAAAAAGAGAAGAAATAAGACTATTAGTTTATGAAATATTTTTAGAGAAATACATGCATAAATTTGCACATGCACAACACGTAAAATCAAACAGATTCTAATTTAAATAGGATTTGAAAATCCAGAATGTTATTGCACTCCCTCCTTAAAATAGTCCCGTCCCCAGAACTACATTTAAAGAGCGAGAAAAACAAAGCAAGAAGAAAAGAAAAGAAGAACATATACAAGATACAAATCAGACAAAAAGGTCAGGATGATCCTTCATCATCCTCTCCTCAGATTCCCAAGTGGCCTCTTCAACCAACTGCTTTCTCCAGACTACTTTGACCATCGGTATCGTCTTATTTCTCAAACTTTCTCCCGATGATCCACAATCTCAACTGGAAGCTCAATGTAACTCAGATCCAAATGCAAACCTTCCGGCACTTCGGGCAAATGATGACTAGAATCTGGAATGTAACCTCTCAGCATAAACACATGAAAGACATTATGCACCTGAGACAACTCTTCCAGTAACTCAAGCCGGTAAGCAGTTTTTCCGATCCTTTTCAATATCTTATACGGGCCTATGAACCTCGGGGCTAACTTCCCACTCTTGCCAAATCGGATCACACCTTTACTGGGCGATACCTTCAGAAAGACAAAGTCACCTTCCTCAAACACAAGGTCCCTTCTCCGGTTGTCTACATAGCTCTTTTGCCTACTCTAAGAATCCACCAACCTCTTCCTGATCAGATCAATCTTTTCAGAGGTTTGCTACACAATCTCAGGCCCAAATATCTGCCGCTCCCCTACTTCAAACCAACAAACAGGTGTTCTGCATTTCCTGCCATACAAAGCTTCGTACGGCGTCATCCCAATACTAGTCTGAAAACTGTTATTGTAGGCAAACTCCACCAAAGCTAGATGCCTTTCCCAACTGCCTCCAAAGTCTAGCACACAACACCAAAGCATATCCTCAAGAATACGGTTGACTTTCTCGGTCTGCCCATCGGTTTGAGGATGCAAAGCAGTGTTGAAATCTGTCTTGGTACCCAAAGCTGTCTGAAGACTCCTCCAAAAATGCGAAGTAAACCGCGCATCTTGATCAGACACAATGGTTAATGGAACACCATAAAGCCTGACGATCTCCCTACATTCATCTCAGCTAACTTGTCCATCGACGAAGTGAGTTTCATCGCCAAGAAGTGAATGGACTTGGTTAGTCGATCGACTATAACCCAAATCGCATCATTGCCCTTTGAACTCTTGGGCAAACCCATGATGAAATCCATACTGATGTTATCCCAATTCCACTTTGGAATAGGTAACGGTTGCAACAGACTTCCGGGTTTCTGATTCTCAGCTTTGACTTGTTGACAATCTCACTCCTCGCCACAAATTCAACCACATTCCGCTTCAAACCTGACCACCAGAAATGTTGTTTAATGTCCTTGTACATCTTAGTACTCCCAGAATGTACCGACAAAAGAGTAGCATGCGCCTCCTGAAGAAAACTTTCTTTCAAGTCCGACTGATCCGGAACATACAGTCTCTCTCCAAACCACAACACTTCATCTCTGATTTGAAATTCGTGCAACCTGCCTAAACCAACCTGCTCCCTCATCTTCAGAATCTCAGCATCTTCCTTCTGACTTGCAATAATACTTTTATTTAGCATAGGCTAAGGAAACTGAGCTAAGGATGCTCCCAATCCTTGCAAAACAACTTCAATACCATCCCGATCTAGCTCATCTGCAAGATGCATCTGAGTTGTAATCAAACTGGCCAAACTGTTCTTGCGGCTAAGTGCATTAGCAACAACATTAGCCTTACCAAGATGATACTTGATCTCAAGACTCATATCCTCAAGCACTTCCAACCATCTCTGCTGCCTCAGATTCAGATCCTTCTGCTGATAAATGTATTTCAAGCTCTTGTGGTCCGTGTACATTTCAGTTTCTCACCATACACATAGTGTCTTCATTGCTTTAAGGCGAAGATAATCGCAGCCAACTCCAGATCATGAGTCGGATAATTCTTCTCATGCGGTCGTAGTTGCCTCGACCCATAAGCGATCACTTTTTCTTCTTGCATTAAGACAAAACCAAGCCCACGATGTGAAGCATCGCTGTAAACATCATACTCAACACCTGCTCTAGGCAACGCCAAAATTGGTGCAGTAGTCAGCTTCTTTTTCAACTCCTGAAAGCTTGCCTCGCACTGCTTGGTCTAATTGAAACATTCTTCTTGGTCAAACCAGTGAGCGGAACGGCTAACTGAGCATAGCCCTGAATGAATCTCCTGTAGTATCCCGTCAATCCAAGAAAATTCCTGACTTCCTTCACTGTAGTTGGCCTTGCTCAATCTCTCACTGCCTCTATCTTCTGAGGATCAATTGCCACTCCCTCCTTAGAAAGGATGTGACCCAGGAATGCCACTTCAGATTTTCAGAAATCACACTTGGATAACTTGGCATACAATTCCAGCTTCTTCAAAACTGCTACCAGATGCTCTGTGTGCTCCTCCTCCGACTTGGAGTACACAAGAATATCGTCGATAAACACTACGTAGAAAGAATCAATGAAAGGCCTCAGAACTCTGTTCATCATGTCTATAAAGATTGCAGGTGGCATTCGTCACCCCAAATGGCATAACTAAGAATTCTTAATTCCCATGTCGAGTTCTAAATGCAGTCTTATGCACATCTTCAGCTTTCACTCGAACTTGATGGTATTCTGATCGAAGATCTATTTTGGAGAAAACAGCTGCTCCTTGTAGACGTTCGAACAAGTCATCAATTCGGGGAATAGGATACTTATTCTGAACAGTGACCTTATTCAGCTCTCGGTAATCGATACACATCCTCATCGATCCATCCTTCTTTTTTACCAAAAGCACCGATGCTTCCCAAGGTGATGCACTAAGTTGAATAAATCCATTCTCCAACAGTTCCTCAATCTGCCGTTTCACTTCATCCTGCTCCACTAGAGCCATCCTATACGGTGTCTTAGAAATGGGTGCGCTCCCTGGCTGAATAGTGATGCTGAACTCTACACCATGCTGCGGCGGTAACCCAGGCAAATCATCCAAAAACATAGTCGGATAGTCCCGAACCATAGGAATCCCCTGCACTTCTACTGGAATCTCCTTCTTGCAGATGTCTACAACCAACCTGGAACACCTCTTCTTCCCTTGGAAAGTGACTTTAGGTCCACCTTGAGCCTTCACTGTTACTTCCTTGGTCTTGCACTCGATGCTTGCACTGTACATCGACATCCAATCAATGCCAATGATAACATCGACTCCCAAGATAGTCAGCTCAATCAGATCAATCCCGAAAAATCTGTTCCCAATCTCGATCTCGCAGTCCGCAAAGTACCGATCAGTGGTTAAAGTCTCTCCTGTTGGAGTAGCTACTGCCAAGACCTTACCTGGAAAGACTTTCGGTTCAACTCCCAAGACTTTAGCAAATTTTGAAGATACAAAAGTATGTGAGGATCTAGTATCAAACAAAACAATAACTTTCTTTCCATTCAAATAAAGTTTTTCTGTTACATAACACACACTCGTTACATAACAGTTCACTAAATAACAGAAAAGAGAGAACAAGAGAAAACTTCTAAACATTTGCCCTCGTACCAATGATGACATGATCCACCTCATCAGCATTAGCTTCAGTCAAGGCAAATACTCGCCCCCTGCTGGTACGGCTTCTTCCCATTTTGTCGTGTTGGTCCATTACGGACGACATCTCGCAACTTTGGGCAATGAGACTTGTAGTGGCCAATCTCTCCACAGTTGAAACAAGTCACCACCTGAGGTCGTACAAAACCATTTCCAGGTCTTCCAACCATGTTAACAGCGTTCGCCGCTTTTGGTTTGAACCTTTGAGCTGGAAGTTGTCCCCTGAAATTGCTAGAAACAGCGGGCCTCTTCCCAACATGCAAGTTGTTCCTCCTGTTCTGAACAGCATGAAACTGATCCATGTCTTCCTCCGTAGCTGCAGCTTGCTTGACCAACTTGTCAAACCTCCTGATACCAAGGAATATAATCTTGGATCTCTGACTTGGCCTTAGACCGTGCTCGAACTTCTGAGCTTTCTTTGCCTCGTCCATCACCAATTCGGGTGCATACCTTGAGAGCTGAGTAAACCTTATCTCATACTCCCTAACCGACATGTCGCCTTACTGCAGTGCCAGAAATTTCATGGCCTTCTTCTCTTGGACATCTGATGGAAAATAATGACTGCAAAATTCGTCCAAGAATTCTTCCCAGCCAAGAACAACATCTCCCATCGTCCGGTTCATCGACTGCCGCCAAACAGCTGCGTCCTTCTCGAACTGCAGTGCAGCAACCTTCACCTTGCTACCCTCCGGAGTTTCCAAGACTTCAAAGATAGTCTCTACCTGCCAGATCCAATTATCAGCTGCATCTGGGTCTAACTTTCCTTCAAATACTGGTGGTTTCATCAGCTTGAAAGATTCCACGAGCTTGATTACTTCAGGAACTAGATGTGTAGGCACCGCCCTCTGGTTCTGATTCATAGCAACGACATTGAGTGTCTGATAGACTCTCACTAGTTTCGTTTCCAAGTCAAGTCCTTCACCGCTTCTAGCTCTTCGTCCAGCCATGTTCTGATGCAAGAGATCCAATAAATTCGAAGTAACAAAACATGAATTTAAATCAATTCTCAAACTTTGTACATTCGAATTTAAAACATTTGCTGACATCAAAATAAAAGCAGTAAGAATATACAACGATCTAGTTCCTACGGTTCCCCTTGGAATCTCGAAGCTCTTCCTGTAGTTCTGCCACTTCTTCCTTCAGTACATCGTACATGTTTTCCTCTTTTCGAGGTCCCAAACACGATGACTAAGTATTGCAATATCCTCCTTGCACTTTGCACACTAGGTCTGCAGTAGCTCTGCTCGCTCCCGCTGAATCTCTACTTGCCTCTGAAGAGATGCAATGAGACTGTTCGGAACTAGCTCTTCCTCGTCAGAGGAATCATCAGATGAATCTGGAGGTGGAGTGATCTCTCGGAATTCAGACCATTCCTCCTCATATTCTACGAGGTCTTCTTTGTCGGAATCTGCTTGCCCAGGGTAGTAATCCTCCTCGATTATGCGCCAGTTATCATCATCAGCTGGGTCGAAGTGGTCCGCCATCTTAGAAAAAGGGGGAGGAGAAGAAGAAATATCAATCATAGAGCAACAAAAATGTAAGTGGCTTACATTTCAATCTCCATACTCAACATGCTAATTTCTACATCTAGGGTGTCGTTCCTTATAAATTTGTACTACTTGGAAGCGTGCTCTGATACCACTCTATAACACCCCGAATTTCAAATACAACCGAATTCGAAGTTCCACATATCTTTACACTTCACTTCATACAATTTTACAAGGAATTAAAAACTTTACTTTACATCAGAGTTACATTTATATTTATACTTATACAACGGAAGCAATTTACAACAATTTACATGAATAAAATGTACAACACGAAATCATTCTTTAAGCAGCATACATACTTTTAATCTTGTCACTCACTTTATCCTGCATAGAAACTTTGGGCACGTCAGTTCATTCAACTGACGCTAGGATATAATACATCAACTTTTTCTTACTTGGAAAAACACAAACTTGACACAAAACATAGCTACGGGGACTATCCTGTTAATGTCGTGTTGTGATTGTGCGCTTAATCCTTAATGCAGTTATTTATATTATATGACACTAATGCGCACTTGTTCAGAGTCTATGCAGCCCATACTACATAGGTCCGAGGGTAAGCCCTTAACTGTTCTTCATCTTGTAGGGTTCAATCCCTCGCAATGGCTTAATCTACTACTGTAACTACGGTAAGTATCCTAGGTGTTCTATGAGTTACGACCCCATGCCTAGGCACCGTGGAAAGAATCCCAACGCACTATCACATGACTCATCATGCAGGCATCCTGTGGTGATTTCACCTCCTACCATAGACATAGTACCACCCGTAGTCACTCGACCACCCATAAGCGTCGCCACCAGGACGGTACTCTAAAGCAGTATCCACGTCCTACTCATGACTCATCATGGGACATCCTGTGAATATTCTCACGCCGCCAATCCAATGGCCCTCATACTCATGTTTTTCTCTTACTTTCATCACATCTTCACTATGTATCTAATCCTTAATTTTATTTCAATCATGAATAAAAATTAATCTCCTAAATTTAGCACTCCCACTATACCGGTCTTAGTCATTTATACAACATGACCCAAACTTGATCTTTTCATTTCCAATTTCATTTCAACAATATTTCTTTCAAATGCCGGTATGAGGCTTAGCTACACTTTAGTTCTCAATTTCACTTCATAATCACAAAATTTGAGTCTTCATGCTCATAAATTCTCTTTCATAATCAACATGATTTCCATTCTTTTCTATGAAGCAAATTTCATTCATAAGGTTTAATTTCAATTCATGCATTTCATGTTCGAAATTATATTTCAATAATCCATTAGATTCACACACAATTGTTCATTTCCTTTACTTAATTCAAATCACAAAAATTATACTTTTCATCATTTTTTAAAGTGCACACAAATTTAAACAATTAAATGCATAAAAGCCCACTATCAAAACACTTAGATTTCCCTTCATTCAAAATTTATCTTTTATAACTTGGTAAATTTCTCATGAAAACTAAATCACTTTTCATATTTTATAATTATCACTTTATGCAATTCTACTCAAATTTCCACTTCTAATTCACATTTATATTAGTCAAATAATACACAATTATTTTTCGTAGGCTCCACATAATTTTAGATTAATTATAATATTTTGTTCGGATTTAAAATACCCCAAAATATCAATTTAAATGCCCAAAAACCGAAAAATATGTTTTAAAGTACCAAGACCCTGAGTCGAACCCACGACCCGAGAGAAACCAACTGCTACCAAAAGCCAGAACAGCCAAAGCACCACAGCGTTGAACATAGAGGGTTTAATTAACTTAAATTAAGTCCCGGTATTCAGATTTTATTGAAAAAAATGAGAAACAAAAGGCAGAGCCCAAGTTTCGAACTCTCGACCACCGAGGTCGACTCACAGCTATAGTAAGCACCCAACACAATCATCGACCAAATGGTCTAAGTGACTAGATCGATAATAAGTGAAGTTTTTAGGGTCAAAACTCAGTTCTCTGTTATTTCGATTTTCTACAAAAGTGAATATCTTTGTGTTCTCTTCTTCTTCAAATTTATTCAAAAACTCCAAAATTTAATTTTCATCTTATCACAGCATTTCAGTGAAATAAAGTTTCGTTTTTGATATAAAAGACAATTTTTTACTCTCTACTTGCATTCCACTACTTAATTTCAATTTTAGTGAAAAACAACATATTCTTGCTACAAATTGCCTCTAAAATTTTCTTAAATCACTTATAATATCTTTCGTGGACATTACACATTTATTCCAGTATTAAAAACTTCTTTTTCATGCTTTTTATCAAACCAATAATCAACATCATAATTCCACAATTCTTATTTCAATTATTTCACATACAAGCATAACTTTTAATTTAGCACATAACAACCAAATAAAGCATGATAGCATGGTAGATTTTAAACTAACAATCATAATTTTACAATTAATTAACAATCTTTTAACATGCATTATCACAATAATCACAATGTCTCATTTTCACACCACATAGCTAGTTCAATCATTTCTTCTTAATCTTATCAAACAAAGCCTAGCATGGTGTTCTAATTAGAAGTTTAAGAAAGTCACCCACCTCAAATGGAGAGAAACACAAAAAAGGTCCTAGGAAAATTTCCTAGAATGAACAAAAGAGCATTCTCCTCTTGGTTTGAGCAACCAAGTTGCTTCTCCTCTCTAGATTATTATTGATGGAACTCCTTCTTCTTGCTCCTTGGTAATGGCCGGCCAATCTTCTAGGTGAAGGAACACACAATTTTGCACTCAATCTTTTAATCACATAAACTCCTTAATCCTTTGTCTCACTAACTTGTATTTCTTTTCTTTTCTTTCTTTTTCAATTCTAGGTGCAAGGATAACTGGTGGTGGGGGGGGGGTATTTATACAAAATTTTGGTGGGAATAGCGGGCAAGGATTAGCTCAAATGGTTAAGGATCAAGGGATTAGATGAACTAGGGAGTTGATATAACTTCCCATGATGAAAGTAACCACTCTCCACCTCATCCACTGTTCCTCTCCTCTCTAGCATTATCCGGCCTACACCAAAGGGTGTGCATTGCACACTCTAGTGCAAGCACGTGCCACCTAGTGTCCCTCCTTTCACAAGTTGTTCATGTTAATCAAATTATCTGTTCATAGAATGAGTCAACACTACAAGTTAGGTTATTTAAAAGAGTAATTAAATTAAATGGGCTCACTAATGGGCTAACTAACCATGGGCTCAAATGAATTAATTAATGTGGGTTACAAAAAGACAAATAGGCCTAGGATCAAATTAAGTTTTCTAAATTAAAAAGAGAAGAAATAAGACTATTAGTTTATGAAATATTTTTAGAGAAATACATACATAAATTTGCACGTGCACAACATGTAAAATCAAACAGATTCTAATTTAAATAGGATTTGAAAATCCACGATGTTATAATTTTAACTAGAGAAGATACAAGAATATTAAAATTCTCACCATGATCCTCTCTTAAGCCTAACTGGAACATGGTTGCTACTTAAAATGGAGAAATTCTCTCACCCTCTCATATGAAGTACTCAATAGAATTATATCATTTTAGGAACCGTTTACATTGTATTTATAGATCTAGAGAAACCCTATTTTGATACACTTGATACGTTAACCATATGATTACTACTGAAGAGATAATCCTGCATTGGGAGCCATAAAATCTGACTTGAAGACGAAGTTGGGCTTCTCACGAATCTCCAAGACCTGGCCTAAATAACCCATTAGCGCCGCGGTCGGTCGACCGTACACAACAGTCGGTCGACCGTTTTCCTTTTGAGAACCCTGTGCAGTCGAAGCAGACGACCAATCCCAAGTGTGGTCGACCGCAACTCCACCTGTGTAGCGCCCCGGATCCCCGTTATCGGATATCCGTGACACAATCCGAATCTTTGCCTTCAATGCATCTCAACACAGTAAATAACACGGAAATCTTAAAACTTTTATTGCCAAACAAGATCATTACATCAATAATTAAAACCCTTATCTTGTTCTTGAACAAGGAATACAAATTATATAAACTTATCAAATGTTTACAAAAATATTCAGATTCCACTTATGAAGCTATCAGCTGTCTACTAGAGTGATGATCGACTGATCCCCGCCGAACATCGCTGAGTGGTCCTGCTGCTTCCTTGAGATGCGCCTCGTAGCTCGAATCTTTTGCTGCACTACTTTGATATTTCTGCATCTGCTCGAATAGTAGGCATGTACACTGTCATTCTACTTGGATGCCCTGATGGTCTTGGGTTCTCCTGCACTTGCGACTCGATATCCAGTACCTAAAAGTGGGGTACGTCAGTAATCCTACTGACTCAATGCTGATAGGAAAACAACGATCTCCAACTAGCAGTCACAATTCTTCTTGAATGGAAAAGAAACGTGCATCCTAACTTCCTAGTGTCTATGTATGCCATGAACTGAGGTCTAATATATTATACAGAGTACAGAGCGGATGCACTTAATCTAATGTCAGCAAGACTCTGAACACATATGTATCCCATACTACATATGCCCTAGATCAAGCCGTTTCTCCAGTTTCAGGGATTCGAACCCTTGCCATGCAATACATTCTATTATGGTACACTTCTTGTTCCTGATAGTACAACATGATTGAGGAGGTATATAAAAGAAATAATTCGGGGAGCTACCCCGTTGTCACCAATAATTATTGCATCGGACCATCCTCAAAAGTCGTGACGAACTTACAGATACACAGCAATATATCCATTGTGCAAAAGATTCATCATGATCCGTTCGTGTCCACCAACATAGAACATGACAGCCTCGAGGGTCTAAAAACCCCCTATCCGCCAGGAAATCTCATCCCATTCTTACCACGGTACTTCTGAAATTAACAATGCAAGATACGCACAGCAGTACGCATCCCTAATGACAGGAAGAGACAATCCCTGGTTATCACCACCTAATGCTAACTCTCAGAACAAGTCAAATTATAGGGAATCACCTCTAACATCAATTCGGTCTTCCAGTGATCGGTAAAGGAAACTTAATAAAATATAGTTAAAACATGCTACCACTCAAATCATACATGGTGTCGCATCCAACAATGCTAAGCCTAACAGGTCTGCCAAAATAGTAATTAATTGCGGAAATCACACTCACCAATTTCCAATACCTTCACAGGTCATCGACAAATAACCCCCGCCCATGACCCTCAGCGAGTAGTCCAACGGTGCCCAAAGGATGTAATATAATTTGAATGAAGGTAAGCACATACAAAACCACCAATTTCTGACCACTGACAGACTCAGGCATCGAGACACCAAACACAAATCGACCATGGCTATCTCCTAACTCACTCATGTCCACCATGAGTACTAAGCACATGAACTTGTCTAAGTTCCAGATAAAATGCTAAAACATCTTTTAAAACTCAATAACTCATGATCACCACACTGCGGTATGCAGAAAATTCCTCATCAATCGTCCAATAAAAGTAGTTCAAGAAAATAGCAGTAGCTGTGACCCAAGCGACACTAATCGAAATCCAGCAAAATCAGGTTTTCTAGAAGGGTAGGAGAATCTACTGTAATCCCCTAGCCGACGACTCCTTCAAATTCTTTAAAGAACTCAAGTTCCCCGAGTTAATCCATGCTTGGAGTTGACCAAACATCAGGTTGTTGAACTTGCAACAACCATAACTTTCAGCACACAATTCAGAATTTCATGATATTACATATTCCGGAAAGCTAAGACCTTAGGCTACAACTCTTTAGTTAATCGTTTCCTCAAATTCAATCATCTTGATACTATAAAAATCACATATATTCTCAGCTGTACATCTCTGCATGCACTTGCTGCACTTCTTTAATAGTATAAAAATTTGCTCATTCATCGGAATTCCTCAATTTCGGGTTCTATGGAAAGGTAGGAGTGTCTAAAACGACTTCCTAGTTGAACATATTCTCATATTCAATCATTAAAGTCCCCAAAAACACCAAATTCCATCAGGTGCACAAACAGGGAGGAATTGGTTTATTTAGCCAACAATGCCACAACTTAAGACTGGATCTGCCCCAGTCTATAGAAATCATAACTTTCAACCTACAAACTGGAATTACAAAATTTCAGATATTTTGTAAATCTATGACTCCCTACTTCAAATCTCTAGTTGATCAATCTTCCAAATTCTTAACAAATAATTTCAGAACTATGCATCTTTATAGACTAGTCAACCTGAACTAGGCTGAAACTGGTCCACTTTGAAATTCAATAAAAAATCAACCTTAATTCCAAAGCTCATGAAATTTAAGATTTATAAACTAAACATATACCAATCCATTGTGTCCAAAAATTGCATCCAAATTCATCTTACACAAAGATTTATGACCCTTCAAATATAGCATAAATTTTAGCTGCTCTTTCAACAGGGTCTTTACTACTCCACACTATTTATTTTTGAAACATCATCAAATATTATCTAAAAATTCTAAAATTTCATAATCATCAAATAGTCTCATGCCAAAAGCTATTGCAAAAGTTTCATAGCAATATCATACATACACAAGTAGTTATGGCCATGTGAACTTCTTTCTAAAAACAGTCAGTTTCAATTCTAACATCCAGACCTGTCGTAGCTTACAAATTTTTTGAGGCATCAAATAATCTCAGAAAATTATGAAATTTAATGCTATGGTTTTAGACACATACAAGAGTATCCAAAAATATTTACAGCTCAAAATACACTTCCAATACTGAGTTACAATTTCGGAGAGACAGAACAAATTTCACATAGCAGCAGCTCCTTCGGCTGCTCTCTGTTCGAAAGTTAGGCTGGTGTTTGGGTTATCAAATGGAATTCAAATATTATGAAAAAAATCATGGAAGATATAGACACATAGCTCAACAAATCCTAAAAATTTGAGTCCAAAATTCCCAACCATTTGAGATCTAGAAATTCTCTAACTCACATGCTTATACTTGTCTTTAACAAAATTCATGAAAAGAGATATTCTACCATACCAAATATTTTTGTTTTCTTTCTTAGCATGTCAGTAATTCATGCATGATAATCAAGCTTCTCTTAGCTTCTACCACATGCTAACATCACATACACATAAAAAAAAAAATTAATCTTTAGAGTTTAGAGAATCACCCACTTTTTGGAGTTGCAAGAAAATCTCCTTGTAGCTTTGCTTGCTCTTTGCTCCTTGCTTTGTAGAGGCTTGGAATACATCCTACTACTCTTCTCCTTCTCTACTACAAATCTTTCCACTTCTAAAACTTCACCTTTCCATCCTTCTCTCTTTTATTCTCTCTTTTATTTTCTCTTTTTTTTAACAAGATGAGATAAGAGATGAGGAGTAGATAGAGTGGGGGATTTTATAGAGAATGGGAAGCTAGGGATTTGGGAATGGCCGGCCTTGGATGGAAGGGAGGGCTAGGATGGGGTATTGCTAGGTTAGTAGGAGTGTGTGGATGAGATGATGCCAACACAACAAGTTCTAGAAACTGCAGGACTCATCTTGGAGTCTTCATGAAGACTTCTTATGGCACAAGGTCCACCTTTGGATCTCATCAAGACTTGTGCTAGGGTTTCCATCATGATGAGGGTTAGCTTAACCCTAGGTTACCATACCCTAGGTTAAGAAGAAATGATCCTAACCATAGAGCACAAATAAGCATGGTTATTCAATTCAATAATCATGCACCAAAACAATTCGAGCACTAACTTGGTTTTAAATAACCAATATATATATATATATATATATATATATATATATATATATATATATGTATGTATGTATGTATGTATATTAATAATAATAATAATAATAATCTAAATTATTATTTTCTCCCAAAAATTTTCTAGGTCAAAACAATCGGGACAATCTACAGTTTAATCGAGAAGATATCCCCAGTTTATCTTATCGGTGTTCAGAAAAGCCGAGTCTATCTTATCGGTGTTCAGAAAAGCTCGTATATTTGAAATTTCTTAATTAAAAAATGATACTTATTAGAAAAATACGTAATCGTGTGCAATACTCAATTGTGCACGGATTACTATGCAAAAATAGCTATATGCTATGTTATGGGGTATTACAACCTGTTTGCTTTTGCAGACTGTTTTCCTTCTTCTTCGATACCTCGCTTCGATCCATCTGAACGCTTCATCGTCTTCTTCATCGGACATATGTATGCAAGACATACAAATCCTATAAAACTATTGTGTTAATAGTTAGCATTGTAGTTCAGTTGGTTAAAACTTTTTCACTTTCTCATAAATAAATCAAATATTCAATCTCTATGATTTATCCATTGATACGACATCATCTCACAACCTCTATGTAATTGATTATCGTCCTCCAAAATCTAAAGTATGCGATTCTCAAATGAAATTTGATGCAATTTTTTTTCTATTTTAGAGATGTTATTCATTTGAGTTAATTCTTTATGCAATCATTCTTAATATGAGTCTATCAGATTTAGGAGGTCTAAACATATTAAAATCATTCGATATTGATATAGTTGAAATTTGTGTTTTTTTTCTTCTTCTTATGTGATGTATTTCTAGAAATCTAGAATGCATCCATTAGGAAATATGATTCTAGTCATGCTAAACGCCTAAAAAGAAGAAACGCAAAGCAGTTGGTTCAAGATCAAAGATGAGCTCTTGATAGATTTGTTGTAAAAAATCCACAATGTCCAGTCAATGAAGATTCAGTTAATGTAGAGCAAAATGTTATTGAATAAATAAATGATTTTGAATTGAATAATGTTGAAAATAATGGGGAAGAACCTACAGAGGGATTAGCAGATGCAGAGGAACATGTTGAGTAAGCTATGGAGGAATAATGTTAACTATTCATGTTACAGTTGCATCAGTCGAAAGAAGCTTTTCAAAACAAAAAAACTGTTAAAATCTTACTTGCCATCAACCATGTCGCAAGAAAGATTAAATGGAATGGCTTTGATTTCAATCGAAAATGAGTATTTAGAAAAACTTGATTATAAAAGTTTAATGATTTTGCATGTAGAAATGCATGCGAATCAATTTTTAGAAATTAGTAATGCATTAGGCACTAGCAGTCATTTTTTTCTCTCTTGGTAAAGTCTAGTAATAGTTTCAGTTGTTAAAGATCCAATAAAATGCTCAGAAATTTTCATGTAATTTTTTTAATTTATTTTTAGTTTTAATCACTGTGTGACTACTACTCATTTGGACACTGATTCTTTTATTATTTGTTGTCATGAACATATTGATTGTAGGAAATTTTGAGGCAGGACTGTGACGGCCAGTCTTCTAACTAAAGCATGTTCATTATAAATGTAATGTTTGAATATTCTTTTAGAGCTTTGGTAATTTTGTTTAGTGACTATATAGGAATTCAGTTGTAATAGAAAATTAGAATTACCTTTTAAAATATACTTTTGTTTGAATATCTTAGTTATATTTTGCTTTATGAAAATAATCATACCATAAAAAAATTGACAATAAATTTTCTTATCTTATGGCCCATTCTTAAGTTTCGCACATGGCCTCTAATTTCTCAGGACCGGCCCTGTTTCATACTATAACTATATTACTATATACAACCATATAAAAGATCTATGATTACACTTCTCTAATGATGTCATGAAACTAATCTTTGCCTTAGCATACAAATGAACAGGCCAGTGGGTTATTTTTAATTTTAATTTTTTTTTCTGCTAGCATTTTGACTGACACTCAGAATTCCCAACAAAAGAAAAAAAAAACCTTATTCTTCCGCTTTTTCACTTTCTCACAAATAAATTAAATGTTCAATCTTTATCATTTTTCCTTTGATACAACATCATCTCTCTCACTCTGTAATTGACTATCATCCTCCAAACTCCAAACTCTGCGATTCTCAAAGGTAATTTGCAGCGAACATTTTTTTCTTTTTTAGAGATGTTATTCAATTGAGTTAATTCTTTGTGCAATCATTCTTGATATGAATCTATCAGTTTGAGGGGGTCTAAACGTATTGAAATCATTCAATGTTGATATTGTTGTGTTCTGTGTTTTTTTTTCTTTTTATGTGTTGTATTTCTAGAAATCTGGAATACATCTCATTAGAAAATATGATTCTAATCATGATAAACGCCTAAAAAGAAGAAAAGCAACGCAATTGGTTCAAGATGAAAGAGGAGATCTTTTTAGATTTTTTATAAAAAACCCCCACAATGTCCAGTCAATGAAGATTCAGTTAATGTATAGCAAAAGGTTATTGAATAGATGAATGATTTTGAATTGAATAATGTTGAAAATAATGGGGAGAAACCTAAAGATGTAATAGCAGATTCAGAGGAACATGTGGAGTAACCTATGGAGGAATATTGTTAACTATTCCTGTTACGGTTGCATCAGCCGAAAGAAGTTTTTACAAACAAAAACTATTGAAATATTACTTACAATCAACCATGTCGCAAGAAAGATTAAATGGATTGGCTTTGATTTCAATTGAAAATGAGTTTTTAGAAGAACTTAATTAGGAAAGTTTAATTGATGATTTTGCTTCTAGGAATGCAAACAAATCAAATTTTGGAAATTAGTAATGCACTAGGCACTAGCAGTCATTTTTTTCTCACTTGGTAAAGTCTAGTAATAGTTTCAGTTGTTAAAGATCCAATGAAAATGCTCAATAACTTTCAGGTAAGTTTTTATTTATTTTTAGTTTTAATCACTGTGTGATACTACTCATTTAGGTACTCATTCTTTTATTATTTGTTGTCAAGAACATATTGATTGTAGGAAGTTTTGAGGAAGGACTTTGACGGGCAGTCTTCTATCTAAAACATGTTCATTATAATTGTAATGTTTGAATAAATTTTTAGGGCCTGTTTGGTTCAAAGGAGGGGAGGGGAGGGGAGGGATTTTAATGGAGGGGAGGGAAGGAGAGGGAAAGGGAGGGGAGGGGAGGGGAGAGATTTAATGAAAACTCTGTTTGGTTCAAAGGAGGGGAGGTGAGGGAAAATAATTATTTTCTTGTTTGGTTCACAAGGGGAGGGAATAGATTTTATAATAAAATTACTTTTATACCCTTTTGCATACAATAAGAAATTCATACAGCAGTGATCTAAAGTAGAATGTAGGCATACTTGATTCAGTTAACAAAGGAGTGAACTGAACCCCAGTATAATAGTAGAATCTATATGCATGCGAAGTATAGGATGATTCTTTTTCTATGGCCATGTAGCTAACAAAGTGATAACAGTGGTTGGTGCTAGAACGAATGACACATGCAACTAACTGCACATTTACATTTTTATTTGATGCAAGCATTAGCTGTACCTAGCCGCCATCTTCTTCTTTATATCACCTCTCTCTCTCTCTTCGGCGGTTAATTTGGTGATAGCAGACGATGTTTGTTTCTTTGCTTGAAAATGAACAAAGATGATAGTGTTGTCTTTGTATACAGTTCGACATGCATTTTGAATCAGTACAATCACTGTTTTTTGCTTGCATGCATTTCATGTGTTAACTGAGATAGCAGATTCAAAACCAATTTTGAAAGCCATTGCCATGTCTTGTACCTCATGTCCTTGTATCTTGTCTGATGTATCTTCATGTCCTTGTATCTTGTCTGATGTATCTTCTTATCCAATTTTGAAAGCCATTGCCATGTCTTGTACTTGGATGGATGCTCTTTGTTTCATGGATGATGCAAGATATCAGTGAATTTTCAAGCTTTCATGTCTCAACAAAATACTATATTACAGGTTAACTGAGATAGCTGTTTCAAAACTTTGTTAACTGAGATAGCAGATTCAAAAGGTAACTTATTACAGTTTAGAATTAGAATGATACAGCAAATGATACAGCAAATGATACCATGATTGACAGTCACCTATATACCGAACTGTAACTTTTGGTTGAAGACTTCCTTGTAAAGTGTTGAGGCATAAAACTTTGTTAACTGATAGGGAGAAGACTTCCTTGCGGAGTGCAGACGGCGGATGGCGGACGGCGGAGTGCGGACGGCGGACGGCGGACGGCGGACGGCGGACGATGGAGTGCGAACGAGAATAGGGAGAAAGAGAGAGCGAGAGAGAAACAGTCGGCAACTAGATAGGGAGAAAGAGAGGTTTTTTATTATATTAGGATTTAGATTTAAAGGGCAATTTAGTCTAGCCACTTTAAAAAATTAGCCCTACTTTCTCTTCCCTCCAAATCCCCCCACTTTTGGAGGGAAGCCAAAATTGGCTCAGGAGGGGTGTTGCACCCCCCCATTTCCCTCCCCTCCCCTCCTAAAAAATGAACCAAACAAGAAAAGTATTAAAAAACCCCTTCCCTCCCATCCCCTCCCCTCCATTCCCCTCCAACCAAACAGATGGTGATTTTGTTTAGTGACTACATATGATTTTAGTTGTAATAGGAAATTAGAATTGACTTTCAAAATATACTTTTGTTTGGACAACTAAGTTATATTTTGCTTTATAAGAATAATCATATCATATAACAATAAATTGATAATAAATTTTCTTAGATTAGGGCCCGTTCTTAAGTTTCGCACAAGGCCTCTAATTTCTCACGACCGGCCATGTTTCATACGATAACTATATTACTATATACAACCATATAAAAGTTCTACGATTACACTTCTCTAATGATGTCATGAAACCAATCTTTTTCCTTAGCATACAAATAAACAAGCTAGTGGATTTCTTTTCTTTTCTTTTCTTTTTCTTTTCTGCTTGCCTTTTGACTGACACTCAGAATTCCCTACAAAAGGAAAAAAAAAACCCTATTCTTCCTAACTTTTTCACTCTCGCAAATAAATCAAATGTTCAATCTTTATCATTTTTCCATTTATACATTATCATCCCTCTCACTCTCTGTAATTGATTATCATCCTCCAAACTACAAATTCTGTGATTTTCAAAGGACATTTGCTGCGATTTTTTTCTTTTCTTTTATAGAGATGTTATTCAATTGAGTTAATTCTTTATGCAATCATTCCTTATATTTTGTTCCTTAATGAAGGAAGGTGTCGTTCTTCAAGATCACATTGTGTAGTTCAATAATTTATTATCGGAACTAATGGCAATATACACAGATGATCTAAGCGATGAACAAAAAATCTTTCAACTAGATATATTCACAGTCAGATTCGTATGAGTATTTGATAACTATCATGTTACACGGAAAGTCTGCCAAGGAGAATAATTCGATGGCTGAGGTGATCATGGGTTGAAGAAAGATCAACTTAGGAAGGAAACTCATAAATTATTGACTACCTCAAAAGTTGCTTAGCATTGCAAGATCCTTCATTTGAAAACCAAAGTGTGCATAAAGATGTGATCTGTTGCAAGATGGTTGGGCATTACAAGAAGGATTGCACAAGTTGCTGATCAGAAGAGAGTCAATGTTATAAGTGCTTATGCATCATGTGATACCCTTGATTGTCTTCTTATTTTAAATTATTTAGAAGTGAATTCTGTTTGGTTTCTTGACTCAGAGAGTTCTACTCATATTTGCTCCGATAGGGAAAAGTTTTCTACTTACAAGTCTACAACATGGCGTTGCATGAGAACGAGAACTGAGAAGATTTGTGAACTTGTAGGTAACAATTAAATTAGAGATGCGAGGTGGTAAACTCTACGGAAAGTCATGCATATTCCTCTGCCGAAACAGAATCTGATATCCTCAGGAATTGTGGAAGCAAGCGGCTCTAGGTACACAGCTCGATGTGGAGTTTTGTCTGTTTAGGAAGTTCACCGTAAGGTGATCAAGAGTAAGAGGGGTGTTGGACCAGGTTAACACAATCTCTGCAAGCCTTTTGGAATCCGAAAAACTTGCGCAAGTATTTCTATGCCGATTAATCCTGAAAAAGCGTCATTCAGTCTACCGCAAATAGAATCATTGAAGCAACACCACGACGTTTGAATATCATCGAGAGGTGAAGAGTGCGTCGATAGCTCGTGTGGAGGGTGACTTCTCCATGTTAACACCTACTGGAGTGTCCCTTGAGGGGCATACTGATTGGTAAAATTGGGTGAAAGATTGATTCAACTAGCTGAGAAAACTACTAAATCGAGTTTTTTTACAGGTGGAGGTCAAAAGAGACTAGAGGTGATTAATCACACAGTACTGATAGCACGCGTAAACAATCCAATGTGGAGATTGTTGGGATTGTATGTCTTGCATACTTGTGTTCGATTAGAGCAAGAGACGACGAAGCGAGGAAGTCGAAGTATCGAGGAGATAAAGTCAGAAAAACAACAAATAACAGTAGAGGCAATACAATCGACTGTCCATTTGGACAGTCGACCGTTTCAGACTTTGTTTTGAAACAGAGAGCTTGTCGGTCGACCGCCCCTTTGGACAGTCGACCGCTCTCGGTGGCTGGCACAGTTTTTTGTCCATTATCAACTCCAGGTTAGATCGTACAGCTCATACAGTGTGGCTTCTTTTACAGGATATATCAGGCAATTATTGTATCAAGACAACAACCTAGTATTCTCTAAATCTCTATATATTGTAATAGTCTCCATTAAGAGAGTAAGTACTTAATTGATATATCTTCCATTTTAAGTGAGGCTCACAAAATAATTCTTGGTAAGTTTGTAACCAGCTCCTTAAAATTTTCGATAGTTGAATAATATATCCTAATCTTTCTCCCAGGATTAGGTTTGCCCAAACCAGGACAAATCTTTGTGCATTTAGTATGATCTACTGTTTGGTTGTCCATCCGATTTGTTTCTGTTCCTCACTACCATTGCTCAACAACTCCGTTGCACCACAAATTTTCCTAACATGGTTTATGTTTCTTGGTTGTTCATAGTGATCGATTGTCGGATATCTCTCGAGCCTAATTCTGTCGCTGCGACGAATTCCTGACTCTACAATTATCTACAATGATGGGCTCAAAATTTTTATGAACAATACTAAAAAAACTGTTAATTATTTTGTTGTTTATCATTAATAAAATATAACGGTATTTATAAACTTGAATTAGAAAATGAAAGGCAAACCAATAGATGGATGGATCATTTTTTGGATTACTCTTAGGGGGGCAATACCGTTTCGGATAATTTCACTTTATTGTAGGATCAAGTGCACCTATACACACAACATCAAGTATGAAACAGGGAGAAAATTAGTCGTGTAGTTTTCTCATCAGTTCATGTTGGTATATGTAACTTTCAATTTTTATTTTTACATTTGCCTTGGAAACTCTCATATAATATTTCTAAAAACAACTGAAACTTTTGACCAAATCTGAAGAAAAAAATTCTGCAAGATAATTTCAATTTTCCTTTTAATCTTTTCATTGTTGTGGCTGCGAAGAGATGAAGTTCTACACAAATCGTTTAATTAATAGAGTGATGAGTAATGTTTCACCCATTACCAATCTCAGTACTATTTTCTTCACTATATTAGGTAGTACACTCATATTAGAAAGTTTCCCCACATACTCTTTCTTTTCCCACCTATTGAAGTGTATCAATTAAGGTAGTGAAAAAAATATAGTAAAATTAGTAGTGAATGTAGCATTACCTTAAAAGTGATATGTACCGTGCGATAAATTAAACTAGTATAAACTAGTATAAATTTGTCTGAAAAAGTTTTTGCATATTTTTCGGGCCGGATTCCGGTGTGCTCTGGTCACCGGCGGTGCCGGAAATTGATTAGATCATGTTCCTCTCGTCGAGTACTATTCCGTAATGTACTCACTTGCCAAAAACAGTTTCTGTATGAATGAGAAATGTTGGTCCAAAGTTGGGTACTCGAAATGTGCTAACATGGATAGTTGGAATGAATAATCCCACATCGGAAGATGGGAAAGATTTTCTCTAGTATATAAGTTAAAGAAATGGACTAAAGGGCGTAGCCCTGGGGTTACCACTAACGTGTAGTGGGGAGAGGACCTAGCCAAAATAACAAATACACGCGCGCGCACCCGACCTGGCTTGGCTCTGGCCTATATTTTTTTTACCCTGCTCCAATTTTTTTCCCAGTTACTGTTGAGGCTTTTCAAATTCTGTAACTGCTGGTACCATTACTCTATAATAGCAGAGTAATGGCTCATCAGTTACGTTTTTGAACCACTACTCTACTGTTACAGAGTAATGGGTCATTACTCTGTTGTTACAGAGTAATGGACCCTTCAGTTACTCTCATTCTCCTATAAAACCAGCAACTTTTGTCTGCCAGTATACACAGTCCAGTATACAAAGTTTCAAAAAACATACTGAATCTCCTTCTTCTTCTTTCTCTGAGTCACATTCTGAAAATACAACATAGCACCGGTTCGCTGAGATCTCTGAAGTTAGGGTGCTACTCTTCAGAAAAAGGTAATACAGTTGTATCCTGAGAGGCAATTCGTCAACAACCATCACACTACGGGGCGAATTTTGCTTTAAGGACAAAGATATTAAATCTCGACTTTGTATTGTACTGTATGGTTTGTTCCTTCATTTCCTGTATTTGTAATTCTTCACAAATATTGTTAGCATTTTCTCTTTTATGAATTTCGAGTTCTAACAATCGCCAGGGTCCAATAATAATCTTAAAGCAAAAATTTTTCTCTATTCTAACAGTTTTTATGAAGATTCTTTACAGGTACTGTTATCATTTCGGAAAAACAAAACAACTAACAGTTCTATTTCAACTGTTTCAAAACATGGAAAACACACAGAACAATAATGTCAGTGGACTTATCAGTGAACAAACACAAGTGATCCAAACTGTGACTGCACAATTGGTTGTGGTACAGAAGGTCGTTCTGTCCAAACATATAATTGTGGGAGAAAAACCAGAGAAGTTCAATGGAACTGGATTCAAGAAGTGGCAAGGAAAGATGCAGTTCTACCTGACCACCTTGAAGCTGGACAAGTTTCTCACTGAACCTGCCCCTATGCTGGCACCTATGGATGCACACTCCATTGCGGCAGTTAATGCATGGACTCAGGGTGATTATCTCTGCAGAAATTACATGCTGAACGGCTTGGTAGACCCACTGTACAATGTCTACTGTGTCTTCAAGACTTCCAAACTTCTGTGGGGGTCCTTGGAGAAGAAGTACAAAACAGAAGATGTCGGCTCCAAGAAGTTTGTAGTCGGAAAATTTCTAGACTACAAGATGGTTGACTCCAAGACAGTCATGAGTCAAATCCAGGAACTGCAGGTAATAATGCATGAAATCGCTGTAGAGAACATGACGCTCTGCGAACCATTCCAGGTTGCAGCGTTCATCGAGAAGCTTCCACCTGGATGGAAGGACTTCAAGAACTACCTCAAGCACAAGCAAAAGGAGATGTCTCTTGAAGACCTCATTGTCAGGTTGCGGATCGAAGAGGAAAATCGCAAGGTTGACAGGTCCTATAGAAATTAGTCCATAGAAAAGACAAACATGGTGGAGCATGGGCAGAGGGGCAGAAAAAGAAAGTTCTTGTCACATGCCTCAAACAAAAAACCTGCAGCAAAGAGGTTTGCTAGAAAATACCACGAGTGTGGTAAACTGGGCCATAAAATTTTTGATTGTCGTAGCAAGGACAACAACCGGGCTAGAACTGGACAGACCAAAAGGAATGAAAAATTCCATACACACATAGCTGAGAACTTGTCCACTGATCTCTCTGACTTGGACCTTTGTGCTGTTGTTTTAGAGGTGAATCTGGTGGGGAGCAATCTTCGAGAGTGGTGGTACAACACTGGGGCCACCATGCACATCTGCTCGGACAAGGAGATATTCACTTCATACCAGAAGTGCAACAAGGATGAACAGCTGTTCATGGGTAATTCTTCCACCTCCAAAATTGCAGGAACAGGGAAGATAGTGCTGAAGATGACTTCAGGTAAGGAACTGACACTCACAAATGTGTTGCATGTTCCATATATTAGAAAGAACTTGGTATCAGGATCTTTGCTAAGAAAAAATGGATTTAAGGTTGTTCTTGCTTCTGATAATTTTGTATTGTATAAGAATGGAGTGTACTTGGGTAAAGGGTATGTAAAGGATGGACTGTTCAAATTTAATGTAATGACAGTCATCTATAAACCTATTGTTCCTGTTGTTTCCAAAGTTAACGAATTTACTCCTATTGCTTATGTTGTTGAGTTTTCATCTGTTTGGCATGAAAGACTAGGCCATGTTATTTTCAATTCTATGCGTAGATTAATTAACATGAATTTGCTACCAAAATTTAAGGTAGACAACAGCAAAAATTGCACAGAGGCCAAACTCACTAAAACTCCATCACGTTCTGTAGAAAGAAACACAGAAACTCTAGATCTAATTCACACGGATCTATGTGATTTAAAATATGTGCGGACCAGAGGTGGAAAAAAGTACTTTGTGACATTCATAGACGATTGCACAAAATTCTGTTATGTATACTTGTTACATAGCAAAAATGAAGCTTTGGATAAATTCAAAGAATGTAAGCTTGAGGTTGAGAATCAACTTGGCAAAACGATTAAAATCGTTAAGAGTGATAGAGGAGGGGAATATGATGCATCATTTAATATGTTGTGCTCTGAACATGGAATAGTTCATCAGACAACTGTGCCTTACTCACTTGAATCAAACAGTATTGCAGAGTGCAAGAACCGAACTATAAAGGAGATGATAAATGCCTTGTTGTTGAATTCTGGGTTACCCCAAAATATGCAGGGGGGAAGCATTGCTAATTGTCAACTACATTCTCAATAAAATACCTCACAAGAAAACTGACAAGACACCATACGAACTGTGGAAAGATAACGTACCTTCGTATAAATATCTCAAAGTGTGGGGAGTGTCTAGCAAAAGTGGCAGTACCTAATCCCAAACAGCTCACAATAGGACCTAAGACTATTGGTTGTATATTCATAGGCTATGCACACAATAGTAGTACATATCGGTTCTTGGTATATAAATCAGAAATACCGGATATCCATGTGAATACAATAATGGAATCAAGGAATGCTTCCTTCTTTGAACACATATTACGTATACCAAATGTACACGTGAATAAGAGAATGCAAGCACTTCAGTTGATGAATCAGCACATGATAATGATGAGCCTAGACGTAGTAAATGGGATAGAACATCAAAGTCATTTGGTCCTGACTTTGTAACGGCCTTTATGTTAGAGAATGAGTCCAGAACAATCAATGAAGCCATGTCTACGTCTGATGCTCCTATGTGGAAGGAAGCAATCAAAAGTGAAATAGACTCCATTATGCAAAATTATACATGGGAATTGGTCGATTTGCCTTCTGGATGTCAATCTCTAGGATGCAAATGGATTTTCAAACAAAAATTAAATCCATATGGTTCAATAGAGAAACATAAGGCGAGACTTGTGGTACAAGGATTTAGGTAAAAGAAAGGCCTAGACTTCTTTGATACATATTTTCCGGTCATAAGAATAACTTCCATAAGAATATTGATAGCTATTGCAACTCTACGTAACCTGGAAATACATCAAATAGATGTTAAAAGTGCATTTCTAAATGGGGATTTAGAAGAAGAAATAGATATGAAATAACCTGAGGGTTACGTAGTTCATGAACAAGAAAATAAGGTGTGCGGGCTTGTTGTACGGACTAAAACAAGCTCCAAAGTAGTGGCATGTAAAATTTGACAATGTTATGCTGTCAAATGGTTTCAAAATAAATGAATGTTATAATTGTATCTATATTAAAGATACTCCAAATAGATACGTTCTGGTGTGTCTCTATGTAGATGACATGCTCATTATTGGGAGTAATAATGATATTATTAAACAAACTAAGAGTATGCTTAGTGGCAAGTTTGATATGAAAGATTTGGAAGTTGCAGACGTCATACTAGGAACCAAAGTTTCCAGGACATCTGAGGGAATTACTTTGTCTTAAGCTCATTATGCTCAGAAAGTACTTGAAAGATTCAAGAATTACTCAAATGGGACTGCCAAAAGTCCTGTGGATCCCAGTCTTCACTTGTTCAGAAACATGGGTGACAGCATATCACAATTGGAATATGCACGTGTAATCAGTAGTCTGATGTACTTAACAAATTGTACAAGACCAGACCTGGCACATTCAGTAAATGTACTGAGCCGCTACACAAGTAATCCAAGATGAAGTCACTGAAAAGGAATAACTAGAGTATTGAACTACTTGTGACATGCTCAGAGTTATGGACTGCATTACACAAGATATCCAGCAGTACTATAAGGCTACAGTGATGCCAACTGGATCTCGGACTCCAAGAACTCAATATCCACAAGTGGGTAAGTTTTCACTTTTGGTGGTGCAGCTGTGTCATGGAAATCCTCTAAAAAAAGGTTATTAGCCAGATCCACCATGGAATCTGAATTTATTGTTTTAGACAAAGGGACAGTGGAAGTAGAGTGGTTTCGAAATTTTTTAGAGGATATTCCCATGTGGAAAAAACCAGTGCCTGCTATATGTATACACTGTGACAGCCAGTCGGCTATAGCAAGGGCACTGAGTTATATGTACAATGGTAAGTCTTGTCATATCAAAAGGCGACACAAGACCATTAGATAACTGCTCTCTAATGGAATAATCTCTATAGAGTATATAAAATCGGCCGACAACCTAGCGGATCCATTTACTAAAGGTTTGTCACGAGAGCAAGTTATGAGATCATCAAGAGGAATGAGTTTAAAGCCTATGACGAAAGAGGATATTTGATGGAAACCCTACCTAGGAATTGGAGATCCCAAGATCTAGGTTCAAGGGGAAAACTAAATCTTGTTGAATCAATAGGAGCACTGAGAGATTAAAATCTCATACCCACTATTAGGATGATAAAACAGTGCTGGCTGCAAAGAGTTAGGATAAGCTTGGTTTTTAATGATTCCCATAGGTTTGAAATAAAAATGGGGTATGGCAGGATACTCTTTATGGGCAATCACCTTGTGAGTATTAAATGGGGCGTTTCTAGGAGAATGAAGAGAGGTTGCATTCTCCAAGTTCAGTCACGATTAACCAAGGTTGTTCAAGACCAAAATGAACACAACAAGAGAACCTAGTTCTTTGAGGAGATGAAACTGTGTGATAGTTATTGTCTAGGTAATTGTATCCTGTTAGAATACTCTGCTGTTAGAATAGACAAGTTCTCAGCTATGTGTGCATGGAATTTTTCATTCCCTTTGGCCTGTCCAGTTCCAGCCCAGTTGTTGTCCTTGCTGCGACAGTCAGAAATTTTATGGCCCAGTTTACCACACTTGTGGCATTTTCCAGCAAACCTCATTGCTGCAGGTTTTTGTTCGAGGCCTGTGGCAAGAACTTTCTCTTTTTGTCCCTCTGTTCATGCTCCACTATATTTGCCTTTTCTATGGACTGATTTCCATAGAACCTGTCAGCTTTGCGATTCTCCTCTTCGATCCGCAACCTGACAATGAGGTCTTCAAGAGACATCTCCTTTCGCTTGTGCTTGAGGTAGTTCTTGAAGTCCTTCCATCCAGGTGGAAGCTTCTCGATGAACACTGCAACCTGAAATGGTTCGCACAGCATCATGTTCTCTGCAGCAATTTCATGCATTATCACCTGTAGTTCCTGAATTTGACTCACAACTGTCTTGGAGTCAACCATCGTGTAGTCCAGAAATTTGCTGACTACAAACTTCTTGGAGTCGGCGTCTTCTATTTTGTACTTCTTCTCCAAGGACCTCCACAGAAGTTTAGAAGTCTTGAAGACACAGTAGATGTTGTATAGTGGGTCTACCAAGCCGTTCAGGATGTAATTTATGCAGAGATAATCACCCTGAGTCCATGCATCAACTGCCGCAACGGAGTGTGCATCCATAGGTGCTAGCATAGGGGCAGATTCAGTGAGAAACCTGTCCAGCTTCAAGGTGGTCAGGTAGAATTGCATCTTCTCTTGCCACTTCTTGAATCCAGTTCTATCGAACTTCTCTGGTTTTTCTTCCACAGTTATATGCGTGGATAGAACAACTGTCTGTGCTGCAACCGATTGTGCAGTCACAGTTTGGGTCACTTGTGTTTATTCACTGATAAATCCACTGACATTATTGTTCTGTGTGTTTTCCATATTCTGAAACAGTTGAAATAGAACTATTAGCTGTTTTGTTTTTCCGAAATGATAACAGTACCTGTAAAGAATTTTCACAAAAACTGTTAGAATTGAAGAAAAAATTATCTTTAAGGCTGTTAGAACTCGAAATTCATTAAACAGAAAATGCTAACAATATTTGTGAAGAATTACAAATACAGGAAATGAATGAACAAACCATACAGTAAAATACAGAGTCGAGATTTAATATCTCTGTCCTTAAAGCAAAATTCTCCCTGTAGTGTAACGGTGGTTGACGAATTGTCTCCCAGGATACAATTGTATTACCTTTCCCTGAAGAGCAGCACCCTAACTTCAGAAATCTCAACAAACCGATGCTGTGTTGTAATCTCAGAATGTGACTCAGAGGAAGAAGAAGAAGTAGATTTAGTATGTTTTTTGAAACTGTGTATACTGGCAGACAAAAGTTGTTGATTTTATAGAAGAATGAGAGTAACTAAAGGGTCCATTACTCTGTAACAGCAGAGTAATGGTTCAAAAACATAACTGATAAGCCATTACTCTGCTGTTAATGAGTAATGGTACCAGCAGTTACAGAATTTGAAAAGCCTCAACAGTAGCTGGGGAAAATTTTGGAACGGAGCAAAAAAAATATAGGCCAAGCCAGTGCCAAGCCAAGCCAAGCCAAGTCGAAGCCGAGGCCAAGGCCGGGGCAGAAATTGAAAAGCCTCAACAGTAACTGGGAAAAAATTTGGAGCGGGGCAAAAAAAACATAAGCCAAGCCGGAGCCGAGCCAAGCCGAGCCGGGGCCGGGACCGGGCGCGTGTGCGTGTGTTTGTTATTTTGGCTAGGTCCTCTCCCCACTACACGTTAGTAGTAACCCCAGGGCTACGCCCTTTAGTCCATTTCTTTAGCTTATAAACTACAGAAAATCTTTCCCATCTTCCGATGTGGGATTATTCATTCCAACTATCCAAGTTAGCATATTTCGAGTACCCAACTTTGAACCTACATTTCTCATTCATACGGAAACCATTTCTGGCAAGTGAGTACATTACGGAATAGTACTCGACGAGAGGAACATGATCCAATCAATTTTTGGCGCCGCCGGTGGCCGGAGCCCACAGGAATCTGGCCCGAAAAATATGCAAAAACTTTTTCCAACAATATCATCTTTGATTTCATGTGTAATTATTGTAATTTTGACCTGTTGAGTTCCAAGGCCTGACAATAAATTGAAGAGGTGCCCAAACATGCAACTGTGAGGACAAGCATCCCTCATGGTTGGCATATCTATATAATAAAACACAAAGAAAAGCTATCAAGTGGCTCACCTTCAATTGAAACCAAATCAACGGCTCTGACTCACCCTCCCAAAACATATTTTTCCTCCAAAAAGTTTTCCCCCCAAAATCAAAAATTTTCCTCCCAAAACAAAAAAAAGTCATTACTTTATTACTACCTCTCTCTTCTCTTTTTCATATTTCTCTCTTTCTCTCTCCCCCCCTGCTCTCTCTCTTATTCTCTCTCTATTTACTTAGAAATTTAGATTTTCAGATTTCAGGTTTGTAAACTTTCAGATTTTTTTATACTTTTTTTATTGCTCATATTACATTGAAAATAGCAAATATCTCCTCAACAGTTAAATTCCATCATTTTCCACCCTCAAAATTCTAAGAAGTTGGATTTTACACCCCCATTTATAATTACTTTTCAACATATACTAATGGAAATATGGACTTTTATTTACAACTAATTATTGTCATATTATTCAAACTTGAGCTACATAATTGTTGTACTATTTACAAGACTTTTCGTATGCTGTATCGATCGTTCCGAAAACGTGCCGTAGGCACGTGTCCACAGGAAAATCTAGTAGATAAACATTTGTTCATGATTGGTAAGATATAAAATTATAGACGTATATCAACATTAGAGTAAATTTCAGTTAACCCTTCTTAATTTTACAAATTTTACAGATAACCATACTGAATTTATTTTTTGGCATAAAATCCTACTTAAGTTTGCTCCGTTACGTATTATGCCCTACTCTGTCTATTTGGGGTATTTTTTCGATTACGTGTGAGCACGTGATACTATTTCTATTTTTCAATGACCAAATTATCCTTTTTATTATTTATTATTGTTATTTTTTTATTTGAATATAATTAGAAAATAAATACCCTTAATTGATGGAAATGAGAGATTTGATGGATGGGAAAGAGGGGGTGTTGGTGGTTGGTCGGGGGGACTCTTGGGGGAAGGTGGTGGTGTTGGTGATTGTCCGGATTCGAGGGAGAATGATGTGGTGGTGGTGGAAGTTGTTTGAGTTTGAAAATTTTAATGGCAAGAGGTAGGTGATGGTGGTGGTGGTTGGTCGGAGGTTGTGGGAGGTGAAGGATTTGAGGTTGGAGAAGGAGGGGATGGTGGTGGTTGGTTGAATTTGGGTGGGAGGTAAGAGATTTGCTAGAGGATGAGGTGGTAGTGGTGGAAGTTGTTTGAGTTTGAAAATTTTAATAGAGAGAGGTAGGTGATGGTGGTGATGGTTCGTCGGAGGTTGTGGGAGGTGAAGGATTTAAGGTAGGAAAATGAGGGGGGTGGAGGTTGGTCACATTTGAGTGGGAGGCGAGAGATTTGAGGGAGGATGAGGTGGTGGTGGTGGTGGTTGTGGTGGTGGGGGTGGTGGGTTGGATTTGAGGAAGGAGAAGGATGTGGTGGTGGTGGTGGTTGGTCAGAGGAGAGACGGGGAGGTGGAATTTGAGAAGGTGTTGGTGATTGATGGAGGAGAAGGTGGTTGGTCGGTGGTTGGTCAGAGAGGTGGTGGTGGTTGGTCGGAGGGGGAGGGAGAATTAAAATTAAAAATAATTTAATTAAAAAATTAAAATTAATAATGTGATTAAAATTAAAATTAATCTATAGAATTAAAAATAAAGATGAGATTAAAATTTAAATTAATGATGTGATTAAAACTAAACATGAGATTAAAATTAATGAAGGAGGAAAAAAATTGATGATGATGACGATGATGATGGACGGTTGATGGACTGGTGATGATGGTAAAAATCGCAGCAAATCAGGGCTGTACAATTCTGACACAGATCTCAAAACTTCTACAGGCAGATTAATCATAACAGGCCTCCTTAACAGGTTCGGGCCTTCTCCAGGCCTCTCTACAAAACATAGGCTTCTTTCAAGCCTATAAAAAGTGACAGACTAGACTCACTAGGAGAGACACCCAGCTCAGGTAGGATATGAGTCAAATCTCTTGCCTCATAACAAGAGAACTTATCTCTTGAGAGGGAGAAATATAAAGGAGATAAAGAACTCATATCGGTCCAACAGACCTAAATCAATCTCTTGATATGTTTCTCAGGCCTATAAATACCATCCCCCTCCACATTCAGAAGGTAATCAACAAATTGCCAGTTTTTCTCTCATGCTCTCTTTTTCTCTCTCTGGTTCTGACTTGAGTGTCGAAGGGTCTGTCACTGAGGCCACCCCTCGATGTTTCAGGCTTTTTACAGGTCCATTGGCCACGTCAGCAACCTCGGATTCAGATCACGGTGGTCAGTCAACGATCTAGATTCAATCTCAGAAGCTCTAACCACATTTCACAGCAAAGATCAAAGGTCAAATTTTTAGTAGTTTTCATTAAATAAGAACTCACTATTTGTTTGCTCCCACACCCAAAATAAGCAGCAACATATTGGCGCCATCTGTGGGAAACTACACAATTCAGACTTGCTGCCAAGCCACCAAGACTAAGAGGCAGAGGGGCGGCCTCAAGACGTTACACCAACACTCTTCGTCAACCATCTCCTCCTGTGGATGATCTGATTTCTCCTCAATAGTTACCCCGACAGCTTAATCAAGCTCCTTCCAACGGAGAGGTACTGGGGGGCTCCCCAAAAAAACCATCATGAACAACATCCTCAGTACGATCGTATCTCAGTCCATAATGCTTTAACTGATTCAATGGCCTCGCGAGGCCCTCGGGGGTGTAGACATCTCCGCCAGATCATCAGTGCAGGCAACAAGGAACTGATTTACGAATCCACTTGGACGATAGGCACACCTGAAATGAGGCCTCCCGCTCGGGACATGAAGCAAACCAGAGAACCAATTTTCCTTAACAGAGATCAAGGCCATTCTCCTCTTACAGGGGGCGCACCACAATAAGGAGCCCGACTTAAGAGAGTCAAAAGCTTCTTGTGCGGAACAAAGGGAAAAATGCCCTAGTCACTAGGGCCGAATTGTATAAGTTCAAGCTCGACATCCTCCATGCTATCTAAGGAAGTCAAGATCTGCGCCAGCCCCACAACGAAGGACCCGCCGACTCAACTAGGTTCCAGGGGAAGGATGACCAAATCCTCCGCCGTACCCAAGAAGTAGAAGATCGTCTAGAATAGATGAAGAATGAGATAAACCGCTCCAGTAGGGCATACCACCCTAGTCAACCACCTTTCAGAAAAGCCATCCTCGATGTACCTATCCCAAGGGACATCAAGGCTCCTTAATTTGAATCCTACAATGGAGAATCAGACCGAACCGACTATATAGAGAGCTTCAAAACACTCATGATGGTCTATAACGTCACCGATGCACTCATGTGTCGAACATTTCTTGTCACACTGAAATGATCTGGAAGGAAATGGTATTCGTGCCTGACTTCGGAGTCAATATTCTCCACCGATCAGCTCAAGGAGCTCTTCATTGCGCACTTTGTTACAAGCCGCAAGGCTGAAAAAACAAGTGCTTCCCCATTGGAACTGAAACAAAGAGATAGGTTCGCTTGAGGAGAATCTTTTCTATGATCATACCCGAATTATGTCATGCATGAACAGGAAAACTACCGAGAGACTTTGTCAAATGCTTTACAACTGAAGTAAGGTCAATTTCCTCCTTGAACACTTCAGTGGCGCTTGCAGCTTTCCGTCACAACGTCATTAACAAAGACCTGAAAGCCTCCCTCGCAAAAAAGCCACCCAAAAGTTTCACTGAGCTTCTTGAAAGGAGTGACAAGTACATCAGGTCGAGGAAGGTCTCTATCCTCAAGGCAAGAATGATTCATCTTCCGAGAACAAATGGAAGAATACAAGCGAGGAAGAACTCAGGAAGTTTCAGAAAAACGGTGCAAGTCAACTCCGTCCAACTCTAGCACCATGCTTCGACAAGTTCACACCTCTCAATGCAAGTGTATCAGCCATTCTCATGGAGGTTGAGAAGGACGGAATAATTCGTCTTCCCCCCAAAGATGTCAACGTCTAGCAGGAGAAACAACAAAAATAAGTGGTGTGCATTTCATAGAGATCATGGACACACTAATGACAACTATTGAGCCCTTAAAGAAGAACTGGAAGCTATAATTCGCATAGGCTATCTCTCTAACTTCGTTCAGAACAACAACGACGCTAAAAATCCTCTGTCCCGGGAGGCTAATAAATGTCAAGAGAGGCCATATGAATCGCAAGACTCTGAACACATGACTGTCCTCCACTCCATTCATGGAGGCCCGATGGGGGGAGATTCCAAATCTTCCCACAAAGCTTTCTTCAAGGAAGTCAACTCCATAGATAACATTCTGCTTGCCAAAAGCACCAGGGTCCTGGTATCTTTCTCTGACAAGGACTTAGAATGCGTCTGCACACCTCATTGCACTCATTGGTCATAAACCTTTTCATGGTGAATCATGAGGTATGCCGCATCCTGGTGGACAATGACAGCTCAGTCTACATCCTCATCATTGCCACATTCGAGGCTCTCAAGCTCTCCCGATACCTATTCATGCTAGTCGGTTATACACTCCACCGATTCTCCGGTGTCCCCATTCAAGTAGATTGAGTCGTCACACTAGATGTGACAGCAAGAAAGGCCCCCGCTATTCGAATGGAAGCACTGGACTTTATGGTAGTCGATGTCAAAGCCACATACAATGCTATATTCGGTCGTCCGACCTAGCAGCCTTTCATGCAGTTGCCTCTACATTTCACATAAAAATGAAGTTCCCAACAACATCTGGCATAAACCAAGCTGTAGGACGCCAATAGGTAGTACGAGCATGCTACACCGCTACAATGGGGGTCTTCGTTCTTCCCCTCGATGCCATAAAGCTACTGCCAGAAAGCAGTCACAATAATTTCAAGACTGTAAACAAGGTTGAAGCCAGTGCCATAAACAATTCTACCAAGAACTTCCAAACCTGCCAAATCATCTCTCACCAGGTCCAAACTGGATCTCATCGTAACACAATATTAAACATGAATCCCTCGCCCGAGGCCACTCCACTCATTCAATGGAGACAAATAGTCATGCCTAAACAAATTGGTGCATAAGAAGATTTCTCTTTCTCAATGCAAAATAATGGAGGGCTCCCTCCAAAACAGGAAAGTCCAGGTAAGGTCTACCAAGTTGTTCACCTAACGGCTCATCAACTTGAAGACCCGGGAGCAAGGAGATATCAGCAGAACTTGGAAGGTAGAACACCTTGTGAAGGCGAACGAGGGCGTCTGAAACATTCTCTCTTAATAGTAGTAGAAAATTTTCTTAATTTGTAATAACGACCAGCCGCTAGAGCAGCCGCTTAGTTTTATTTTCCAGCAAATTTTCCACAATTTGTAATAACAGCCAGCCATTAGAGCAGCCACTTAATTTTATTTTCCAATAAAATGTAATATGAACTTTGCAAAATTTTTGTACAACTCTACAGATGCATACAATGAGTTGAGTGCGAAAATTATACACAAAAATGGTACCAAAAACTCGTTAAAAGCTTCCTGCAAGACAGGTTCGGAGTCCATACCCATGGTTCGAAATTACTCTAGCAATCTGCAATGAAGCAATTTTAGAGTGTTCTTCGCCATTCGATCTGCTCCTACAACCTGTTAATACTTAAGCAAGCAACGAGCTAAACACCTAACTTACGCCTAGCGGCGCTAAAAACTCGTTAAAAGCTTCCCATAAGACGGATTCGGAATCCGTACCCAATGTTCGAAAATACTATAGCAATTTGTAATAAAGCAAGTTCAGAGTGCACTTCGCCATTCGATCTGCTCCTGCAATCCGTTAGCGCCTCCATGATCGATTCGGAGTCCATACCTATGGCTCGGAGTTACTTTAGTAACCTACAATTAAGTACGTTCAGAGTTTAATTCACCATTCAATATGCTCCTGCAACCAGTTAATACCTAAACTAACAAGTTCGGAATCCATACCCATGGCTCGGAGTTACTTTAGCAACCTGCAAACAAGCACATTCAGAGTTCAACTCGCCATTCGATCTGTTTATGAAACTAGTTAAAATTCGTTGAAGGCAGATTCGGAGGTTCAAAATCGTGTATCGCAGTTACTCCAGTATCACTTGTAAAAAGCAACACTTAAGAGTTCAACTCTCCACTCGATGTGACTCTCATAATTTGTCGGATGACCCATATTGCAAGTTTGGAAAATGACTCTCCCTCAGAGTTGCTCCTACAACTAGTTGAGTTCAAGGCGGAGAAGTTCTAAACTCCGTCACATACCATCGGCGGTTCGTTAGCTATACGCAACAGACTTGAGGCCCTGTTATTTAGCTACAAAGAACCTAGTCAATGGTGCATCAACCTTGATAGCAATAATCAAGCATATGAAGAGATTTCATCAAAAATCACAGAACTATCGCAAACTCATATATTCAAATCTAGTACCACTACAAATATATATAAATACAAAATGGTAAGTCCAGAGTCTAACTCTCCCCAAGAGTAGCTCATACGACTAGCCAATCCCAAGACGACGAATCACAGGACAAGACACCGGCACGTAGAAGACTTCTTATTCCACAAGCTACAAGTCTCATTACAACAACAGAATTACAATGAGTCTATGTTTTATATCTAGGAATCGCTACCAAAAGTCCTCTGAACATTGTACAACAAACTGTCAAGCAATTTGTTCTTCCAGCTGCACACTGGAGAGATGCTCCACCTAAGAGAAACAAATCTCTTCACCGGCCTCCTACTGTAGCGTCCCGGATCCCCGTTATCGGATATCCGTGATACTTACCAGAATCTTTGCCTTCAAATGCATCTCAACACAGTAATAACATGGAAATTTAAAAACTTTTTATTACCAAATAAAGTCATTACATCATTGATTACAACTGATACCTTGTTCTTGGACAAGGAGTACAAATTACATCCGCTCATTACAACTTATTACAAATATTTACAGACTCTACTTGTAAAGCTATCAGCTGCCTCTTGGAAAGGTAATCGACTGATTACTGCCAAACTTCGCTGAGTGGCCCATCGGCTCCCGTGGGACTTGCTCCTTGGTTTGAGGCTTCTGCTGCGCGACTCTGATATCTCTGCACCTGCTCGAAATGTAATGCCCTGATTTTTCATTTAATGAAAAATTATTTTATTTTGCACGTAGTGTGCACGTGCAATATTTTTGGTAAATATTTTCATCATGATGAGTATAGATATTTGAATATGTGCCTTTAATTATTTTTCTATAAAGCCTTCTTTCAATTAGACAAAAAGCCTTTTCTTTTAAAAGCCCAAAGTTAATTTAATTTATTATTTTTGTAATAAGTATTTTGGCCCATAAACTAAAGCCCATGGATTCATCTATTTTTATACAACTTGTCATGTAGAATACAATTTAAAGGCTATTTTATTTTTATTCAAAAATTTAATGTACAATTTTTGGGCCTAGTTGCATGCACGTGCACTACACGTACACGTGCAATATGCACTTTTTCAACTAGGCCGGTTGTAATCTTTTGGAGGGAAATGAAAATTGTAATGGTGATCATGGTGTGGTGATTACTTGGTTGTGGGTAGTTATTGCAACTCCTACTTTCATCTTGACCCTCCATCTTACAACCAACCAATTGATCCTAGCCCTCCATTCTCCTTAATTTTTAGTATAAATAACCCCCCCTCCCCATGGCTAGTTATTCTTGTGTAAAATTATTCTCTTCCAAAACTATAGTCTAAATTATATTATCTAGTAGTGATTTTGTGAGATAAAAGATTGAGAGGGTGTGAGATTGTGCTTGCAACACCAAGGAGAAGAAGGGCCGGCTCGGTGGGCTTGTGTGGTGCTCGGGTTTGGTGCTTTTGGAGGCTCGAGTGCGCGCTTCTAGGAGGAGGATCGTTCGTGTGCAAGGACTTTTGTTGCTAATTATGTTTGTCTCTCTATTTGAGGTGGGTAAATTTTCCCTATTTCTAACATAGGAATGCATGCTAGATTTAATTAGCAAAATGATGCATGAAAATGATTAATATGAATGCACATTTAATTGAAAAGATGATCTCTAAATGATTGAATTGTTGATATGCAAATTATGTGTGTTGCTATTAGTAGAATTCAAGATTGTGTGCAATACGAATATGGTTATAAATTGTGTGAAGAAACCCTTGTTAGTAGCATGAAAAATTACGTGCAAAAATTTAATATATCGACTATGTCACTTTTATGTGCTAAATTGAAAACTTTGTATGGCATTGTAACGAACAAATTACGATGCAATTTTTATGTTTGGGAAATAAATAAGAGTAGAAAATCGGTATAGAGATTAATGAAATCATAATGCCGAAAAAGAATGTATTAGTGATAGTATATCAAATTAACCAATTTGTATGGTAGATTTGTATTAATTATTGGAAAAAATATGTTTAATTATTTGAGAAAATTACTCACATATACTGGAGTGTAGTCCATGATGGAAATGATTAACCTGGAGTTTTTACAGTAGGTTAGTAAGAACAATTTGAAATTTAACTCTATTCAGTCGACCAAATATATGTAGCAGTCGACTGCACTAAACATGAAAAGTCATGTAATTGAATTACCCAGAACAGCCGACTGATATGAACGACAGTCGACTTCTCCGTAATTTATATCTTGAACTTCGAATGCTGCGGAACAGTCGACTGACTATGTGCAACAGTTGACTCTTCCGAGCGATTATTGAAGAACTTTCTTTGGCTGAACAAGTAGACTGAGTATGCTCTAAGTCGACTGTCCAGATCAATTTTTGGCATATCAGAAATTCTATGATTGTTTTATGATAAAGATTGTGAATCTTATGTTGAATATTGGGTGTGACAGTAAACTCTATTTGTCTTTGCATGAATTTATATGAAGTGAATCATTTATTAGAATTTGTGACAGTTATATGAATGTAAAAGCTATGAACATGAAAAGGGAAACCTGTTATGATTATGAAAATGAATTTATGAGTTGGAAATGCTCAAATTGAAAATTGTGAATTGAAATTGAAACAAAAGAGTGCTAAGTCTCCCACTGACAATTGGAAAGAAATGAAATGAGATGAAATTTAAAATGAAAGACCAAGGTTGGTCATGTTTGAATGAAATGAATAAGTCCGGTTTAGTGGAGAGGCTAACTCTAGAGCTTTGATTTTGTTCATGATTCTAATAAAAACTAAGGATTAGTGCATAGTGAAGATGTGATGAAAGTGAGAGAAAAATACGAGTATGAGAACTAGGGTTTACGGTGCGGGTGTGTGAGCCACAGAATGCATGCTTGATGAGTTAAGACATGACGTGGGCACAACTCAGTAATGATCGGACTCTAGCCACGCTTGTGGGATGTTTGGTGACTGCAAGAGAATCACGTGCCATGAAGGTGGCTGAATTGCCACAGAATGCATGCTTGACGAGTCAAGACATGGCGTGGGGTTCCCCTCCAGGTTTTCTGTACACGAGCTTGTACTCATAGATCATCTAGGATACTCACCGTAGTTACAGTAGTAGATTAAGTCATGGCGAGGGATTGAACCCTACAAAGATGAAGAACGATTAAGAGGCTTGCCCTCGGACCTATGTTGTATGGGATGCATAGAATCCAAACAAGTGCGTATTAGTGTCATCTAATGTAAATAATTGCATTAAGAACTAAGTGCACAATCACAACACGACATCAATAGGGTAGTCCCTTTAGTTTGATATGTGACAAGTTTGTGTTTGCTAAATATGGAAAATAAGTTATACTATTTTCAGCATAGAGAGGATGGCCGTGTATAATGATCGTCGGTTGAATAAACTGACGTACCCACAGTCTTATATGCAGGTAAATGGCTTGATACAGATTAAAGAGGAACAAATGCTTAAAGATTATTCAATGTTGTTGTACATTCGTTTCATTGTTGTAAAGTTTACTTCCGCTGTGCAGTGTAAATTGTAATGTATTCATGTAAACTCTGATGTAAAGTGAAAAGTTCAAATTTTCTTGTAAAATTGTACTAAAGGAAGCGGAAAGATCTCGTAGAACATCTCGAATTCAGTGTATTTGGGATTCGGGGCGTTACACGAAAGGTAGAACCGATACCTAAATGGTGGGGAACGTCAGTACTTCGACTAACACAAAGCTGATGATAACAGCGATCCTCTAAAGTTCAATCACAACCAATAATTTATACAAAAGAGAAAAGTGATGTGCCAAAACAAGGGTTTAATGGATTCAGGTTCTAGTGTAGTGTTATGCCATGACCCTATGACTTGATACAGCAAATCACATGCCTGACTCTAATGCAAGCAAGACTTTGGAGCACGAATGCATCCCATACTACATACGCCCCCAAATCTAGCCGTCTTTCTTCACAATTTAGGGATTCAAACCCTCGCCATGCATCCTACTCTTGTACTCAACCAGTTCCCAATAGATTGTCCGTCGCCCAAAGAGGTTGCAGTTGGTCGGTTTAGTTCCGCCACTACAGTACCTAAGTGGTGGTCGTGTTCCACTTGGTACCTGCGTACGGACCTCTTCAGAAAGCTGCGTTGAACACGGCCGTAAGACCGTGTGATTCTCCTGTCCACCCCTAACCCGGGCTATGGACTGACGCATGCGTGTTCACCCCTACTCCGGGTTATGAACTTATATATATACCAAAACAAACAACAAAACTCACATGCATAGGGACGTGAGCGCCTCGGAAGGTCAAATCATCCTAGCCTCCCGTACCTTACTCCGGCAAAACTTTAGGAATTAACAGATCGAGATACTAGCCGAGGACTCACTCATGAGTGCTGAAAACATATCCCTACGACTGGAAGGTACAACACTGACTATGGTCCGCTATGACTAATGCAATTTCCCAACCCCTTATTATGTCACTCTAATCCAAGCCTTACTCTATCACTTGGGTAAAAGATAAGATTGCTTTCCACTTGTTTATCGACCTCTGGCCCTGGCGATACCGGTCCGGTTCGCCTCTTCCCCGGCTTGGAATTGTCCAGCATTACGGCCTACATTTTTCGCTACCCCGGCTGTGAATGTATGTTCGCCCCTGACCCGAGCTATGAACTCATATTAATGGCATGGCTCGGATGTCTTACGCTTCGGCGGAAGTTTATAACTTAGGGTCAACAGGTGCAGGGTATCCCTTACCCTAGTGACTAACCTAAGTCACGCATCCCACTATGGGAGTCAACAACACCAACAACAGATACCAAATGTCCCCATTCAAGAATTATCAACACTGTAGTACATCGGGGAACGAGTCCTTACAATGCCTAGTCAACACTCCAGACTAAGCAACCTACCGGGTTTCTGCCCAAAACTTAAAATGGTCATAACTTCCTCGATACAACTCCGATTAGAGTGTACGAGCCCAATCCGGAAAGGTAAGATCCTAGAATACATCTTTCTTGTTGATCATAAACTCAAATTTCATCATCTAGATCCTCAAAATAGCCTCTCAAGCCTCAGCCTGTGTATTGCCTATACACGGGCTGCACCTTACCGGTAGCGTAAAATATTGCTCACCTATCCGAACGCTACAAATTCAAGTTCTACGGAAAGGTTTGGATGTCCTCTACAAGTCTCTAGTTGGTCATGAGTCCAAAATACACCAATAGATCACCCTAACACTCACATCTCTCACAAATGAACCAAGTCACACACTAGGTCTTTCTAAATCAGAGCACTTAGCTCGATTCTTGGTCTCTGTCTAGTATTACAAAAATCACAGTAAATCAACCACTTACTGGAAATGCATCAAATAGGTTTAGTTGGAAAGGTCTTGATGTCTACTACAAATCTCTAATAAAATAGTTCCTCAAATTTTGCTCTTAAGGAGCCTCAAATGTACAATCTCTACAGGGTATCAAAATTGGCTGAAACCAGCATAGTTCATGCTAATAAAAACATTTTAAATTCCATACTCATCCAAATGACACAAAATTTACATTGATGAAACTAGATATCATAATAAAAAACATGCAAAAGGTTTCATATCAAAACTCTAAGTATACACTGAGTTCTACATCATTCAATTTAGCACAGGAATCAGCATGTTCTTCAATTCAACTCTAGCTACTATTTTAAAGTTCAATTTTTCCCATGCCTATAAATTCATCTAAATATTTTCCTGATTTTACTATAGAATCTATATATAAGTGGGAATATAGGGTAAAATTTTCAGGTTAAGAACATGCTCCAATAAATTATGAAAGTTCCAACAATATCAGTCATCCTGTTAACCAACTGCTGATTCTGCCTTACGACACAGTTCTATCATTGGACTTTATTAAAATATCAAACCTTCACAGAAAAATCCGAACTAAATCATGAACCATCTACACATGTATATGAACAATCTCTGAAAATTTCATGGTCTAATTCCTTGTGGTTTGCTCTCAAACAAATCTAGAAAAATAGCATTCTGATCAAGTTCTAGTTCCAGTTTCTGATTTCATCTTTCAAACTTCTTAGATATTCATCCTAGCACTTACTACCATACATGCATGCAAGAATTCAATCAAGAGACAATAAGAAAGGTTTAGAGTAACTCCCCACCCTGAGTTGATGAAGAGTAGTTGATCTCTTGAGCTTTTTTTTCCTTGAAAATCCCTCCTAACACTTCTTCTTCAATCTCTCTTCTTTCTCTCTTTCTCTTCCTTTTTCTCTTGGTGGAGTTCTGAAATTCTAGAACAAGATAGGTGGGAATGAGTGGTTTTAGATGGAGAAATGAAGGAGAAAAGAGGGGGAGAAGTCGGCCGGATCTTAGGGGGTAGTAGGATAGGTGGTAGGGTGATTTTGAAGGCAAAACCATGGCTTTAGCCAATGGTTTTGTGGTGGGATGTGTTGGCTGCCCATTTTACTCTTAAATAGGTCCTTTTGAATGAGATACGAGGGGTTTATCAAGCGTACACAATGTATATCCATCGTAGTATCATACGATGTTATATTTGCATAGGCGTCGTACCGAAAACTAGTGTTTATACCAGTATCGGTCCTCCTCATTCTCGTGCATCTTTTAGAATGCAATCCTCCCATGAACCGTTCTGCAACCCTAACCACACACCACGATAGCAAAATCAACTAAAACACTGCAATCATATGCACGCATACAGACAATATACATATATACATATATATAAGCATCGTACAATCTGGAGTGTTACACCTACCTGCTAACAGCTCCAAAAGTCCACCTCAACTCTTGATGATGAAATTATAGACAAGTCTTCCTTAGGCGGGCAAGCTCCAGGTTTCTCCGATCATCTTCACCTAACAAACTCCAACTCCGTCTCGCTTAAAGCACTGTGCAAACGGAAGAATTCCAACTTTGTCAAGCATCACGTATCGCGAAGGAGAGCAATCTCAATGCCCCGAGGACCTCGTTCGATGTATGCAACTTTTTGTCGGCAAAGAGAAGAATGGAACCACTTCAACACTGAACAAACACAAGTGACTTCACATCCATATTAAGAATATTCAGAATACCCACAATGTTAGGTTTCGATGGTAATCTCAGATTAAATACACAGCAGACAAATTACAAAAAAATATCGAAACCTAGCTATGGATCCATGCGAAAACCATAAATCGTGTTTAGGAGTTACACCTTGAAGATGGATCTACTGTCTCCACAGTATACCAATCACAGTACTACAATATTGCGGTGTCTCTACGGTGTCCACACAAATGGATCAAATCAAGCTGTCCCTCACACCGCGGTACTAGCTATAGGAGGAGATGTTCCTCACGATCTCTCTCTCTCACAATTTCTATGACGGCTAGGATTTTCTCATGTGACATCTTTTTTTCCACAGATACGTTTCATATATATAGCTGCAGAAAATCAAGCCTAAAAGAGTAATGAGGCTGTTGGATTCACAATCTGACATGGTCCAATTCGTGTTTAGGCCTTTGAACTTTAGTCAATTCGTTTAATCTACTTAAATGGCCAACTAATATCAGGAGTCCAAGTCTTACTTGGATCCTCAGTTAAATTTATCTTAGGAATTTAAATCCCAATTTCAATTCTTTCTAAGTGTGTGACCTTGTAGGTTCTCGTTACGTTGACAGTAATACAGAAATCATATTCTAGTATTATAAACAGTGAGCGGTATCTCGCAATACATCACTGCTACTCAAGTAACACGAATGTCAGTGATTAGACATAACCTATTTGTGACCAATGTTACCATGTAGTCGAGTTCCTTTGTTCAGATATCTTAATTGACCACAAGGCATGGAGCGTGTCACCCTTGTTTAGTTCAATCTTTGGTTTCTTGATATCCGAGTAGACTTACTAAAACAAATGAGCTCAATATTTCATATTGACTCATTTGAGCATGGCCATGCATTTTGCAGTCTCACTCAATCAAGTGGACCACAGATATCGCTCATGTTATGTAAGAGGGCCAAATCTTATATAAGTCACTCACATCTCTCTGCATGATTTGTAGTATATCCAATAGTCGACTTTATAATCACCTTATTACAGGTAACGTTTGATGACATTAAAATATATAACTTCTCAAGTAGGAAACTGCAGTGACATCAAGTCAAATGACTACTTACATCATGGTCAATGTGAGAACCTCTTATGACACTCACGTAACGATCCATAAGCGTTCTCATGGTGAGTCAGTCCGGTACATTATTACTCTAATATGTACCCATATGAAGACTTGATATCTCATATCCATGACCCGTGAGATATGGTCATCAGTCTACGCACATACTAGTCTCTATGTATTATTGTTGTCCAAATTCACAATAATACTTGACTAGGGATATTTAAGAATAGTGTTCTGATTTCAACCAATAGGATCTATAATCAAGTCTTGCAGTTGATATCCCATGGTATTGAACCTACTATTCCAAGAACTTTATTGTTCTCATTTAATCACAAACACAATAAATGAAATACCTAATATATGAAATAAATATCATGTTACAATGTAAACTAGTAATGTCAATATACAATTGGCCTCTAGAGCTTACACCAACTCCGTCAAGCACCACGTATCGCGAAGAAGAGCAAGCTCAATGCCCCGAGGACCTCGTTCGATGTACACAACTTTTTGTCGGCAAAGAGAAGAATGTAACCACTTCAACGCTGAACAAACACAAGTGACATCACTTCCATATTAAGAATATTCAGAATACCCACAACTCGTTCGCTCTAAAAATGAGTTCGGCGCTATGCACACCACATGAGTTCCTCCGGCCAACAACTCATCAACATCAAGCAACGAGTTCAACGCCTTGCGCTTCCCTCAAGCACCGTCAACAACTCGTTGGCACTAAACAATGAGTTCAATGCTCTGCTCTCCATACAAGCTCCACCAAAGCGCTCGTTGACTCCAAATAACGAGTTCAATGACCCTGCTTTTCGTTCAGGCTCCATCAACAACTCGTTGGCTCCAAACAACGAGTTCAACGGTCTGATTGCCACTTGAGCTCCATCAACAACTCGTTGGTTTAAAACAACGAGTTAAATGTTCTGCTCACCACTTGAGCTCTATTAACAACTTGTTGGCTCCAAACAATGAGTCCAACACCTAGGTCTTCGCTAAAGCTCCATCAACAACTCGTTGGCCCCAAACAATGAGTTCAATGTCTTGCTCTTCAGGCTCCATCAACAACTCGTTGGCTCCAAACAATGAGTTCAATGCTCTGCACACCGCACGAGCTCCATCAATAACTTGTTGGCTCCAAACAACGAGTTCAATACCTTGGTCTTCGCTCAAGCTCCATCAACAACTCGTTAGCTCCAAACAACGTGTTTAATGCTCTGCTCACCACATGAGCTCCATCAATAACTTGTTAGCTCCAAACAACGAGTTCAATACCCTGGTCTTTGCTCAAGCTCCAGAAGAGTGGTTCACCAAAATGAACAACGAGATATTTGATCGACAAGTACAATAAGCAATGACTCAACAAAAGAGTGATTCAACTAAGAAAAACCATTCAACAAACACTCGGAGAGAAAAAAATTTCCAAACTACACTCGATAGAACGAGTCAACAAGCACGAGAAGCCGTGATTTACGAAAAAGATTCTATTCATCCATAGATCAAAGGTTATGAAGCAAAAAATTTGGTATACACATATAAATAATTATATATATATATATATATATATATATATATATATATATGTACAATTATATGCAAATCCAAGTCGAAAAAACCCAAACAAAATCCAAAAGTGTGTACACAGCCAAACGGGTTCATGGGTTAAGATTTGCACCCGCAAACAAGAACCAAAAGAGGAAGAAAAGAAGGGAGTGGCTTCGGATCGGGTCGGGTTTCCAAACCGAACCCGCAAATAAGATCCAAAAGAAGAATAGAGTAAATGGGTATGGGTTTCGAACCCGCTAACCAAACCCGAACTCCTTAAACCATCTTCTTCTTCCTCCTCTTCAAAAGCAGCGAACTCCAAAAAACCCAAACCACGTCGCTCGACCAAACCACCACCTCCATATCTCAACCACAGCTCCACTCCACCAAGCACCAGCTCGTCTCCATGCTCGCCCAATACAGAGCTCAACCAAGCTTCACATCGCTTCTCATAGCTCGGCGAGGCACCGACCGTAGCTCCATAACTCGGCGAAGTCGAGGCTCCATAGCTCAGCGAAAGCTTCTCATAGCTCGACCGAAGCTCAAAGGCCATAGCTCGACAGTGCTTCAAACCCCATAGCTCGCCAACGACCAAGCACCATAGGTCGGCAATAGAGAGCTTCATAGCTTGGCCATCATAGCTTGGAGAGATGCTCGAAGCCCTGATAGCTCGACAGCGAGCTTCATAGCTCGGCGAGAAATTGTGAGTTCTATAGCTTGTCGAGGCTCTTAAGCCGACGAAGGAGGAAGGACGGTGAAGTTCATAGCTCGGCAAGGCGCAATAGCTCGTCGAAACCCATAGCTCTACCAAGACCTCTGTCACTCATAGCTCGGCGACAACAATGTGGGTAGCTTAGCGTTGTGGTAGCTTGACGAGGGCAAGACGCCATAGTTTGACCAAGATTAAATAACCATAGCTCGGCCAAATCGTTGGCCGAGATAGGGGGTCCCCAGTAGTTTTTGACCCTTGGATCGCTCAGATATTCGATCTCGAGCATGATGGACGCGCGAGATTGATCCACGTCGCCCTTCTTCTTCTTCCTCTCTTCAGCCATTCGATCCCACTCTGTGGATGAGTTGGGGTATGATGAGCGTCCCTGATGCTGCCACGTTGCCCCCGAGAAGATCCTTACATCTCGACCGCCTGATCTCACTCAACGCGCGAGCTAGGGCATGATTGACGCACCAGATTGGTCCACGTGAGCCCCTAATGACAAATGGTCGAATCATAGTTGTTCAATCTACTCAGCGCGCGAGTTTGATGTTGATCAACGCCTCTGATCGCTTTAAAAAGCGTGTGCAGCTCTGATTATTCATAAAAAAATCCCTTAAATTCATTTTTAATTCGCAAATTAATTAAAAAATACAAAATAATTATTTAAATTCGGAAAATTAATTTAAAATTTCAATAAAATAATTTTAAATTGGATTTATTAATTATAAAATTTGAAATTTTGATTTTGAAATTGGAGAAAACTCTAGAAAATTCCAGAAAATTTTGGAAAAATCTAAAAAAATAAGGAAAGATTCAGGAAGATATTCACTACGTTCAGAAGCCACAAATCAGTTCCAGAAATCTCCAAGCACCCTGACAACTAAGATTGTACTCCAGAGTCCAAAAGTAAGACGTACTACTTCCCGAAAACCAAGAAAATTGCCTTCCGGGTGTGGGGGGCTTATGATAATGGTAAAAATCACAGCAAATTAAGTTCGTACGATTCTGACACAAATCTCAAAACTTCTATAGGCAGATTAATCATAACGGGTCTCCTTAACAGGTCTGGGCCTTCTCCAGGCCCCTTTACAAGACATGGGCTTCTTTCAAGCCCATAAAAAGTGACAGACTAGGCCCACTAGGAGAGACACCCAGTCCATGCAGGCTAGGAGTCAAATTTCTTATCGAACTTATCTCTTCAGAGGGGGAAACATAAAGGAGATAAGGAAATCATATCAATCCAACCGACCTAAATCAATCTCTTGATATGTTTCTCAAGTGTATAAATACTCTCCCCCCTTCACAGTCAGAAGGTAATCAACAAATCGCCATTTTCTCTTTCATACTCTTTTTTTATATCTCTCTGACTTGAGCGTCAGAGGGTCTGTCGTCGGGGCCACCCCCCGGTATTTCAGGCTTTTGCAGGTCCATCGGCCGCATCAGTAACCGTCAGATTCAGATCACGGTGGTCATTCAACGATCCACATTCAATCTCAGAAGCTCTAACCGCATGTCACTACAAAGATCAAAGGTCAAATTTTTAATAGTTTCCATTAAATAAGAACTCACTATCTGTTTGCTCCCATACCAAAAATAAGCTGCAACAACTGATAATTTAGTAATTAAACTGAATTGATGGGGTAATTAGATATTTTCCACAAAAGTTATCGGCGTCATAACAGAGTAGACTAGAATGCAAAAAAAAACTGACGGCAGTATGGTTTAGTGCAAAAAAGAAAAGTTGGTTATGCATAATTGCTTATCTGCCAACAATGTAAAACCGAGTAGAGATAACTGAAATTTTATTTACCCTCTACATTAATCTGCATAATTTATGTGGAAGCTAATAGTACTGTTTAATGAATTATTTTGTTCCTATTCTACATTTGACAACTTGTAGTAGTTAAGTCCTGATTAACAAGGTTATTGTACTTAATTAATTGTATTTGATAAAGTTATGAATCATATGATTAGGTAGGTGTACTGTATGTGTGATGGCATGTTAGATTTGGACAGCTGCTGATTCGGAATGCAAAATAATGATATATAATACAAAGTAAAGATGGAATTTCTAACACGAAGAAGACCGACCTACTATTTTGTGTATATGATTTACAATATGTTTCAGGGGGCATAACTAAGTAGCACAATATCTGAAAGTTGTCAACTAAACATTGAAAATCAAGTGCTCATAATTTTTTGTTCGGTTATAAATGGTTGTATCATATATTTCGATATTGTTATGGAAAATAAGATTACAAGTGAATTCTTACAGGCAGGGGCGGAGTCACACCCAAATCTGGGTAAGCCACACCCAAATCTGGGTAAGCGGCCGCTTTCCCTGAGTTTGGGCAGACTCTTGTTTAGGTTTTTGGTTTTTTTTTTTTTTCTTTTTTTTTGTTTTAATAATTGGAAGTTCATGCAGCACGCTTTTTCTGAGCGTGACTCACAAGTAAAGGCCCATACAATCGTTGCTCACACCACCTGACCCGCTCCATCTTCTTCTGCTGCTGCTCACTTCTTCTTCGTTTAGTTCTTGTGATTCGCTTTTACTGGATGGAAATCTTGGCTCCACCACTGCTCACAAGGAAATTTTATATGGGCATTGGGTGCTCTAGTATTTTAGTACAAACATGATACAGCTAGATAATAACAAATCAGTTTTTGGAATGATAATTGGACTACGATCGCCATCTCTATAAGTACATAAACCAAGCAAGTACAAATTAATTATCTAGGCCATGTATTCCGAACATTATTTTATCGAGAAAAATCACCTCCTAATATTTCTTCTCATTTACTAACTTTGTGTAATATTGTTCGGTTTCCTGCACCTCAGCAAGAAACATATATAAAAGAAATTACTCATTCAGTTCACATAGAATATCTACTGAAAATTGAACTGATTAAATATGAAGTATAATTATATTTGAAGGAATGGACTGCTTCAAAGCATCTAGCTAGTCCACTATCAATCAAATAGATTATATAGCAAGCATAATGCTGCTATCAAGTTAAACCTAACCCTCATCTATCAACCGTAAAGCGGATATATAGTGTATGGAATCACATAGGGTTGCCAATTATTGGAAGGTTTGATTAACTATAAATTAATTATAAACTTATAATAATTAATGAATGAATATAGATTTGTTTCAGAATTCAATACATATATATGATCATCTGAATGATGTGTAGCGTGTTTAATTGTACTCCTTATTCTAAATACAAATACAAGCTCGCCAGAATTTGTTTTGTTTTTTTCTTTTCAGGAAATGTGTGGCCCTCATATTTTGTTAAATATTTTGTTAAAGAGATACTAACAAAATAAATAATCCAGACAAGTTGAAAAATTACACTTTTCTCGTATATCAGAAGCTGGAGACTTAATTAAAATTGATGTGCAAGTAGATTACATGTATCTTCTTTGAAATTTGAGTAGTGATATAACAAAATATAATTAAAATGATATAATGTAAATAATTACTTATCATGTAAAGGGGGTGATAACTATGAAAGAGTTCAAAATGGGTGTTTTAACACAATTTTATGAACCAGTCTTGAGATATTTTTTGGGTAAGATCCATTATATATTAGTGAGAGATCTTTATGGTTTTGTGTTCTCCTTCACGAGTACATCAAAATTATATATTTACTTACTCAAAACGATTATGAGGTGAATGAGAAATGATATCCCTAAGTGAGCTACTTGATGGAAGAAAGTGGCGGTTGAGAAACTTTAGTCATACATCGGAAAAATCTTAAGAATTAAAAGGGTATAAATAATATCCCCTTCCTTAGCATGGTAAGAAAGCAAGCTGGAAGGCTCTCTTTCAGACGCGCAGCAGGGTGTGCAAATCTTGGACCTGTATTATATATGGCTTGTGTGCGCCTACACATCCTCTGGACACAAATGCTGGACCAACTTGAACCCCACCCCGTTCTGAGACTTCTTTTTGTCATAATTTTGATTTTTCCAACCAGTAACACTGGTAACAGTCAAAATAAATGTTTTAACAATTTGTCCACCATAGAGTTTTGTAACGAATGAGTCAATGCAATTTAAAAACAAAACGAACGAAATGTTTTTTTTCTGGCTTTTAATTTTGCATTCATTCACATATTTCAAACGGATGAAACGATTTTGCATGACGTTTAATTTTTGCATTCATCCCCAGAAAGCCGATAAATTAAGGCATCTTCCACCAATTCTTGAACCCCACCCCGTTTTGAGACTTCTTTTTGTCATAGTTTGGATTTTCCAATCAGTAACACTGGTAACAGTTAAAATAAATGCTGCAACTTTTTGTTCACCATAGAGTTTCTTAATGGACGAGTCAATGCAATTTATAAGCAAAATGGATGAAACATTTTTTTGTGGCTTATAATTTTGCATGTATTCACACATTTCAAATGGAGAAATGGTTTTGTCTGGCGTTTAATTTTTGCATTCATTCACCTGTCTCCTCAGAAAGCCAATATATTGATGCCTCTTTCTCTCATTCTACACACCCGAAAAATATCCAATACAATTCCTTTGTTGTCTTCTTTTGTTCTGGTCTTCTCTGTCAATGGTAGAGTTCAGCACTTACTTCATTTTGCAGGGAGTGGAACGTGGTGCTCCGTTGCCACCCCACAATTGTTTTAGCCTGGGAGACAGACGCAACTGCAATCATCCAGCAGTGGACGAATTTTTTTTATTATGGCTTTTAATTTTGCATTCATTCACACGTTTCAAACAGATGAAACGGTTTTATCTGGCATTTAATTTTTTCATTCATTCACATATCTTCCTTGAAAGCCTATAAATTGAGGCATCTTCCACTCATTCTACACACTCAAAAAATATCCAATGTAATTCCTTTGTTGTCTTCCTTCGTTCTGGTCTTCTCTGTTGGTGGTAGAGTTCAGCACTTACTTAGTTCGCTGGGAGTGGAACATGTGTTCTGTTGCTGCTCCACAATTGTTTTATCCTGAGAGACAGACGTCACTGCAATCATCCAGCACCAGACAAAACTTTTTTTTTACTCTTAATTTTGCATTTATTCACACGTTTCAAACAGATGAATTAGTTTTGTCTGGCATTTAATTTTTGCATTCATTCACCTGTCTCCCTAGAAAGCCTATAAATTGAGGCATTTTCCTCTCATTCTACACACCCGAAAAATATCCAACATTATTCCTTTGATGTCTTCCTTTGTTGTGGTCTTCTCTGTCGGTGGTTTAGTTCAGCACTTACTTCTGTTCATAGGGAGCGGAACGTGGTGCTCCATTGCCGCTCTGCAACCATTTTGTTCTGAGAAATAGACGCCACTGCAATTCTGTAGCACTGGGTGAGGAGGTGAATCTATTTTAAGGACATTGTGTGACACACAATACTCAGTTTGCTCTTTATTTCTGTTTGCTTAATTTCTCTATATATATAATTTTGCGTTGGTTTCAATCTCATCTTCTTAATTCTCTGTATTTGTGCCTCTCAATCAAAAATTTGGTTTTCCTTCTTAACTTATTTTGATGCATTATTTTTCTTCTTTTATAACTGAAAATTTACACTTTCATTGTGTGTTTTCCAAAATGACAACTGCATAGGACAATGTTGTTGTGACTGAAACGGCTCAATTGCTGGCCGTTGTTGTGACACGAGTGTCAATGCCTGCCGTTATACATGTCTTAGTCTCCGATGGAGAAAAACTTGAGAAGTTTAACGGACATAATTTCAAGAGGTAGCAACAGAAGATAATGTTCTATTTGAGTACCCTAAATCTCGCAAGATTTTTGAATGAAGAAGCTCATAATCTCAAAGAAGATGAGCAACATTACCAAGTCATCGCTGATGTGGATACTTGTAAATGTGCTTATTACGTATAGAAATTACATAATGAATGGTTTTGCTGAATTTTTGTATAATGTCTATATTGATAAGAGAACAGCTAAGCAGCTATTTGAATCTCTAGAACACAAATACAAGAGTAAGGATGTCAGCGCTAAGAAATTTATCGTGGGCCGTTTCCTAGATTACAAGATAGGAGATTCCAAGGCCGTGACCAGTCAAGTTCAAGAAAATCAACTAATCTTGTACGAAATGCACGTTGAAGGTATAATCTTGAGTGAAAGTTTTCAAGTTGTTTATATTATTGAAAAATTGCCACCAGGTTGGAAAGACTTCAAAAATTACCTAAAGCACAAGCAAAAGAAAATATGCATTGAGGATCTGATTATCAGGCTTCGTATTGAAAAAGAAAATAGAGACTCTGAAAAGATAGGGATCAACAGTCATGCGGCCAAGGTAAAAGTAGTGGAACATAGTCAACGTTCCAAAACCAAGAAGTACATCAACAAAGAAAAAACGTCCAAACTGGGACCTAAAAGAGGAATCTCCAAGAAGCCAAAATTTTAAGGCAAGTGTTTCAACTGTGACAAGTTAAGTCACAAATCTACTAATTGCAGACTGCTCAAGAAGAACATGAACAAAGAAGCCAATGTGGTTGAAGGCATTGCTCAAGACGTTCTGAAATCAACCTCTCAGTTGTGGTCTTTGAGGTGAACTTGATGGGTTCAAAAACCTAAAGAGTGGTGGATTGAAACTAGATCTACGCGCCACGTGTACTAATAGAGGAATGTTCTCCACTTTCAAACCATTAGAGAATGGGGAGAAGATGTTCATGGGGACCTCGATTACTTCAGAAATCAAGGACCAAGGCAAGGTGATTTTGAAGATGACTTATGGGAAGGAACCGTCTCTAAACAATATCGTGTATGTTCTTCAAATCCACAAATATTTAGTATATGGTTCTTTTCTTAATAATAACGGATTTCGCTTAGTGTTTGCGTCAAATAAATTTGTTTTGTCTAATAGTGGAATGTATGTTGCTATAGGATACATGAGTGGTGAAATGTTCAAACTCAATGCAATGATCATGGTCAAGAATATCAATAAAGATAGATCTTCTACTTATATCCTTGAGTCTTCCAATTTATGACAAGGTCGATAATGACATGTTAACTATGATACTTTGCAAAGACTAATTAATTTGAATCATATACCAAATTTCAAATTGATTCCGAACATAAGTGTAAAACTTGTGTTGAGGCAAAACTAACAAGATCATCTTTTTGCCCCAGTTTTGATTTTTCCAACCTGAAAACACTTGTAACTGTCAAATAAATGCTGCTTAATGCAAATTAATAACAAAAACATTTTGGAAACCAACGAAATATTTTTGTTTGCCTTTCAATTTTGTATTCATTCACACATTTTCAAACGGACGAAACTGTTTTGTCTGGCGTTCAATTTTTGGCATTAATTCACTTGTCTCCCTAAGAAGTTTATAAATTGAGGCATCTTCCTGTCATTGTACACACCCAAAATCCAATAGAATTCCTTTGTTTTCTTCCTTGGTTATGGTCTTTTTTGTCGGTAGTAGAGTTCAGCACTTACTTCAATTAGCAGGGAGTGAAACATTGTGCTCTGTTGCCGCTCTGCAACTGTTTTATACTGGGAGATGGACGCCACTGCAATCCTCCAGCATCGGGCAAGGAAGTGAATATGTTTTAAGAATAATGTGACATACAAGACTCGATCTGATCTTTATTTCTGTTTACTTAATTTATCTATATAACTTTTTAATGGTTTCAAACTTCACTTCTTAATTCTTTGTTTTTGTGCCTCTCGATCAAAATAATTTTCTTAAAAAGTCTTCTTACAGAAAGTTCTTCGAGATCATTGTCAAGGTCGGCCCTGTCTTGAGGCAGGCGAGGTGGTCACCTCGGTCCCCCGAATTTTGCATATTTTTAGGGGGCCCCAGAAATTCTTTTCCTTGTATTTATAGATGTATTTTGCACATAATATTTTTTTAGGGGCCCCCAAATTTAATTTTTTGGGCTTTTGTTTTTCAAATTAGTACTTGTGACGGCTTATTTTAGTTGGCCTTGGGTTTGTATGAATATTTATATCTCAAATTCCTAAATCTCCATCTATTTCTTCATATGTATCGGTTTTTTTTGAATTGTAGGGGAAAAAAACTCCCATTTTCTGTACCAATTTTTTTAAAAACAACTTTTGTATGGGAGCCTTATTTCGGGAGTTCACGTCGGACCCCACGTAAGCTTAGGATCAGGGCCAGCCCTAAGTTTCCGGGGGCCCGAGGCGAAGTCCCGAAATGGGGGCCCTTCATACACCCCAAAAAGAAGAAAAAAACATGTATACAAAAAATTTACACATTGTTGAAAGAAAAATATGCAAAATATATAAGTTTGTTTTAAATCACTCAAATTTAAAGTCTCAAATTCAATTCAAGTTTTCAAGCCTAAACCCAAATAATTTTATAAAAAAAATTAAAGACTCAAATAATTATTTTTGGGGGCCCCTAATAATAACAGTATTTTTTTAACGCGCAAAATACGTGCCTATATTACAAAGGAATTACAAATTTGGGGGCCCTAAAAATTGGGAAAATGCTAGGGGCCCGAGGCAGCCGCCTCACTCGCCTCAAGGGTGGGGCCGGCCCTGAAGATACAGCGACACACGATTCAGCGACACTTGCATCGCTACGGCGGCGTTTAAAAATGCCGGTGAATGTGAAAAAAATGCCGATAAAGACTATTAGTCTTGTAGTGATTGGATGCTCGGCGAGGGCGATCAGCATTTGGGATTGTAGTATAATTTTCAATTTTGAAGGATCTCTCGTTCTGAAATATTTGACATTGAAGAAAAAGAAAGTTAGAAGTTAGAAGGTATAAGCTTTTTACTAACAAGAAAATGGAGAGAAGAAAATCATACCTTACTGGGAGGATTAGTTGGATTTCTTTTCCCCTCGAATTTGCAGTCTTCCTCATACCTCACCCCATACTTCATAATATGTTTGAATGCTCTATTTACAGATGATGTGAAACATTCATGTTCCCCAATTTGATTTTCATATGCAGGGACCATACTATTGATTAAATCTTTGGCGGATAGTTCCTGTAAGGCATGGCCTTTTTCTAGATGGTATTTTGCACCGTATTGCTTTGGTTGCAACAATTGCCCAACAACAACCTACATGAAACAATAAGGTTCATAAATTAACTTAAAAATTAATAATAAAACATATGTATACAAACAACTATTTGGCTAATAATAGCAATAATAATACAAACAATTTTTTGGAATTCATGTAATTTATTGTTAGCATAGCTATATGAATATACAGGGCCGGCCCTGAGTTCCCGAGGGCCCGAGGCGAACTCCCGAAATGGGGCTCCCCATACACAAAAATAAAATAAAATAAAATAAAATGTTGCACATTGTTAAAAGCAAAATATGCAAAATATATAAATTTGTTTTAAATCACTTAAATTTAAATTCTCAAATTCAATTCAAGTCTTCAAATCTAAACCGAAATAATCTTCAAAAAAAAATTAAAGGCTCAAATAATTATTTTTGGACCCCTAATAATAGTATTTTTTTTACGCGCAAAATACGTGCCTATATTTACAAGCGAATTACAAATTTGGAACCTCTAAAATTGCGAAAATGCCGGGGGCCTGAGGCGGCCGCCTCACCCGCCTCAAGGGTGGGGCCCGCCCTGCATAGGATCAGCCCTGATTATTGTTAAAGCATTTTCAATTTGACTTTCTTCTTAAAATTGATTATTAATTATATTTTTCAACCAACATTATGACTTGTAATTGTCAATATTTAAGGTATATACATGTTCAATGTATTATGAAATCAGTAAAAGATACATATCAGTAGTAAGTATTTAATTACTAAAATTGTCTGTTTGGAAAATATAAATACACTTAGGGTTCAGACAAAGTGAAATTATAAAAATCAATGGAGGCTGTCAATTTAGGATTTGATAAGAAAAGATGCTCAATCCAAATATTCTTTAAACCAATAAGTAGGTGTTCCTTTCTTGGGTCTATCAATCATACATGTATATTGTTTATTGTTATAACTTGACATTGGCACCTATTTTATTGGTCAAACTAAAATGAGGGTTTTTTGTTTTTTTTTTAATGTTATTATTATTATTTTTTTTATGTGGAAACTCGACAGCAGCTCTACCTGGTTATAAATAAATTTTGCAGTACAAGTTGTATTAAAAAAAAAAACTTCTATTAAAAAAAATAAATTGAAGACATTAACAAAATCTAGTGCTTGTTTAGAGACATTGGCAAAACCAACTTTGCCTTTGATTGTAGATAAGATTATCTATAACTATACCATTCTATCTACTAATAATTAATCATTTATATGTGTGATACATATTTTAATAAACATAACTTTTTAAAGTAAAAATTTTGAAATAATCTGGTTTTCTACCTTAGACCTCATTTATATTAGCGATGCACGAATTTATTTGTCTACAAATAACAATCTTAACTCTCCCATTATAATACTAAACATTAGAGATTAGAGGTTAAAATTAATAAATGAATATTTCATAACCCCTTGTGGGGAAATTGTTCAAATTATGTAGGAATGTAATTTAATAGGGATAATTACTCGTTGTGATTTGTTGAGAACAATTTCTAAGTGTTTAATTTTGTGATATTGACATAGTTTTCCTTTTACCACTAGTTATATGATAGATAGATAGTAGATGGATAGATGGTTATATTGACATAGTTTTCCTTTTACCACTTGTTGTATAGATTGACAGATAAATAGATGGTTATATTGACATAGTTTTCCTTCTTTCTTTCTTTTTTTTTTTTTTTTGCAAGTGATTTCAGAAGATGTTTCTTGGAATTTAACTATTTGACCATGACTATACATATCCAACATGATAAAGAAAATGTTCATGTTCAATGTGACCTGACGGCTGAGGAGGAGGCAGGTCGGACCCATTGAGTCAGGAATATTAACAAACAGTAATGTTGGAAGAGTGTAATACCCCTCTTTTGTCGCATAAATTCACTGCTAAAAATTTCACACCATAAAAGACGATACTTATTATGCAATACTTTTCACAACTAATATGGTCTTATTTTCCGATTTCAGACTTAAATTCTTCAGTCAAATGATGAAGGAAGCATATAGAGTTAAAATATCAATGGTGATTAATTAGTAGACGAAATTAAGGAAACTATTTCTCAGTTCTTTCCGACAAACAAAACAAATCTTAATAACCATGTCAAACAAAAAAACCCTTCCAAGACAAATATCATGTAGATATTCAAGAAAATATATAATGACAAAAAAATTTATGCTTATGCACATAAAATTTCATTAAACCTCTATTTTATCTCTAACACGTGCGACATAACTATTATAAAGGAAGTCTTAGCTTTAAACCCACACTACAACTAAATTTTTACTTTAAAAAATTATATTTATTAAGACGTGCGATGCACGTGTAAATTACTAGTATTTTATAACTAGAAAGTTGGGACAGTGTATTTTGTATAAAATTATCAACTTAAATACCCATTCATTTGAATCTCGCTTGCTACATGTACGTGCGCTCAATTATACTAGTATAATGCACGTGCGATGCACGTCTATAAAGGTGTGTAAAATTTTGAGCAAGGGACAGGTCACCGAAGAGATTGCATGCATGCTTGCAGACAAGCATGCACAATTTATTCATTTCGATATTTGCACGCATGTATTAGACCTACTGAGGAAACTTTCTTATGAATAAATTGTGCATGCAAGTACATGCAAATCTATACTATTAATTATTTTTTCAAAACTATGCGGACAGGCATGCAAATCTATGCATGTTAATTATTTTTCCAATACATATAAATTACATTTCTGATCTTCAATATTAACCCTATATTTTTTTAGCTATTTATGTTTATGAGGGTATAATAGTAAAAAGCCGCCTAAATTGGGTTTTGCTTAATAATAGTATAGATTATTAAATGGTAATCCCTCTGTCTCATAACAAAAATCATCATAAATTTTCACATTCATATTATGGATATAAAGAATCATCGTAGATTTTTACATCCATATTTCGGAGCACTATAAATTATTGCAAAAGTAATTAATACTTTTGATTATTGAAGCTCTTAAATTAACTGTATCTATTATAAAATTTCATATTTATCCTTCACTTAAATAAACTAATGATTTTTCTATTAAAAAATTAAAAAGTTTCATAGAAAAAATATTAATACACATTTAAAAATATTAAGATATCTTTCTAGAAACCTAAAACAGTATATATTGTAAAACAAAATGAAAAGATTAAAATAATTTATATCTAATACTATAATCGTCTGATCTAATATAATCTATTGCACTGGTAGAAGAATTGCAGTTGTATAATTTGTAAACAAATATCCAATCTAAATACTATAATAGAAAATTTGATATTGTATAATTTATAGACAAACAATTTTCGTGCATCAGTTATTTAGATTAAATCTGGCAGTACATCTCAATCTTGCATTCTAAATACATCTCAATCTTTGCATTCTAAAATCTCTCAATAGAACTCAATCCGTTTCAAGGTCAGTCAAATCCCTTAAAATTGACCGAGTAGATTAAACTGAGCTCTCCCCAACAACCAGTGACAGAACATGTGGGACAAAAAACCTGTTCAAAAATATCAGCATTTTACCCAATCACATTTAACAAAACTGAAACACAAGTTGTAAAATGTAAATTAGCATTAATTGAAAAAGGACTCCTTCAATATTTACAATAGAAACCCCCCAAAACTTTAGGAAGCAGGGGAGGTAGTAGGGTGAGGGGCAAAAGGGTAAAACCGGTTCTTCGCTGCGAACAGAGACCCAAAACTAGTAGTATTGGTGTTAGATTTATTGCTTTGTTGTTGGCCGGTATTAGTAGTAGCGGTGGCCAAAGCGGTGGTGGGATTTGCAGGAGCGGCAGCAGAGGTGGTGGTGGTGCGTTCGCAGGAAGGGCACATAGAGAGAGTTGTAGCAGGAAGTTGCATGTAAAATGGATGAGAAGGGGTCTTAAGAGCTCTGAGTTCAGAGAGCTCTTTTTGAAGCCTTCTGTTCTCTTCTGTTAGGGTTTCGCAACATCTTTTCAAATACTCACAATCCACTTCTGTTTGTTTGAGCTTTGTCCTGAGAGATTAAGATCATGACTCAGCAATCAAAACCATGCCTTTTTAAGTTTCCGTAGAGAATACTAGAAAGCCCATGAAAATATTTTACATAAGCAAACACAACAAAGATTATATTAAACTACAATAAAAAAATGAGTTTTAAATCTTATAAATTTTCATTATTGATGATTTAGATGAGTGTGGAATGATTTACCAAAGACTAAAAATGAACATAATAAAAAATAGCAATAACAAATATTCATATTAAATAATAAGAATTTTCATGAAATAAATATATGAACAACCTAGAAAAACACTCAGTTTCTGTTACAACAACTAGAGGGTTAAATGTATTGTATTTCATACATCATTATTCAGATAATTAATATGCTTTCAATGATAACTAGTAAGTAATCATCTATAAACATTTCCCTAAATTAATTAAATCAACTATAGATTAAAGAAGAATTACCTTGCTCTTCTATTCTGAAACCAAACCTCCACCTGCCTCGGCCTCAAATTAAGCTGCTTGGCAAGAGCAACCTTCTGCTTCTGCAAAATAAACTCACACCCAAAAAACAAATCAAAACCAGTTTTCAATAAAGGCCTCCAAACAAACTAAATTTACCCTTTAAATTTTTTTTTAAAAAAATTAAATTTTTTTTTTTTAACTTACTGGGTTGAGAGTATTGTGTTCTTTGAAGCTCTCTTCCAAATAAGCAGACTGTTCTTTTGATAGCCTAAGCTTCTTCCTTGCATTTCCCTCCTCTTCGTCGCTCGCTCTAGACAAAGCCCTCTCAGCCTCCCCCTCGCCGCCGGCGATGACTCCGGCAGCGGCGCACTCCACGTGGAAGGAGGAGACGGTGCTGTTTGGGGAACCAGAAAGTGCCCCCTCGGCTGGGGAGGATAATGACGTGGGGATGAGGTTCACATCCACCCCACGAGTTGCTGTATCTGTAATTAATGAAAAGTAGAGGGGTATTAGTGATAAAAAAAAAGATTCCTCAAAACTCAAGTTTGAGGCTTGAGGCTTTTTTTTTTTCCTTTTGCATAAATGAACCGTCTTTTAACAACCAATAAGTTCCCTAAACAAACAAACAAAAAAATCCCTAAAATTTTGTTTAGGATAAGAGTATAGAATAGCTGTATTCTCACTAAGAAAGTGAAGTATGAAAGAAAACAAACTGTGTAGTTATTTCTGTTTAATGAAACACAAAGGTTTATCGGGCATGTTTTAATCGAGAAAATGAAACCCATTTACATAATTTTATGAAAATAACCCAGTAAAAATTGTATTATTAACATGCTTGCCCAAAAATCAAAGGGAACCCAGCAGAACATGTCTAACCCATCTAACAAACAAACAAACAAACAAACAAACAAACTTACTGTTTTCAGTGAGCCATGGAAAACCCATAAGCTGAGGAGCAGCAGCAGCAGCAGAGAGGTGCTGACGTGGCACAGGGGAAAAGGGGAGAAGGCTAAGCTGTACCGGCAGATCATTACAACTCCTCTTCTCTTCTTCCACCACCTCTTCTTCATCCTCCTCCTCTTCTTCTTCTGCTTCTTCTTCGTCCTCTTCGTCTCTTCTTCCAAACCCCAAACTCAAACCCAACTCCATCAATAATGACTTCAGAAAGAAAGCAAGAAAGAAAAAAATGAGTGTGGCTTTTAGAATGGGAAAAGACCAAGCAAAAGGAGTGGTCTTTATACACAGACAGACCCACACACAGCACAGTTTTGGTGTGAGAACTGAGAAGGAGGTTTGACCGACAATGCCCAGGTTGACAAAACACACGTGACCCACAAATGGGAGGCAAAATACTATTTCATAAATAAACTAAAACCCCAACCCCTCCCCCGACACACATAAATTTTTTTTTATATTCCACTTTTCAAAATTATTTTTTTTTATATTCCACTTTTCAAAATTATTGCAGAAAGAGAAAAACAAAAAACCATCAACTAAACTTGTTGTTTCTAACAATGAGTTTAGTTATATCATTTTCGCCGTTGGAATACAGCGAGTGCAGGTTTTTTTTTTCGTTTGAGAAACTCGTCGTTCTCAACAGTGACGTCGTTCCCAATGGCAAGTTTAGTTCAAAATTTTCAATAAAAATTAGTCATTCCCAACGGCGATGACATTTACACTAGACTCACTGTATGGAACGGCAAACTTAGTTCGATTTTTTTTTTGAAGACTGTTCTCAACAACGATGACATTTGCACTAAACTCGCTATTAGGAACTGCGAGTGTAATTCGAATTTTTTTTAGACTCGTCGTTCTCAATAGTGAGGATATTTACACTAGACTCACTGTTGAAAACGGCGAGTTTAGTTCAAAAAAAATTTTACAGAGTTTTTTTCCCCAAAATTCACTAAGTCCAACAGAGTGTTTCACTCTCTGTGAAATTTTCTACATCCTCGTCGTTTCTAACAGCGAGTCTAGTATAAATGTCATTGTCGTTAGGATTGACGAGTCTTTACCGAAAATTTTGAGCTGAATTCGCTATTCCCAATAGCGAGTTTAGTGTAAATATTCTCGCTGTTAGCAACGACGAATCTTCATTGAAATTTTAAACTGAACTTGCCATTGGAAACGACGAGTTTCTAAAAAAAATCAGCACTAAACTCGCCGTGTCCCAACGACGAGCATGAAACAACTAAACTCGCAGTTGGAAACGGCGAGTTTAGTTGTTGAGTCCACGGACGCAAATATTTTGGCAACTGTCATCTTTCTATAAATAATTTCGAAAATGACATTACAAATCCCCCACCCCCCTCCAAAAATTTTTTTTAATTATTTTTAATTTTCTTATTTTTTAGAAACATGGGTTTTGTTGCTTTTATTTTATTTTATTTTTTCTGTTTTGTATATAGGACCTATTATTTGTCCAGAAAGCCAAATCCGCAGGTAACCATGAATGCAAACGTAAAAGTATTTATGGGAATTAATTTTGAGGAGGAATGAGATTGGAAAATGGTTGTTGCATGGAGGGAGAGAAGTAATTGGCTTGGGTGAGGGTGGAAGTAAATGCGGTATAGGACCGATAGGAGCTGTATTTTTTGAAATCTGGGTTTCATATTTTTGCTATTTATTGTATAGCACTTAATTCTTTGCAAAAAAGGTTCTTACTTTGCCCCCTACTCAAAGTCAATTTGGTACTTTATTAATCAAATATCTCAAATTATTTCCTTTTTCTTTTTCTTTTCTTTTGACTTAATTGAATTTTGTCCTTTATTGACACCTTAATTGTTGGCCTCCAATCATTATCATTTGCTATTTTGTTATTTTGGCAAAAAAGCACTGTAAGAGCATCTGTAGTCGTTTATGGTAAAATTATCCATATATGGATAAATGAAATAAGATTTTCGATTCCGCTGCACTAGTCGAAAGCTATTTTATAACAATCTATAATATAATACTAAGAGACGGCACATGAAGTGCCGTCGGTGGTGAAAAAGCGCAAAAAAAGGGTCCCATTCGTCAGACGGCACATAAAGTGCCGTTCGTTCAACCAATATATATATATATATATATATCTCAGCCTTATGTCTAGGACGGCACATGAAGTGCCGTCCAAGACATCATAGTGCATTTTGAAAATTTTTTGGCATCTTTGGGAATCTTTTTTGGCAGCTTTTTTGGCATCTTATGGCAAGAATTATGAGATTTGGCTTTTTTGGCATCTCAAATGCGTACGAAAATTTTTTTCTTTATTAAAACTCAACGGACGGCACATTAAGTGCCGTCCGGGATATGCGGCTTTTGATAGACGGCAGATCGAGTGCCGTCCGATGGGTTTTTTATGGGTTTTTTAATTCTTTTGTGGCGTTTAAAAAATCGGATAAAATACAATTTTTCCAAACGGACGGCACTTGAAGTGCCGTCCGACGATTAAAATATTAATTTTTTTCGTGGGACGGCGCTTCGAATGCCGTCCCTCAATTATCGATAAATGCTATATCGATTCTCATTTATAGCAATCTACTATAGCGATTTATCAATAATATCGATATCTAGCAAACGACTGCAGCTGTTTTTTAAACCAAATATCGATATTATCGATATATAGCAAACGACTACAGATGCTCTAATTGTTTGATATTTTGTCAAATTTTAGGAAACGAGAAACAGTAGTTTCTTATATTTGAAAAACGAATTTGGCAATTGCCAAATATAGCAGACATGACACAATGTTTCATCTCTGTTTTTAAAAAAAAAATTACAACGATCGGACGGATCTTGTTGTTTCGTCGGAGGTTTTTTTTTTAATTTTAAAAATATTGGACGGTACATGTTGTACCGTCCCAAAATTACATGTATCGTCCTAATTTTTTAAATAAAAAAAATGATCGGAAGGAACATATTGTCCCGTCCGAAACCCAAAATTTCTCAAACGGGACAACATGTCCCGTTTGAGAATTGTCCATCCCAAACACTTATGTTTTAGTGTTAATTTAACTAATTTTCTTAATTTAAGTATGTTTAAGTGTTAATTTAATAAATAATTAAATCCCTAATGACTAATTAAATTCTAATACCCTTTAAATCCTTCTAAAATTTGAAAAAGTTCTCTCGGACGGAACAAAATGTACCGTCTGATCACCTTTTTTTGCCTCAAATTATAGCAAACGACGATTGGAACGAAAAAATCATTTTGCAATTTGCTATTTTGCCAAATTGCCAAAATAGCAAAAACGACTGTGGATGCTCTTACTGACATTTATTAGCTTCTGGTTTCGGGGTCGGATTTATTTGGCTACAATTTATTTTAACTAAATTTACCTACGGAGTATTACAAAAGAAAAGATAGAAATGAGGTCATATTTATCATTGTCAAATATCGATGTGTAATATATCCCTAATATTATTATGTGAATGTTGAAATTATCGTTTGGAAAAATACCAACTTATTTTTGGGCTTCGAGGTTTACAACAAAGTAAATAAGCAGCGGAAATAAATTAAAACATTTCTGAAACTCAGTCATGGATCAATGCGAAAATCATAAGATATTAGGAGTTTTTACCTCAATGATGTAACGGCTGTTTCCACAATCTGCCAATCACGAGCACTGCAACATTGCGGTGCCTCTACGGTATCTGCACGAACGAACAACGAAATCAGACTCTCCATCACGCCGCGGTGCTTGTTGTGAGAAGGGGATGCTCCCCTTGCTCTCTCTCTCTCTCTCCCTCTCCGACACACACTTTCTTTGATGGCTAGAGTTTTTCTTTGTTACTTTTCCACATATACATATCACATATATATAGCAGGAATTCCACTTTAAGAGAGTAGTGAGTAGTGAGGCTGTCGGGATCACAATCTAACCTATGTCAGATTTATGTGTGGACCTTCTAATTTTGGTCGGCTCATTTAATCGAATTAATTGTCCAACTAATGTTGGGACTTCAAGTCTTACTTGGATTCCCCATTAAATTCATCTTATGAATTTAAATCTCAATTTCGATCTATTCTAAATGTGTGACCAAGTAACTTCCCATCACGTTTACAATATTACTAAAATTCTATTTTAGTATTGCAAAAGTGAGTGGTATCTAGAAATACATCACTGCTCTTAAGTAACGGGAATGTCAGTGATTTGATATAACCTATCCATGAAAAATGTTACCATGTAGTCTAGTAATTTTGTCCAGATATCTTAATTGACTCTAAGGCATGGACATATCACCCTTTTATAGTTCAATCATTGGTTTCTTGATGTCCGAGTAGACTTATTAAAACAAATGAGATCAGTATCTCATATTAACTCATTCGAGCACAACCATGCATTTTGTAATCTCACTATAAATAGGCCCGAAGATATTGCTCATGTTATATAAGAGGGACTAATCCTATATAAGTCACTCACATCTCTCAGCATGATTCATAGTATGTCCAATAGACGACTTTATAATTACCTTATTACAGATGACGTTTGACGATATTAAAACATATAAATTCTCATGTAGAAAACCATAGTGACTTCAAGTCAAATGACCACGTACACCATGGTCACTGTGAGAATCGCTCATAACACACACATAGTGATCCATGCAGTGTTCTCATGGAGGGTCAGTCCAGTACATTATAACTCTAATGTGTACCCATGGGAAGACATGATGTCTCATATTCATGAAGAAATATGGTCATCATTCTACACACATATTAATCTTTTATGTATTATTGTTGTCACAATTCACAATAATACTTGATTATGGACATTTAAGAATAGTGTTCTGATTTCAACCAATACAATTTTACAATCAAGTCATGTACTTGACATTCCATGATATTAAACCTACTATTCTAAGGACTTTATTATGTTCATTTAATCACAATAAAAATCACAATGAATAAAATGTCTCATATATGAAATAAATGTCATTATACAATGTAAACTAGTAAGGTTAATATAAAGCTGACCTATAGGGCATACACCAATACTTACATGTATCGCGTGTATATAACTAATATGGGAAGAGGTCTCGAGTTCGAAGTGCGTAAAAGTTTTTACTTTTAAAAAAAAACTTACTAAAACGTGCATCATATGTGTAAATTACTAATTAGGAATAACTAGCTAGTTAATTGGGAAAACAAGAAAATTGAATAAAACAACTTCAATCTAGGGATTCAAATTTATCATTTGCACCATACTAAAAAAAGGTTGTTCCATGTTTTATCTTAAACTAATTTGAGCAGAGTGAATATTTTGTAGCATAATATCGCTATATTACATGATTTCAAAGTATTTATGGTGGAACAGGTCGTTTTAGCTCAGCGGGTATAGCGTATTGAAAACAGATTTGGGGGGAAAATAGTTATTATTCTTATTATTTATTTCTCTACTGTATACATTTATATATGAGAATTACATTCTTGGAGAGGAAGAAAGGATATTGAGAGAACATTGGGGAGATGAGAGATTTGGAAAATTTGTTTCCTATAGATTAGGAAACAAAATATATAATTACTATATTTCAGCACTCGCCCTCAAGTTGGTGCATAGATATTGAACATGCCCAACTTGTCAACAAATTTCAAGAAGAACTGATTCGAAACTGCCTTGGTTAGAATATCTGCGCTCTGATCTTCTGACTTCACTTTCGATATCTCAATGACTTTCCCATCTTTTTTTTTGATGAAGAATCTGTCCACCTCTACATATTTCGTTCTATCATGCTGAACCGAGTTAGCAACAATATTACACGCTGCTTGACTATCACAATACACTTTCATAGGTTCATTCGGACCATAGCCTAAGTCCTGCAACAAGTGTTTCAACCTTAAAGCTTTTGCTATACTTAAAACTACTCCGCGATACTCTGCCTCTACACTAGAGTGCGCAACAATATTTTGCTTCTTGCTTCTCCATGTAACTAGATTTCCTCTAACAAATGTGAAGTATCCTGAAGTGGAGCACCTATCAATTATAGATATTGCCCAATAAGCATCAATATATGTCTCAACCTTCAAGTGACCATGTTTCGCAAATAAGATCCCTTTCGTAGATCAGACTTAATATATCTCATAATTCTCATCACCGTATACATATGTTGTTCCTGAGGCACATGCATAAACTGACTTACCACACTTAAAGCATATGACAAATCTGGTCGTGTATGTGCAAGATACATCAGCCATCCAACCAATCTTTGATATCTTTCCTTATCACAAGGTACGTGATCAGCTTTGTTGCACAGTTTCAGTCCTTTTTCTAACGGTGTACTAATCAGCTTACAAGCGGACATTCCAATTTTCTTTAATAAATCAAGAGCATACTTTTTTTAAGACAAAAATATCTCCTTTCTTGTGCGAGAAACTTTAATACCAAATAAGTATCTCAAAGAGCCAAGATCTTTCATTTCGAACTCTTGTGACAAGTAGTTCTTTAATGTCTTCCTCTCCTCAGAATCATCTCTAGTTATTATCATATCATCCACATAAATAACGAGAACAGTAATTTTACCTTCTTTCCTTTTTAGGTATAGAGTATGATTTGAATTACTCTGACAGTATCCGAATGTCCTCATTGATTTTGTAAATCTCCTAAACCAAGCTCTTGGCGACTGCTTAAGTCCATACAATGCTTTCTTCAAACGACATATTTTATTGTTGTGTTGGACTGGTCTATTCGACCCTGGTGGAAGATCCATACAAACCTCTTCTGTCAATTCCCTATTTAAAAGTGCATTCTTCACATCAAATTGCTCCAACGGTAAGTCAAGATTTGCAGCAAGTGACAGTAGGACTCGAACAATATTGAACTTTACCACAGGTGTGAATGTATCTTCATAATCAATTCCATACGTTTGAGTGTATTCTTTGGCAACCAGCCTTGCTTTGTATCCCTCTATTGAACCATCAGACTTATACTTCACCGTATAAATCCATCCGCATCCTACCAGCTTCTTTCCTGCTGGCAGCTCGACTATCTTCCAAGTCTCATTCTTTTTCAAGGACTTCATCTCCTCATCCATAGCTGCTTTCCACCTTGGATTAGTAAGGACTTTTTGCACACTGTTAGTAATAGATACAACGGATAATTGATTTAGAAATGACTTATTTGATTTTGATAAGTGGTGAGTGGATACATAATTACTCATGGAATATTTGACGTTACTAGTGGGAACACGTTTATAAGTGGATTTTGGAATACCTATATTAGTACGGTGCGGGAGTTCTCTTCTAGGAGCTTCGGACAATGATGACGATTGGTTTTGGAGTTCTGACGGTTCACTCTCACTGAAATTCGGTATTAATTGCAATTCTTCAAGAGGGTCTTCTTTCCTTGGTTGCACTTCTTCATGAGGGTCCTCCTCCCTTGCTAGATCTTCATTCAAGTGTTCACCATTATTTGTATCCAGTTGTTCGTTCTGACTGGTAATTACTTCATCATACCCAAGAGTCTGAACTTCACTAATCCCTTCATCATACCCAAGAGTCTGAACTTCACTTCGGTGCTCCCCCTGAAGTTCAGCTGTAGAATAAGAAAACTAAATCTCATCTTCATGGAACACAACATTCATAGTCACAAACATCCTTTGATTTGGTGGGTGATAGAACCGATACCCTTTCTTATCCTGTGCATATCCCATGAAAACACAGCAAATAGCTCGAGGAGTTAACTTATTGCGTTCATGTTGATGAAGATGAACAAATGCAAAATACCTAAACACACGAGGTGGCAAGTTGAAGACTTTTGGTGCATTCACAGCTTCAGTTAATGCTTGAAATGGTGTGAGAAAGTTTAGGATACTAGAGGGAACTCAGTTGATTAAGTATGCGCCAGAAGCAAGGGCTTCCCCCCAATAAATGAGTGGCATATTTTTATGGATAAGAGAAGCATGGACTACCTCGAGCAAGTGTCTTTTTTTATCTTTCTGCAATTCCATTCTGTTGAGGTGTATATGAGCATGTGGTATGGTAAACAATTTCGTGTTCCACCAAATATTGTTGCAAATTCGAACTCAGGTACTCTCCTCCATTATCACTCCTAAGAACTTGAATCTTTGATTTATACTGACTCATAACATGCTTGTGAAATTTCTAAAACAAGCCACTAACTTCACTTTTGGACTTCATGAAACAAATGCAGGTCATACAAGTACAGTCATCAATAAATGTCACAAACCATTTGGCTCCTGCAAATATAGTAGTTTTGGATGGAGCTCAAACATCAGAATGAATAATCATAAATGGAAGAGAGCTTCTACTTGGACTTGGAGGAAAAGAGATACGATGACCTTTTGCGAGTTCACACACATCACACCGAAAGGCAGAAATATCTAACTTCAAAAATAAACTTGAAAATAATTTCTTCAAATAACCAAAAGAAGCATGCACTGGACGTCGATGTCATAGACAAACATCTGATTTCTTCTTTTCATATTCGGATCCTTCCACACTTATAGCTTGAGTCAACTTGCTTGAACTTTCAGATGCTAAATCCAGGTAATAGAGCTTTCCGTGTCTAACCCCATAACCAATCGTCTTATGAGTCCGAATATCCTTAAACACACAATGTGAAGGCCAAAAGACTAAAATACAATGTAAGGTAGTAGTTATTTGAGCAATAGATAATAGATTAAAATTCAAGGATGGCACAACTAGGGCAGTATCTAAGGTTAGGTTGTTTGTGAGAGGTATGGTACCCTCGCTAGTAATAGTGGTAGGATCACCATTGGCAGTGGAACAATTGATTTGGTGGATGGTTGAAAGTTCTGAAGTTGTCTAGAATCAAAAGTCATATGCTCGGTTGCACCCGAATTAATTTTTCATGCATTATTCATAACAGAGGCAGAAATATTAAATACCTTACCATCATTACCTGCAACTATAACTAATGTAGAGGTGAGTCCAATACTCTTCTCAGCTCCATCAGTTTGTCTCATGGTAGCGACACAAGAAAACAACGGATCTGACCTTCAGCAACCAATAGCAAACAACACAACTTGGCCAAGAACAGCTCCAAGTCTTCAACAAACTACAAACGAAATTTTGATCTTCAACATAAAAACAACGAATCTGGGTCGAAAGGATCTGATCTGATCTCAGATCTGGCATCGAAAAAAAAAACAAATCTGTTTTGACTTCAAAGCAAGTGGTGACATCGGGATCGGAGATCAGAACTGACTGCAAAGTTGTGGTGGCATTGGGATCGAAGGCAGTGAAAATGGCAGGAAGGGGCGTCATGGGGTTTGGGTTTGCGGGAGTTCGGGGATGTCGGGATCAAGGATGGTAGGAAGGGGCATCGGGGTTTCGGGACAGGAGGACAGCAGCAAGGGGTGATCGAGGCGTCCTTGGGTTACTGGAGCTCGGGAATAGGGAAGGGCGATCGGGAAGGAGAGGATGATCGAGGGGATTGATGGCGATCGGGGTGGCGCTAGCGGCTCGACGGGGTGAGGTCGTCGGTAGGGCTCGGGAGTAGTTCAAGGATGTCGGGAGTTGGTCGGGATCGGGTTGGGGTGGAGGCATCAGATCCGATCACTTCCGTCTCTTCTTCTTCTTCAACTAGCCTAGATCTTATTAGGCTTTAATACCATATTGAAAACAGATTTGGGGGGGAAATAATTATTACTCTTATTATTTATTTTTCTACTGTATACATCTATATATATGAATTACATTTTTGGAGAAGAAGAAAGGAGAATGAGAGAAGATTAGGGAGATGAAGGATTTGGAGAATCTGTTTTCTATAGATTAGGAAACAGAATATACAATTACTATATTTCAGCAGAGCGCATAGACGAGCAATTTAATTTTAATTAGCATTGTAAAGGTTGTTGCACCCAACACTGAAAAAAGGTTGTTGCAAATTGCATGTTGCATGTTTTTCTCTTGAAATAATTTAAACATAGGGTATATACTTTGTAGCATAATATGGTTCTATTATATGATTTCAAAATATCTAATCTCTAATATTATAATGGGAGAAGGCCTTCTCTAATATTATAATGGGAAGAAGGCCTTAGTGTGTAATGCCCCTGCCCCTGCTTGGACCATTTATACAATTTATCAGACAAATTATTTATAGCATAGTATAACTGTCCACCACAAACTGCCTCTCAAAAGGTGGTTAACCGAATTGGTGACTCTTAATCATAGGCATTATTATTTATAGTTATATATTTTATTACAATTCCCGATGTGGGACTATTTTTGCTCACATCACATTCTCTCTCTTTCTCTGTCCGTGAACAGCAGCCCCCATGGGCCCCTGTCCACTTCAGTAAGAGGAGACAACAACGCCAGCCTCAATTCAGAACCGGGTGGGCCCCCTAGCTGCTGATGTCATCATGACGTCAGCGCTCAAACAGTAGCACTCTCTATTCTCAGCGTGTGCCCCCCCCATACACTCTATTTACCACAATGACATTCTCTTATATATATATATATATATATATATATATATATATATATATATATATATATATATATATATATATATATATAGGGAAAAAGGGGTATGAGCAACTTGCTCATTTAGTAAATGAGCAAGTGATGAGGTGGCATGCATGTGATTGGAAAATCCTAAAAGTGATTAGATACTCAATGTATCACATGCATGCCACCTCATCAATTGCTCATTTATTAAATGAGCAAGTTGCTCATATCCCTTTTACCCATATATATATATATATATATATATATATATATACACACACACACACACACACACACTATATATTATACTTTTTAGAAATTACGAGATGTTTTTTTTTGATGAACCGAATAGAGTCATGCGACTCCAGAAATTACGGGATGTTACATAGTGTCTTTTGTAAATCTACCTCTTTACGTGAATTGCACGTGCAACTCTAACTCTCCCATTATACACTTCATTTAAATCTATCAATTTACGTGCATTACATGTAGAACTCAAATTCTCTCATTATAATCTTTATTTTACTTTAAAAAATATGTATTTATTAACATGTGCTATATTATATTACTTTAATAACTATATACTGATTAAAACGTGCATCGAACGTGTTAAATTCTAGTATCTATAGAGCAACAGGCCGTCTTAGCTCAACCGCTAGAGCGGTCAAGGGTTCGATTCCCACATACAGTGATTTAATTTTAATTAGATTTGTAAAAACTGTATTATTATGATATTTGAATCTAGAGATTGAAATGCAGACTGAAATTGGTCTGATCTAAACAAAAAATACGCACCACCACCGAGTATGAACCACACGACTCCTAGTGCACCTAGAATTTACAACACACTTTTTGTTAAGAATTTCTTTTAAAATACACTATAGTAAATTCTAAGGAGGAGCTTTCAGCTTAGTTCATTCTGATGTTTGGGAACTTGTCATGTTGAGTTTTAGTTTAGTGGTTTTAAATATTTTGTTACCTTATTGATAAATACTCTCGAGCAACTTTGCTATATTTAATAAAACCTCGTTTTGAAGTTTTCTCTATTTTAAAATCATTTTGCGATAATATAACAACCCAGTTTGATGATTCCGTTCAAATTTTGCGTTGGGATAATGTCAACGAGTATTTTACTTATGAGTTCACTAGTTTTATGTCATCTTGTGTTTTTCTTCATAAGTCTTCTTATCCCTACACTCCTCAACAAAACGGTATTGCAGAGCACAATAACCGTCACTTGTTGAAAGTTGCAAGGATCGTGCTTCTTCATACACATGTTCCTCACAGCTTCTGGGGGATGCAGTTCTTACTATAGGTCTCTTATCAACTGCATGCCCTCATCAGTATCAGATGGTTAGAAACTATTCTCCATACTATTTTGATATACTGATCTGTTTCCACTCCCTCCCAAAATGCTTGGTTGTGTTGGCTTCGTTCTTGAGCGTCGCTCTGATTGCTCAAAGCTAGATCCTCGTTCAGTTCGATGTATTTTCTTACGGTATTCACATTTTCAGAAAGGCTATAGATGTTATAGCTTTGGGTTGATGTCGTTGTTTTTTTTTTGCTGATATCACCTTTTTGGGGTCTCAGTCTTATTTTCCTACACCTTCTTCTGATTTGCCCCCGATGACTTTGCCTCCATATGATGAGACTGATTTTGAATTCCTTACCTACCCTGGTCCTCCGGTCTCTACTACTCCTAATTCTGTGAAACCACACTGACCATTACTGATAAAGCCTATAACCAATAAAGTATACAAATGATGTCCAAATACTACTTGCAATTCTGTCAACATTATTGTGCCCATTGTTCCCTCATAGCATATTTTGGACCCTATTGTTTAGTATGCATCTAACCCTCATGTGACATCTACCGAATCGATATCTACGAATCTCCCATTAGTGAGCCTTCTGATCTTGATTTTCTCATTTTCATACGCAAAGGAAACCACTCAAGTGCATATCCTTTATATAGTCGTCATTCATATGCTCACTTGTCGTCTGCCCATTCTGCCTTCATCTCTAGTTTGGACAATTACTATATTCTCAAGTCATTATCAGACACATTATCACACCCTAATTGGAGTCAGACTATGCGGGAAGAGATAACTTCTCTTGAGGAAAATGGTACTTTGGATCTGATTCACCCTCCATCTGATAAACGGTGTGTTGGTTGTAAGTGGGTGTATACTGTTAATGTAAATATAGATGGTTCCTTGGCTCGCCTGAAGGCTCGGTTGTTACCAAGGTTTATTTTCAGAACTACGGTAGTGATTATGATGAGACGTTCTCTTCTATGGCCAAAATGCCTTATGTTCGGATCTTTATTACCTTGGCAACCATATTTCATTGGCAGCTCCATTAGCTTGATGTCAAGAATATCTTTCTCAATGGTGTTCTTGATGATAAGGTTTATATGGAGCAGCTCTCTGGTTTTGTTATTAGGAGTGAGCCTACAATGGTCTGTCGCCTGAAATGATCTTTGTATGGATTCAAACAGTCTCTTCGTGCTTGGTTTGTTCATTTCACTGAGGTTGTCACGAGTTTTGGATTGATGATGAGTGATATGAGTCACCCAGTATTATGTCGACATCATTAGCGGTAGAGGATCTTTTTAGTTGTATATGTCGATGACATCGACAAAATAATTACTAGAGATGATCATAATGACATTAAAGACCTGAAGTCATATATTTGAAAAATATTTCATACCAAGGATCTTGATAGATTAAGTATTTCTTGGGGATCGAGGTAGCCCATTCTAAGAATAATATTTCTTTATCACAGAAAAAGTATATGTTTGACATACTTACTGAGAGTGGTATGTTAATTTGTGGACTATCACACACTCCAATAGATCCAAATTCCAAGCTGGTAACAGATAAGTTAGCTAATGCTCCCATGAAACCCCTCGCAAAAGATAGAATACAATTCATCTGTGATAAGTTAGGCATATATGATATATATGATCCAAGTTGAGGAGGAGCATTAGAAAATTTGAGTACTAATTTAACCACATATGGGTAAGTCATGTGCTTGTAATCCAGTGACATATAACTACCTAAGTGAGTTGTTGAAAGAAAATATAACATTTTGATCATGTTTTTTTCCTAAGTTTCAACAGTTAAGTTTCATTCAAACATAGAAAATTAACCTAGCCCACGATGAAGCATTAGTTAAAAGCAATGACTTGTCTAATGATCCATATACAACTTGCATCAAGAGTAATATCGACATCAAATGAACAAGATGGTTGAATTATTGTCACCATTGAGCTCAAAAAATTAACGCAACACTAAATAGGCACTCTGAAATGGTGGAAGAGAATAAAAATTAAGTGTATTATTACATCTTGATTATGATTGTAGTAGATAACATGCGATGTTAGTAGATAACATACTTGATAGGGAAGACCCAGAAGGGCGTTTGAACCTGGATGTTGACTTCACTCTTACAGACGATGATTCAGAGGATTTAGAGTTCGTTGCAGATACACAAACGGGGGGTTCACCAGATATGGTTCTAGCCTCACTGCCAGAGCCAGCACCCAGAGGAAGCACAGGGTTGTCTCAGAGGTCAGTTGGGTGCAGAGTTCACCGCGTACCTAAGAGGGCTCATGCGGAGTCCTTGGATGACTTTCTGGAGAGAGCTACGGCCGCCAAAGCGGCTAAACACGTCAGTGGAGGTACAAAAACTTTTCTTACTAATATTTTAAATTTCATGTCAGACTCTGAAGTTTTTCTATTAGTTATTACCTGTGGTTTGGAAGTCTGCGATAAAGAACGCAACGCGTTTCTTCTTAACAAAATGAGGGGTTGGGAATCTGAGAGGGCGAAATCTAGTGACCTTAAGGAACTAGGAACTAACCCCGGGGGGATTACCATCTCTGAGGGCGAAACCCGCCCGATTCCCTCACACACTGTTACCTCAGACACGATTCCCTAATGAATACGCTATTCTGGAACGTCTGGGGTCTGGGGGATAAAGGTAAAAGAGATATGGTTAGAGACGTTATCATGAAGTCCATGGCTGAGGTGGTTGGGCTTCAGGAGACTAAACTTATTCATGGGACTAAACTCAAGAGAGTAGGGGGAATAGAGTAAAGGAATGGGTTTTACGCCCATCCGTGGGAGCTTCAGGGGGAATTACCATTGGCTTCAATTCGGACCTACTCACCTGTTCCGAGGTCTATTATGGTACATTCTCCCTGACTGCACAGCTGGAACGATGATCGGATAAGTATATGCGGACGATCACGGTTGTCTATGGGTCGAACGTGGTTTCAGAGCGTGATGCCTTCTGGCAAGAACTGGTCATTATTCATCTCCGTTGGCCGAAGGCTTGGATTGTCGTGGGGACTTCAATATTACCCGATTTGCGTTCGAACACAAGGGTAGAGGTTCTAGCGACAGGCACAGAGCAGAGTTCAATAGGGTGATTATGGATCTTGAGTTGATCGATATCCCTATTAATGATAGACTATTTACATGGTCTAATATGCAATCTACTCCGATTTTGGCAAAATTGGACAGGATTCTAGTATTAATGAACTGGGAGACTAAGTTCCCCCTTGCATCTGCTAGATCGATCCCTAGACCTACGTCAGATCATACCCCAATCCTTTTTGATGTTGGGCTTCAGGGAGCCAAAAGACAAAGAAAATTCATATTTGAGAAGGCCTGACTAGAGATTCAGGGGTTTCATCATCTGGTAATGGAAAACTGGGCGCTCCCAGTGTCTGGCACAGACGCGGCGGGTCGATGGTGTGAAAAAATTCGCAGACTAAGAAAGCGGCTTCGTAAATGGAACCGATCTAGGTTCTCGACCATCTAGCGCGCTAAAGATTCCTTGTTGGAAGGAATTGATGAACTTGAAAGAGTGGAGGAGTTGAGAGATCTGTCCCAGGAGGAAAGAAATAAACTTCTGGAGCTCCGTGAGAATATTGTCAATCTCTATAAGATGGAAGAAATTAAATGGCAACAAAGATCTAGGATTTCGTGGCTCAAAGAGGGAGGCACGAACACGGCTTTCTTCCACCAAGTAGCAAGTGCAAGGCACAGGTCTAATCTTATTTTATCCTTAGATACTAACTCGGGGACAGTACAAGATGAGCAAGTGATCTCTACAGCCTTCCAAGGATATTACAAGGACCTTTTGAGGAAGAAGAATGACTTCAGGGTCCCACTCAGGTATGATTTCTGGCAATCCTACCAGAACGAGTCAGCGCCTTCGCTAGACTGCCTAGAGTCCCCGTTTTCGGAGGAGGAAGTTAAAAATGCTATCTGTCACATGGGAGCAGACAAGTCACCCGGGCCAGACGGTTTTCCAATGCTGTTCTTCCAAATTTTATGGGAAGAAATTAAAGGGGACTATATGGCACTGCTGGATGACTTTTTCAACAACAAGCTCAGATTGGGTATGTTTAATTTTGTGGATGTAGTCCTAATTCCCAAACGGGAAGAGGCGTTCAAAGTGGGCGATTTTAGGTCGATCAGCCTCATAAATTGCTCGGCGAAGATTATTTCAAAAATCCTAGCCATCCGCCTGGGGAGTATTATGGACAGCCTTATCAACAAATCTCAATCGTGCTTCATTAAGGGCAGAAATATCTTAGATTGTGTGGCAACGGCGGAACAAGTTATCCACCGCTGCCATACGACCAACTCTAAGAGCTTTCTGCTTAAGCTGGACTTTGAAAAAGCTTATGACTCGATCAATTGGGAGTGCTTGATGGAAGCTCTCAGAGGTAGGGGTTTCGGGAATAAATGGATCTGCTGGATCAGACAGTGCTTGCAGACTAGCAAAACGGCCATATCTGTGAATGGTAGGTCGGGCCAGCCTTTCCCTTGCAGGAAAGATCTCAGACAAGGGGACCTGCTATCACCGCTCTTATTTACTATCATAGCAGATGTGCTGAGGGTTATGCTGGAGAAATGCCAAGAAAAAGGTTGGATCACGCCAGTGGCAGCAACGCGTCTACTCAAGGGTGTTCGATCCTGCAATACGCAGATGACACCCTACTCTTTGGGAATGGGTCTAGACGAGAAACTGTCTGTTTTAAAGGGACCCTATACTGTTTTGAGGCCTGGTCAGGTCTGAGGATTAATTTTCACAAGAGTGCGCTGACTCCAGTCTCTCTATCCGATGATGAAGCAGGGGAACACGCGACCATTTTGAATTTTGAGTGGCTTCCCTATCAAGTATCTAGGGTTACCACTCAGGCCCGGGAAATTAACTAAAGCAGACTGGTTACCTATCATTGACAGGGTAGAGGACAGACTGTCGGGTTGGAAAGGAAAATCCTTGTCCCTCGGGGGCAGAGTGGTACCCATCAACTCAGTGTTGTCTAACCTGCCTATCTACTACATGTCATTTTTCGAGCTTCTGAAATGGGTAATCAATAGGATTGACAGGATTCGAAAACGATTCCTTTGGAAGGGGGCAGATTCGAATAAAGGAGGTTATCACCTCATCAAATGGAGTATCGCTTGCATGAAAAAAATGCATGGAAGGCTAGGCATCATAAACCTCAGAGATATGAACCTGGCCCTACTGGAGAAATGGTGGTGGAAGGTTTTCCACAACAGCGGGGAAGGCTGGCAGGACTTCATTCAACCGTATCTTAGGGAAAAAGGCACGAGATATCTGGGATTCCGAGTAGGGGCTAAAGTCTCGCGTCTCTGGAAAGAAATTGCCAAGGCTAGCAGCCCCTTTAGTTCGGCAGTCACGTCGAATATTGGCAATGGCTGGTCCACCAGATTCTGGTGGGATAGGTGGTGTGGAGACCATTACCCTGAAGGATACGTTCCCAGAACTGTATGAGAGGTCGACTCGACCGAATATGTCCGTGGCCGACAGTTGGAAAAGGGGAGGCTGGAGACCGGCGCTCCGAGGAACGCTCACTCCAAATCTTCACCAGCAACTACTTGACATGCAAGCACACATCGCACGGGGCAGGCACAAGGTGCACTCAAGGCCCAGATCAAAAGCGATGGGGACTCGAGAGTAAGGGAGCTTTCTCGGTGAGATCTCTGTATCATCGGATTCACTTTCGAGGATGCAGACCCAGCTGGGCACAGCTGTTGTGGAAGGTAAAAACCCCCCTTAAAGTCAGAGTTTTCTTATGGCTAGTACTCAATAATGCCATCCTCATTAGGCAAAATCTAGCCAAAAGGCAACCACAGGTGGCGACCAATTGTGGATTCTGCGTCTCACAGGTGGAAGATTTAAATCACCTTTTTATTCACTGCCCTAGAAGTAAGGCAACTATGGTTGAGGTACTCCGAGCCTTAGGAACCGGTGACTACCCATGTGTATATAAGGACTTGTGGATTGGTCCAAAATTTGCAACGATTCGCCATGATATGAAGGAGGCGTGGTACATTGCAATAGCGGCTACAACATGGGTGTTATGGCTTGACAGAAATAATTTTTATTTTCGTGCTTCGTGTAATAGTATTTCTGGTAACCTGACTCACATAATGCATCTAATCTCTTTTTGGGCTACAGCTGCGGCCATCGGGGCAAGAGGGAGGATATCCAAAGTGTTCCAGGTAGAGGAGTTTGATGATGAGGAGGTAGAGTTCGGGCCAACGCTGGATTGAGGGACTGGCTGCACCAGTCATGACAGTGTTTTTGCCAGCTGGGGTTTTGTTTCTCCCTACTGTACTCTCTGGTCGCTGGAGGTTGAGTAGTTAGACCCACCCCCAGGGTTTTTTGGGGGTGTATGTTTGTTTTCTTGTATTTTTTTCCTGCATTGTATCTTGTTTTGTACTGTTATTATCTCCCGGTACGCCGGGGTTGTTTTATTAACGTCTTATTAATGAAACATGGTGGCTTTATTCCACCTTTTCCCTCAAAAAAAAAAAAAAAAAAAAAAAAACTCCAAAAGACTTAGGAAAGTTGAATTTGTTCGCCTATAAATTGGCTTCCCTAGCTAGTTTCCCCCAAAAAAATCGGATTCTTTCCTTAAATTTTAGCAACTAATCTTTGTAATCTTGTTTATAACCCTTAGAATAACATAATAGATTATTGTTGCGGAGTTTCTATGGACTGCTTTTCATGTTGCGTCTCTATGACTTTCTTTCGTGGCCATCTATCAAGTACAGGCTGTATTTTATTTGTATTTCTTGTTCTTTCTTTCTTCGAGATTTTGGTGATGGAGACTGTTATTCGTCTCTTTATCTTCCTGCAGTGGTGGGGCTTTATTATATTTTTCTGCTCTGTAAGCTCTGCTTATATTTTTTATATCTATATATAACAGGTTGGAGCTTTGTGCTCTATCCTATAATTAAAAAAAAAAAATATTGTTGAACTAAACATTGTTTACCTCAACTCTTACCTAAGTTAACTTTATCAAAGTTAATCAAAAGGTAAGCATCCTTGTTGGTTGCATTTCTCCCTCAAATTGCACCTCTTTTCTTAGCTTATAGTACATATATTTATGTTGTAAGAAGTGATACTATTTAATAGGTCTCTCCTTTATTCTCTCATAATTAATTATGTCCAACAAAGTAGTAGTACATATGTGGATGTTGGTTGGTTGCTTGGTTGGTTGCTTTTAAATATGCAATTGAAAGGTGAGACAAATAGCACGGGTTGGTTACTGGCTGCAATCATATGCGATGATAGCTACTGTTTTCATGAGAGCTGATTGTTCAGTATTGATATACTACATAGTTGAGACTTGAGAGCAGTAGAGCGTTTATGGCCTCTTTGATTAGTACTGCATTTCAAGCTTTTTGGAAATGGCCATCAGACAAAGGGATATTCTATCTGTGCCTAGCTACAATAATACATATAATGCACGTATATTTATTTTAAAATGCCATTATTATTATTTTTTTATTGCCTACATCAGAAGAGAAGACTTTTCCAATAAAATGTCGTTATTAGTCAAAAGTTGTTGATAGTATTTTTCTTTCTTTTCTTTTTGTTTTTTTCAATTGTTGAGTGATACTAGATATATACTTTTTTTTTTCTGTGTAAGAAGTGATTGGGTTTTATTCTGTTTAAACAAGGTTCACACCCAAAAAAAGCTTTTCTATTTTTAATATAAAAATATTTTATAAATAGAAAACATGAATAAAAAAAATATAGAAAAATTCAGAAATACAAGGAAAATTATGAAAAATGTCAAATATTACAGTATTCATCCAATGACATTTCATATTATTTCATACTAGTAATATACACATACGATGCACATATTAATTTATAAAAAAAAATTAAAGTAAAAATTTTGATTTACACGTGCGATATGTCTTAATAAATAGTATTGTATAATTTTAAAAAGTAAATGTGAAGACTATAATGGGAGAGAGTTAGCGTTGCACGTAAGTAGGTAGATTTACAACTCCAACTCTTCCATTATAATAGTAGATTATATATTATATTATTGATAGATAGATAGATAGATAGATAGTAATTTATACGTGTGATGCATATTTAATATATCAAAAAATTTAAAGTAAACAAATTGATGTAGTGCGGACTCGAACCTGAGATCTCCTTCATATTAGATATGCACGTGTTATGCACGTGTTATGCACGCGTTGATAGATTCACAAATAACACTAAGGCTTTCTCCCATTATAATATTAGAGATGCACAAATAAGAATAAATTTGATAGTTTATAGTTTATTATAAAATTAAGGAAACTTGCAAAGTATAACACGTCAGATTCGTTATATAGGCAATGATCCGGTTTTAATAGAAGTATTTGATAAAAATACAACATTCAGGCCCAAAACATTTTTTTAAAAACCCGGCTAAACTCGAGCATGTTTATTGCCCAATTAACTCTTTTTTTGGAGGAGCCAATTAACCTTTTTTGAATTCATTTTGACCATTTTTAAAACAAAAAATCTGAGTTAAAAAAGAAAATGGAGAAACCCGTTTTCAACTACTGTTCTCCCATAAATTAAATGGTAAGCTCAAAATTTGTTTAAACGAGATTTTTACGATTTAGAGCATCCACAGTTGTGATTGCTAAAAAATAGCAAAATATATATTATACATATAGCAAAGTGGAGTTTGCTGCAGTGGTGAAATGTTATAATATAGCAATCAAAAATAAAATATGATTGGACGAAACTCGAAGTTCCGTCCCGTGAAATAATAATTAAATTGAATATTTTAATAATTTTAAAGGTCAGACGCAACTTGAAGCTTCGTCGGAGGCGGGAAAAAAAACCATGGGACGGAACTTGACATCCCCATATTTCATGGACGGAACTTGAAGTTCCCTCCAAGGTGATTTTTAATATATATTTTAATTTTTAATATATTTTTTGAACCAAAAAATAATCTAATTCATCGGATGAAACTTCGAGTTCTGTCCGATATAATAAAAACTTAAATTTTTATTTGGAATGGAACTTGAAGATTTGGCCTCTATAATATGCATATTCTCATATCGACTCTCAAATATAGCAATTTTCTGTAGCGATTTTGTCAAAATATAAATAAATAGAAAACGATTGCAGATACACAATTGCTATAATATGAATAATATGAAAATTTAGCAGACGACTGTGGATGCTCTTATAACTAAGATAGAAGAGGTATTCACTAGATCCTTGTCTTGTACTTCTGTTCAAATTGATATCCTTGTATAGATCTTAATAGTAACAACAAATCTTAGAAAGCTTGAATGATCATTATGGTACACATAATGAAAATTATGAAATACTTGCAATTTGTAAGCAGTGAATGACTATTAACAATACGAATGGGAATGAAATAAACAAATACTACTGCTGCATTATTCAAAAAATTTAAAATTTAAAATTAAAAGAAAAAAATTAGTCCTCTCTATTAAAAGTAGGTCATTGCAGAATATTGAGAACTAATAAATGTAGCTCTTAATAAGTTTAAGAAAACAATGAGAATGATAAACGATATAAAACACCAAAGTTTAGATATAGCAATTGAAAAACAAAAATGGGGGATTAGGCTGGAATCCCCCTTAACTGGGATTGAGATGAGTTATTTTCCTTTTGGTTTAGGGGTTTTAACATGTATATTCCTGATATGGGTTAAGTGACGTGGCCTCTTCTGAACCACAGGATCCTTTCATAAAGCATGTGCCACCGGATCATCCGGGTCCTCCACGTCAGCGCAGAAATAGCCCAGGTCTCTGCCACATCAGCCTAGAAACCGCTCAGGCCTCCGCCACATCAGCCCTATACCGCTTGGGCCTCTGCCACGTCAGGCCCACGGGCAACCGGGTCTGGACCCGACCCCAAACGGGTCCAACCCGGTTGGCTTCTCCTATAAATACCAGACCCTCTACCCCTTGCCAAGGTAATGAATCTTTCCCCTCTCAAACCCTAGTTACTGTTACTCTCTTCCAGTAGCTGACTAGACCATCGGAGGGTCTGCCACCGGGACCAACCCCGGTATTTCTAGACCGAGTGCAGGTACACGAGACCTCAGGATCCGAGTCTCCAGATTCGAGCCGAGCCTCCAGGTCCGAACCGAGCATCCAATCTCCGCCTCACTCCCGCCTACTCCCGAGCCGTTCCCCCGGCTGAGGGTCGGGGCCACCGTCCGCACACAGGCTTTCGCAAAAATACAAATCAAGAAGAACTCACACCTGGTGCATCCACACCCCCCAAAAAAAAACCACATCAGGTTGGCGCCGTCTGTGGGAAACCTCTAGTGCAGACGCCGGCCCGAGCTCAGCCATCAACGGTATCCCGTCCATCCGAGCTCACTTGGCGCCCAAGGCCAGGAGAGCTGTCACCTCTGTGTGTCACCATGACGTCCCTCCTCAGGACGACCCTGCCGACGCTTATGGATCCAACAATCCAGGGATCAGCCATGGACACCAGTCAGTGGCCTCCCTTTCAGTCGTGCCCGTCCTACGCAGGGTCATCCAGAATAGACAAGAAAGTCGGACTAGGGGAGGGGCCACTTCCAACTTAGTTCCGAACCATCCCAGACCACCGCCCCAGGGACGGGTGCCAGCGCTCAACCGTGTCGGCAGGAGGCCGTCGGTCCAACATAGCCGGGCTGAACGAGCCCCGGTCACCCACCGGGAGTTCCAGGACTTCCGGAAAGAGATCATGGAGGCCATCTGTGGGGCCCCCGCCGACAAGACGGACCGCCGCTCTAACTCACGCTTGGACACCGAGGCCAGCGCGTCCCGCGGCCCGACTGTCCCGCTGGAGTATGACGATGACGTCTTGAAATGCCTCTAGGAAATGGAAGACCGCCTCGACCACTTTGGCGACGGAGGCCCAAGGCCGGCCCAAGGGCACAGGCCCACCCCACCTCCTTCCTCCACCGCCATCTTGCAAGCCGAAATACCCTGAAATTTTCGTCCCCCACAATTTGAGACTTATGACGGTGAGGGTGATCCTGCTGATTACATGGAGGACTTCAAGACCCTCATGATGATTCACAGCGCATCGGATCCCCTCCTGTGCCGTGCCTTTTCCGCCACCCTCCGGGGCCCGTCTCGGAAATGGTTCTCCAAGCTCACCCCCGGCTCCATCTACTCTTTCGACCAACTGGAGGGCAACTTCCTCGCCCACTTCGTAACCAGCCGAAAGGACGAGTGCGTCCCTACTAGGCCTCCGACAGAAGGAAGGGGAGTCGCTCCAGCTGTTCGTCCGAAGGTTCACCACTGAGGCGAGGTCGGTCTCCTCCCTGGACCCAGGGGTCGCCTCGGCAGCATTCCGACACAACGTCCGGCACAGCCAGCTGAAGGCATCCCTGGCAAAAAAGCCCCCGACCGATTTTCCTGACCTCCTCAATCGGGTCGAAAAGTATATCCGGACTGAGGAGGCCTGTTGTGAAATCTAGTTACCTAAATATATAGATAAACTAGACACAAATTATAAAACCTCGCAAGTGCACGAATCGAATCGTAGTAATAGCAAGGGTCGATCCCACAGAGATTGTAGACTTCAACTTACTAATCAATAAAACTAATAATAAAAATGAATAAGAGTTGTTATAATATTCTAAAAGAACTAAAAGATTAAAACTAAGATGAGAGGTGTTGAATCACAAATATCTCTTGAATAGTTGGGTTGTTGATCTCCACCAATAGTTAGTAATGCTAAGTTGCCTTCTGAACTTACTTCTAAGTACTCATGTTGTTCACTTCAAGGGCATGGTATCTACTCCTTAAAGTATTGTTTCCCTAAGCCAAGAATTAGGCATGGTATCCACTCTAATTCGTTTCTTCCCCTAAGCATCTAGCAGGGTATCTACTAAGTTATACTTAGAGAAAACATGAGAACAGTGGAAACGAACAAACACTTAAAGTTCTAGGAATTGGTATCAGATCCAGATTCTCTAAGTTGATTGAAACAAGAACCCCTAAAGATTCCTTTGTTACAAATTATGAGCACGAGATTCGGTCGTCTCAATATGCTTCATATAACAGATTTAGATAAATGATAACATAAACTTGATATTCTCACGTGCTGTATGTCAGTCGACTGGCTCTCACCTCAGTCGACTGTTCTCAGACTTCGAGATCAAGTTTGATGATCATTAATCTATGTCAGTTCAACCAGATTCAATCAATAAGTAATTAGAAGATCTCAGAAGAATATAGCACTACATAACTACGGTTTCGATCTACCCAACTATGAAATTAGTTCCACATAATAATAACTTTATTGCTTAACAAGTTTGAATACATGATCAACATAAAAGAATAAAGAGAGAAGAAGAAATAAACTAATGGATTCCGGCAATATGGTCGACTGGCTGTCACACAGTCGACTGCCTTCTTGTTGCTGGATCTTCTCTTTCCTTCTTCGATGTTGATGGAGTGATGTTCTCGATGCTTGTTCAGGAACTTGGTGATTGAGTCGCTTCCCAGAGATATATCTGATCGTTGATGGAGTCGTGGAGTGGAGAGAGGGCCCGTTCAAGAGATGGTATTCTGATATTTATAGAACACGGCTGAGAATTAGGGTTTCCACTTTTTCAGGAAGATTCTTCTTTATTTGATTTGATGATTAATATCTTTCTCTTTTCTCCTTTCTTTCCTTATCTGTTCACCACGTCCACTTGGAAAATACCCTGTCTTTTGATTTGATTCGCTGCATAAAATCTTGATTCAAATAGATTTGAATTTAGATGCAGGTGTATCTTTGAGGATCTTATCTGTTTACTCCGCCGCAGACCAGTCGACTTGTCTTAGAACCAGTCGACTGAGTCGAGACTTCTGAGGATTTCATCTTTGATCATACCAGTCGACTGTCTTTGGGAATAAGTCGACTGTGACGAGAGTTGTGGAAAATCAGCTTCTCCTGTCCAGTCGCCTGGTTGAGGAACCAGTCGACTTATCCTCTGCAGTTCTCTGTGTATTGTCCTTGAAGTCCTGAATCTGCTTCGTTTTGATGTTATAAGCTGTTTCCTATGGAAAAGAGAGAATAAGAGTTAAATACCATATATAGAGCTTTTAAATGTCTAATTATATTAAGATTATTGCTCTAAAAAGTGAATAATAAATTGTTCATCAAATACCCCCACACTTAGCTTTTGCTTGTCCTCAAGCAAAAAGTGAATTTATGAACAAGGGAGTAATAATCAGAATACCTCAACCATCAAGATTTTTTATTATGTGGACATCAAAATGAAAAATATAAAACTACAGACAATTTCAGACAAAGTAAAATTAAACATACCCACTTTCTCCAGTGCAATTGTCTATTCATAAATCCCAAACTTAATCATATTTGTCATGCGATTAATGTAGTTATAGTATGCAACTACTCAGTCTGTGATTATCCCTTTTCTCTACTACAAATCCAGTAGCAAACTAGAGGTTTTTTTTTTTTTTTTTTTTTTTTTTGTCTCTTCTTTAAAGTTGTCACTTGCCTTTTGACGCGAATGCGAAACATTTGTGATGTATCCACCCGGTTACTCAACAAGTCACAAACATTAACGTGCTTTGCATACTCATATTTCAAGTTGCCGTTTGACGTAAAGGTAAACATTGGTGATGAATACCCCTAGTTACTAAGCCCTCAAAACATTGGAGTAGACTGACTTTATTCAAATATATATACATATATTGTATCACTCTATTTACTTAAACTCGATTTAGGACTAGATCTGAAGGGAATAATTATCAGAAAAAGCATCACATTTGTTTATTATGTATAATCGCATGACGCACACAATTTTTGTAGGGAGTTATGAAACTCAACAATCCTAAAGTAAATAAGTATCCTTACTCTTACTTTATAAGAAATTGTTTATCCTAAAAAAAATTCAAAAGATTCCAAATATAACTAACTAATACCCCCACACTTAGATGGAACATTGTCCTCAATGTTCGCACAAAACATAAGATATAGGCATGTGTTACCATCTAGTAAGGAGAGACTGAAAAATAAAAATAAAAATGTATAATAATGAATAAAATAAAGGGAAAGTGTAAATACTCCCCTGAAAGTTGGGTTGCCTCCCAATAAGCGCTGTGTTTCATGTCTTCAGCTAGACATGATGAGTTCATGCAATGTATTGAATGGTTTGAAGATTCACATCTTCCTCTTGCGGTTCTAGACTCATCTCTATGTATGGCTTCGCCCTGTGTCCGTTCACCTTGAATGTTTGATTTCGTTCTTCGCTGTGAACTTCCAATGCACCATGTGGAAAGATTTTTGTGACAATATATGGTCCATACCATCTTGACTTGAGCTTGCCTGGAAAGAGTCTTAATCTTGAGTTGTAGATCAATACCTTTTGTCCTTCATAAAACTCCTTTCGTGCTAGTTGTTTGTCATGGTACAACTTGGTTCTTTCCTTGTACAATTTTGCATTTTCATAAGCATCGTGCCTCAACTCGTCAAGCTCGGTTAGTTGTAATCTTCGTTTGTCGCCCGCTTGTTTCATATCGAAATTGAACTTTTTGATGGCCCAATAAGCTTTGTGTTCCAACTCCACCGGCAGATGACAAGCTTTTCCAAAGACCAAACGGTATGGTGACATGCCAATAGGTGTCTTGAAAGCGGTTCTATAGGCCCATAATGCATCGTTCAAGCGTAGTGACCAATCCCTTCTGCTTGGATTGACTGTTTTTTCCAAGATGCTCTTGATCTCTCTATTGCTAAGCTCCACCTGTCCACTGGTTTGAGGGTGATATGGAGTACCCACTCTATGTGTAATCCCATATTTCTTCATTAAAGAAGCAAATGGGTAGTTATTGAAGTGGCTCCCTCCATCACTTATTATTGCTCGTGGTGTACCAAACCTAGTGAAAATGTTCTCCTGCAAAAACTTGACAACAACTTTGTGATCATTAGTTCGTGAGGGGACAGCCTCGACCCATTTAGACACATAATCCACACCAACAAGTATATATAAATAACCAAATGAGTTAGGAAATGGACCCATGAAGTCGATTCCCCAAACATCGAAAAGCTCGATTACTTGTATGTTGTGTAGTGGCATTTGGTTTCTAGAAGAGATGTTGCCTGTCCTTTGGCATTTGTCGCAAGTCCTGCAAAAAGAAAAAGCATCTTTGAATACTTTAGGCCAATAAAAACCAGATTGCAATACCTTAAGTGCTGTTCTCTTTGGCCCAAAATGTCCTCCACATGCATATTGGTGGCAATGTTGTAGAATACTCCTTTGTTCCTCGTCTGCCACACATCTTCTTATAATTTGATCAGAGCAAAATTTGAATAAATAAGGATCATCCCAATAATAGTGTTTGCTCAGATCCACCAATCTTTTCCTTTCCTGATGTGTCATACCTGGAGGAAAAACATGAGCAGTTAGAAAATTGACAATATCAGCAAACCAGGGGAGTTGTTCTGCGAGATAAGTCGACTGGTTGAGGGACCAGTCGACTGCCCCGAGAGTGTGAATATTTATTGCAAATAATTGTTCATCTGGGAAATTTTCGTTCAGCGGGGGCACATTTCTCTCGTCCTCGTGCAGTAATCTGGACATGTGATCTGCCACAACATTGTCGCATCCTTTCTTGTCTCTAATCTCAAGATCGAATTCTTGAAGCAACAGCACCCATCTGATCAACCTAGGCTTAGCTTCCTTTTTAGCCAACAAATATCTCAAAGCAGCATGGTCAGTGAAAACAATAACTTTAGAACCAATTAAATATGATCTAAACTTCTCTACAGCAAATATAACAGCCAACATTTCTTTTTCAGTAGTGGAATAATTTAGCTGTGCATCGTTTAGAGTTCGAGAAGCATAGTAAATAACATGGGGTTTCTTATTGATTCTTTGGCCTAAAACAGCCCCTAAGGCATAATCACTTGCAACACACATGAGCTCAAAAGGATGGCTCCAATCTGGTGCCATGACAATAGGTACAGAAATGAGAAGAGTTTTCAATGTATTAAAAGCATTTGTACATTCTTTTGTCCATATAAACTCAACATCCTTGGCTAACAAGTCACAAAGGGGTTTGGAGATTTTTGAAAAGTCTTTTATAAATCGTCTATAAAAACCTGCGTGTCCTAGAAAACTCCTAACACCCTTAACTGTAGTGGGAGGGGGTAGTTTTGATATGATGTCAATTTTTGCCTTGTCTACCTCTATTCCCCTTTTGGACACCACATGTCCCAACACAATACCTTGTTGTACCATAAAATGGCACTTCTCCCAATTCAGCACTAAATTGCATTCTTCACATCTTTTAAGCACCAGCTGCAAATGGTTAAGGCATTCATCAAAACAAAATCCAAAAACACTAAAATCATCCATAAATACCTCGATGAACCTCTCCACCATGTCTGAAAATATGCTCATCATGCATCTTTGAAATGTAGCTGGAGCATTGCACAATCCAAACGGCATCCTCCTGTAAGCAAAAGTACCAAATGGGCATGTAAAAGTGGTCTTTTCTTGATCTTCTGGAGCAATAGCTATTTGATTATAGTCACTATAACCATCTAAAAAACAATAATGACTATATCCTGCTAATCTTTCTAACATTTGATCAATAAAAGGAAGAGGGAAGTGATCTTTCCTGGTTTCATTGTTCAGTTTCCTATAATCAATGCATACCCTCCAACCTGTGGTTACTCTTGTTGGGATAAGTTCATTCTCTTCATTTGTTACCACTGTAACTCCACTTTTCTTAGAAACTACATGTATAGGACTTACCCATTTGCTATCTGAGATAGGATAGATGATGCCAACTTCTAGTAGCTTCAAAATTTCTGCTCTTACCACTTCCTTCATGTTGGGGTTGAGCCTTCTCTGTGCCTCTCTGCTAGGTTTTGCATCGTTCTCAAGCAATATCCTATGCATGCATTTGGATGGACTTATTCCCTTGATGTCTGCAATGGTCCATCCTATTGCATTTTTGTGTTCTCGCAATACCTTCAGCAGCTTTTCTTCTTCCTGTGCAGTTAAGTTGGCAGCAATTATTACTGGTAGCGTCTGGTTCTCACCTAAAAAGGCATGTTTCAAATGATCGGGCAGCTGCTTGAGTTCTATGTCTGGGCGCTTCTGTACAGTCGACTGATCCATGTCAGCAGTCGACTTATCCTGTGTTTCTTGGTTCAGTCGACTGGTTAGAAGACCAGTCGACTTGCTCTGTGCACCAGGCGCCTGATCTGTAGAAAAACAAAGATTATCGGACACCAATTTTTCAAATACAGGACCAAGTTTACCTGGGTCTGATTGTGGAGTTTCAAGTTGATGTACTGTCTCTGCAATCTCCCAGTCATCGTATTCCTGTTCAACATGAGATATAGTTAGAGATTGAGTGATTGTGGCTTGTAGTGGTTCAACGCTATGTACCTGAAATGTTTGATCAACAATCTCCTGCACCACATCAATATTATAGCATTCATGATCATCTTGTGGTAATTTTAGTGTATCAAACATTTTAAATTCCACTTTTTCTCCGTTTATCTTCATACTTATAATGCCCTTTTTAACACAAATTTTTATATCAGTTGTACTCATAAAGGGCCTACCTAATATGATCGGTAGAGATGATGACATTGGAGATTCCTCCATATCTAACACAACAAAATCAGCAGGCAAAATAAAATCATTTACCTGCACTAGGACATCTTCTAAAATACCTCTAGGTCTTTTGATGCTGCGATCCGCCAATTGCAAAGTGATGGATGTTGGCTTGAGTTCCCCCAATCCAAGCTTTTCGTAAACAGAATAAGGAAGAAGGTTGATGCTTGCCCCCAAGTCTAACAGTGCTTTTTCAAAGAAGTGCTCACCAACTTTGCAAGGAATGGTGAAACTACCTGGATCTTTCAGTTTAGGTGGTAGTTTTCTTAATAATACAGCGCTCACTTCTTCTGTCAAAGCCACATCCTCCTTAACCTGAAATGTTCTTTTGTGAGTACAACAGTCTTTCAAAAATTTGGCATAAGAAGGAATTTGTTTAATAGCGTCAAGTAGGGGGATATTAATTTCTACCTTTTTGAGAGTTTCAAAGACGTCAAATAAATGTTGTTCTTTCTTTTTATTGACTAACCTTTGAGGGAATGGTGGTGGAACTGTCCCTACTTTTTCACTTACCTTACTTGAACCCAAATCTTTTGACGGTTGTTTTTCTGATTTGTCTGTGCAGTCGACTGGTTTGTCTGTGTGTGTTCCAATCCTGTTGTCAATTATCTTACCACTTCTTAAGGTAGTCACTGCTTGGAGTTGTTCTTGGCCTCCCGGATTTGGTATGGTTTGTGAAGGGAGTTCACCTGCCTTTCTTTCGCTTAGCTCTTTTGCAATCTGACCAATTTGGGTTTCCAACTTCTGAATTGCTTGTCCTTGTTGGTTGCTTGTTTGATGTTGTTGTTGGAGCAATTGAAGAACAGTGGTTTCAAAATCCAACTTCTTCTGTTCTGGAGCTGGTCTTTCAAATCCACTTCCCATCTGAGGGTTCCTTGTATGTCCTTGTGTGAATTGATTCCCTTGATTATTTTGATTATTGCTCCATGAGAAGTTTGGATGATTCCTCCATCCTGGGTTATATGTGTTCGAGTATGGATTGTTCTTTGGTGGAAACACTCCTCGACCCACATAATGCGCATGCTCCTGATCTGTGAAAGTAGACATGGGACATGTATCAGTTGTGTGATCTAAATGAGAACAAATTGCACACATTTCATTTGTTTGATTTTTAACTCCACCCATTGTCGACATTGCATTAACAAGCATATCAATTTTTTTATTCATGTTTGCCATTTCTAATTGAATGTTATTATTATTAGAGATCTCGTAAACTCCCTGTTTTTTCGTAGGTCCCCTTCTTGTTGAGAATTGTTGGGAGTTCTCGCTGAGTTCTTCAAAAAGTTCAATGGCTTCTTCTCCACTTTTCCTCATCAAAATTCCGTTGCAAGCTACATCCACAATTGCCTTATTAGTATCATTTAAACCTTCATAAAAAGCTTGTACCTGATCATCCTTAGGCAGATTGTGAGTAGGACACTTGAGAAGCTTGCTTTTGAAGTCCTTCCATGCTTCGAAGAATAGATCTCCATCTTTTTGTTGGAAGAGTTGAATCTCCCTTTTTAGCTGTTTGGTCTTTTGGGCTGGAAAGAATTCTTTCAAAAATTTCGTTGCCAATTGCTCCCATGAATTAATTGATCCTGGTTCCAAAGAATTATACCACAACTTAGCATTAAGTTTTAAAGAAAAAGGAAACAAGATTAACCTGATTTGTTCAGCGGTAAGCCCTTAGACGCTTTGTGTCCTGCAAAGATCGAAAAAGTCTTGCAAGTGAAGATGAGGCTCTTCATCTGGTTTGCCACTAAAGTGGGGAACCATACTAAGTAAATGAGGAGATAAGTGCATGTTCCCTGTGGCATTAGGTTGAAACGCAATGCAGGAAGGTTGCTCAATATTCTTAGGAGTGAATTTGTCCTGCATTGGCACTCGATTTTGTATTTCTTCAGCCATTGTTGTCTGTGAGATTAGTCTCTGTGCAGTCGACTGTCTCCTGGTATCAGTCGACTGGTTGGCTGCAAAAAGTTTACCTAGTTTGTGCAAAGTTCGTTCGGTTTCTGCGTCAATAGGTAGTAGCTCTGGACGAAGTGATCGTCTACCGTGCATTCACCGAAGTCCTGTAACCTAAAAGAAAAATTATTAATAAAAGAAAAGAAAAACTAATAAAAATTCTACTGACTTGTAAGTTAAAATACTAAGCAATCCCCGGCAACGGCGCCAAAAACTTGTTGTGAAATCTAGTTACCTAAATATATAGATAAACTAGACACAAATTATAAAACCTCGCAAGTGCACGAATCGAATCGTAGTAATAGCAAGGGTCGATCCCACAGAGATTGTAGACTTCAACTTACTAATCAATAAAACTAATAATAAAAATGAATAAGAGTTGTTATAATATTCTAAAAGAACTAAAAGATTAAAACTAAGATGAGAGGTGTTGAATCACAAATATCTCTTGAATAGTTGGGTTGTTGATCTCCACCAATAGTTAGTAATGCTAAGTTGCCTTCTGAACTTACTTCTAAGTACTCATGTTGTTCACTTCAAGGGCATGGTATCTACTCCTTAAAGTATTGTTTCCCTAAGCCAAGAATTAGGCATGGTATCTACTCTAATTCGTTTCTTCCCCTAAGCATCTAGCAGGGTATCTACTAAGTTATACTTAGAGAAAACATGAGAACAGTGGAAACGAACAAACACTTAAAGTTCTAGGAATTGGTATCAGATCCAGATTCTCTAAGTTGATTGAAACAAGAACCCCTAAAGATTCCTTTGTTACAAATTATGAGCACGAGATTCGGTCGTCTCAATATGCTTCATATAACAGATTTAGATAAATGATAACATAAACTTGATATTCTCACGTGCTGTATGTCAGTCGACTGGCTCTCACCTCAGTCGACTGCTCTCAGACTTCGAGATCAAGTTTGATGATCATTAATCTATGTCAGTTCAACCAGATTCAATCAATAAGTAATTAGAAGATCTCAGAAGAATATAGCACTACATAACTACGGTTTCGATCTACCCAACTATGAAATTAGTTCCACATAATAATAACTTTATTGCTTAACAAGTTTGAATACATGATCAACATAAAAGAATAAAGAGAGAAGAAGAAATAAACTAATGGATTCCGGCAATATGGTCGACTGGCTGTCACACAGTCGACTGCCTTCTTGTTGCTGGATCTTCTCTTTCCTTCTTCGATGTTGATGGAGTGATGTTCTCGATGCTTGTTCAGGAACTTGGTGATTGAGTCGCTTCCCAGAGATATATCTGATCGTTGATGGAGTCGTGGAGTGGAGAGAGGGCCCGTTCAAGAGATGGTATTCTGATATTTATAGAACACGGCTGAGAATTAGGGTTTCCACTTTTTCAGGAAGATTCTTCTTTATTTGATTTGATGATTAATATCTTTCTCTTTTCTCCTTTCTTTCCTTATCTGTTCACCACGTCCACTTGGAAAATACCCTGTCTTTTGATTTGATTCGCTGCATAAAATCTTGATTCAAATAGATTTGAATTTAGATGCAGGTGTATCTTTGAGGATCTTATCTGTTTACTCCGCCGCAGACCAGTCGACCTGTCTTAGAACCAGTCGACTGAGTCGAGACTTCTGAGGATTTCATCTTTGATCATACCAGTCGACTGTCTTTGGGAATAAGTCGACTGTGACGAGAGTTGTGGAAAATCAGCTTCTCCTGTCCAGTCGCCTGGTTGAGGAACCAGTCGACTTATCCTCTGCAGTTCTCTGTGTATTGTCCTTGAAGTTCTGAATCTGCTTCGTTTTGCTGTTATAAGCTGTTTCCTATGGAAAAGAGAGAATAAGAGTTAAATACCATATATAGAGCTTTTAAATGTCTAATTATATTAAGATTATTGCTCTAAAAAGTGAATAATAAACTGTTCATCAAGGCCCTGAATCCAGAGAACCCCAAGGAGATTCCCGAAAAGGGTAAACGCATGGCCAATGAGGCAGAGCCAGCAAAGAAGGTCCCTAGAGACGGGGGCGTCGCGAAAAGAGTCCCTCCTGTCCCCCGCTTCGAGAGGTACACTCCGCTGACGCAAAACGTGTCAGCCATGCTCTTAGCGATCGAAGATAGGGACCTCGTGCAATACCCTCCGCGACCGACCAACAACAACAAGAAGAGGGACCAGTAATTCTACCGCCGCTTCCACCGGGACAACGGGCACGACACGGACCATTACCGCGCCCTGAAGGACGAGATCGAGGCCCTCCTCCAACGAGGGTACCTCCGAGAGTTCAAGCGGGAAGACGCTCGGAAAAAGAGGGACACGAGGAACAGGAGGCCTTCCCCTCCTCCTCGAGCGCCCAGACAGCATCCTGAGCGGGACCCCGAGCATGAAGAACCCGAGGGTCAGGACATCTTACATTACATCCACGGAAGGCCCATGGGGGGGGAGTCCAACACTTCCCACAAGGCGTTCGTTCGTGGGGTCAACGCCGTCCAAGGCCCCCTCATCCCTCAGGTCCAGTAACCCCTTGTCTCCTTCTTTGCGGAAGACCTGGAGGGAGTTCGGCTCCCGCACTGCGACGCGCTCGTCATCAGCCTCGGCATGGCAAACTTCGAGGTCCATCGCATCCTCGTGGACAACGGGATCTCAATAAACATCCTCTCCCTTGAAGCATTTGAGAACCTGAAGCTCTCCCGGAATAAACTGAAGCCAACCGGGTACACATTGCCTGGATTCTCTGGCATTCCGGTGGCCATCGAGGAGATCGTGACCTTGGACGTCACCGCTGGTATGACCCCTCACCGGCAAACTGAGTCGATGGACTTTATGGTTGTAAACGTCAAGGCAGCCTACAATGCCATCCTCGGCCGTCCCGGACTTTGCTCCCTCCAGGCGGTTCCCTCGGCCTACTACAAAAAAGCTAAAATTTCCCACCAAGTCTGGTGTCGGAGTTGTCCAAGGGAACCAAGAAGCGGCACGCTCGTGCTATGTGACGGCGATTGGGGGTGGTGTGTTCCCCCTGGATGCCGTCCAGCTACAGCCTGAGAGAACCCAACCAGAACCAGAGCCGACAGACGATTTAGAAGATGTCTCGTTCGAGACAGGGGATGCGTCAAGGTGTTTCCGAGTGAGCTGCTCCCTCGCTCCCAACCTCAAATCTGCCTTGATCGACTGCATTCACCGCAACGTCGACCTCTTCGCCTGGAAGCCCTCTGATATGCCCGGTATCTTTGAGGACCTCATAATGCAAAAACTCAGCGTGATCCCCGGCTCGAAGCCGATCGTCCAGAAGAGACATAAGTTCTCCCTGGAGAGGTAATAGGCAGTGAAAGCGGAGGTGGACAAGCTCTTGTTCGCCCGTTTCATACAGGAGGTCAGCTACCCTGAGTGGCTGGCGAACATCGTGATGATAAAAAAGGCGAGAGGGAGCTGGAGAATCTGTATAGACTTCACAGACCTCAACAAGGTGTGTCCCAAAGATCTGTTCCCCCTCCCCAGCATCGACGCTCTGATCGAAGCTACATCGGGTCACGAGCTCCTTTCTTTCATGGATGCCTTCTCGAGCTATAACCAGATCTGAATATTCCCTCCCGATATTGCCAAGATATCCTTCGTCACGGACCAAGGTCTTTACTGCTACTGGGTTATGCCCTTCGGACTGAAGAACGCCGGTGCTACTTATCAGAGGCTCGTTAACTGAGTCTTCAAGGATCAAATTGGGCGTAACATGGAGGTGTACGTCGACGACATGCTCGTCAAGAGCCACTAGGGACAGGATCATGTCGCCGACCTGGAAGAGGCCTTTGGGGTCCTTTGGACCCACAACATGAGACTCAATCCGGCGAAATGTGCATTCGGCCTCTCCTCGGGAAAATTTCTCGGGTTCATCGTCAGCCAGCGCGGTATCGAGACGAACCCCGAAAAAATCCAGGCCATAATTGACATGGCCCCTCCCAGAAACATCAAAAAAGTTCAGAGGCTAACGGGAAGACTGGCGACCATCAGCCATTTCCTCTCCAAGTTGGAAGAGAAGACTCTCCCATTCTTCAAGGCACTGTGCGGAACCAGAGGATTCGAGTGGGGTACTCAGCAGCAAGAGGCGTTCGCCCAACAGAAGGATTACCTCGCCAACCCTCCTCTCCTCAGTAAGCCCGAACCAGGTGAGCCCTTCTGGCTTTACCTTTCAGCTTCGGAGAGCGTGCTCAGTGCCGTCCTCGTTCGAGAAGAGGAAGGAGTCCAAAAGCCTCTATACTATGTGAGTAAGGTTCTGCTCTATGCCGAGACCAGATACTCCCGGATGGAGAAGATAGCATACACCCTGGTCAAGGCCGCACAGAAGCTCCATCCTTATTTTCAGGTGCATTCAGTCCAGGTGCTTACGGACCAGCCTCTGAAGGCCGTGCTCTATAAGCCCGAGAGCTCGGGACGACTAGTCAAATGGTCGATCGAGTTCAGTCAGTACGACATCGGCTACCAACCAAGGACGGCCATCAAAGGGCTGGCCCTTGCCGAATTCATTATGGAATGTACCATCTCCGAGCAACCTGAAAGTAAGGAGGCCGACCAGACGTGGGAAGTTTACGTCTATGGTTCCTCCTGCGAAGCGGGGAGTGGTGCCGGCATCATTCTGCGGGGTCCCGACGGTTTCCTCCTTCAATATTGCCTCCACCATAACTTTCCAGCCTCTAACAACGAGCCTGAGTACGAGGCCATGATCGCCGGGCTCACCCTGGTGCATCAGGCTAGCGCTAGGCAGATCAGGGCCTTCAGTGACTCTTAACTCGTGGTCAACCAGATCACCGGAGAGTACGAGGCCCGTAACGACCGGATGATCAAGTACCCGGCCATGGTCCAACGGCTATTGACGTCCTTCGACGAGTCGGTGGTCTTAAGGATCCCATGGGGCAGAATGCTCTGGTTGACGCTCTGTCGAAGTTGGCTTCCTCTTCCTTCGAAGGCCTCGATCGCACCATCCTGATCGAAGTCCTCCTAAAGCCGAGTACGGACTTCCCCGAGACTCTCTGTATTGAAGACGGAGCTCCTCCTGACGACTGGACCACGGGTGCCATATGGGAAGTCGCTCGCTCACACGAAAGGCTTTGAACCACGGGTACTACTCGCCCACGATGTCGCAAGACGCCCTCGCCCTGGTGAAGAAGTGTGGCCCCTGTCAATGGTTCTCCCCATGAAGAGGGCTCCGCAAGCAAACCTCCGTTCCATGGCCAGTCTGACCCCCTTTGTAATGTGGGGGATGGACCTGGTGGGCCCATTTCCAAAGGCAACGGGGCAGAGAAAGTTTCTCATAGTGGCAATCGATTACTTCAAGAAGTGGATCGAGGCCGAGCTGTTAGCCACAATCTCCGAGCAGCAAACCCAACAGTTTTTCTGGAAACACATAGTCTACCGGTTCGGGATCCCACATGTGCTCATTACCAACAATGGGAACCAGTTCACGGGTAAACATTTTCGAAGGTTCTGCGAAGATCTCAGGATCCAGCAACGTTTTTCTTCAGTGTGCCACTCGCAGTCAAACGGTCAGGCCGAAAATGCGAACCGCCAAATCCTTGACGATCTCAAGAAGCGACTCAATAACTCCTCCAAGGGGTTATGGGTCGAGGAGCTTTCGAGTGTTCTCTGGGCCCACCGAACCACAAAGAGAATCCCCACGGGAAAGTTGCCGTTCAACCTGACATACGGCACGGAGGTCGTCATTCTCCTGGAGATCGGGATCCCTTCACCCCGGATCATGGCCTTCGTTGAAACTAGCAACTCTGCACAGTTGCGAGCCGACCTGGACCTCATAGACGAGGTTAGGGAGAAGTCTGCCATAAGAAGGAATATCTACCAACAGAGGATCGAAAGGTTCTACAACAAAAAGGTGCATCCCACCGACATCAAGCTCGGAGATCTCATCCTCAGGAAGTTGGCGGTATCCAACCCCGGCCAAAAGAGGAAACTGGCTCCAAACTGAGAGGGCCCATACAAGGTATCGGGGGTCGTACGCCCAGGCACGTACCGCCTAACCGATCCAGAGGGTAAGGCTGTCAAAAGGCCCTGGAACGCAGAGCACCTCATCAAATTCCTAGAAGGGGAGGGTTAGCCTCTACAGCCCGTGTAAAATTATTAAGGATGTAATCGACACGTCGTGCCTTATTTTTTGTAAAGTTCAAATATATTGTAATTATGCCAACTTTCTTAAAACAAGTTTTGGCTTCGGGTTAGTTCTCATTAAAAACATGTCTCGGGCTCGGCGCTCGGATAGCATCGCGAGGCAGAAAAGCTTTCCTTACAATCTTACGGCTCGGTACTCGGATAACACCACGAGCCAGAAAAGCTTCCCTTACAAGCTTACAGCTCGGCACTCGGCTACACATGTATCGTCGACCCGAGCAAGGCTGTGGCTTTCTTCAAAGCCACTCGACCGATACGCTCGGCGACTACGTTCAGCTACGCCCATTACCGACTTTCTCCCCGGTGCGGGAGCTCGACAGCTTCCCCAAGCATAGTTTGGGCTCCTTCAAGCCCATCAACCTATGTGCACGGCGACAACCGCCAGTTACACCCGTACCGTCTTCCTGAGAACAAGTGTGGGGGCTCGTCGTCGACCCCGAGCAAGGTCGTGGCTTTCTTGAAAGCCACACGATCGATACGTTCGGCGACTACGTTCAGCTACGCCCATTACCGGCTTTCTTTCCGGTGTGGGGGCTCGGCATCTGCCCCTAGTATGGTTTGGGCTTCTTTAAGCCCATCAACCTATGCACACGACGGCAACCGCCAGCTACACCCGTACCGTCTTTCTGAGAACAAGTGTGGGGGCTTGTCGTCGACTCCGGGCAAGGCCGAGGCTTTCTTCAAAGCCACTCGATCGTTACGCTTGGTGACGACCTTCAGCCACGCCCATTATCGACTTTCTTCTCGGAGTGGGAGCTCGGCATCTGCCCCTAGCATGGTTTGGGCTTCTTCAAGCCCATCAACCTATGCACAAGGCGGCAACTACCAGCTATACCCGTACCGTCTTCCTGAGAACAAGTGTGGGGGCTCGTCGTCAACCCCGAGCAAGGCCGAGGTTTTCTTCAAAGCCACTCGACCGTTACGCTCGGCGACGACTTTCAGCCACGCCCACTACTAGCTTTCTCCCTGGTGTAGGGGACTCGGCATCTGTCCCTAGTATAGTTTGAGCTTCTTCAAGCCCATCAATCCACGCGCACGGTGGCAACCGCTAGCTACACCCGTACCGTCTTCCTGTGAGCAAGGGGTGGGGCTCGTCCTCGACCCCGAGCAAGGTAATGGCTTTCTTCAAAGCCACTCGACCAATACGCTCGGCGGCGACTGTCCACCACTACTACTTCAGCAAAGTCTTCGTTAAGGTTTAGGGTGCCCGCCTTCGGCAAACACCCCGAGCTTCGATTTGTTGTTTGATCCTCCTCTCACCCGCAAGCAATTGGGGTTTACAACTTTCAAAAGCCAAAACTCTTAACTGTTTGAGGGCGGCAAGGGAGCCACCGACTAAAGGCTCTCTCCGATCCTCCGATCCTCCGAGCCTCCGAATCAATTGATCGGGCCTCCACTCCCCAACGAACAAACCGGGGTCTTACGTCCCTCAAGGCCAAAACCCCAAATTGTTTGAGAGTGATTGGTGCACCACCAATCCGGAGCCCTCAGACCAAATTTTTAATTTTGGGGCGCCCGCCTTCGACAGGCACCCAAATCGAATGGCAGATCAACCAATCTCAATCCCTGACCACTAACAAGGAGCGGAGGAAGATTATATAGCCCCCTGAGAAGCACAGTTATTGCGTCTGGAAAGCCCAAATGGCAGAAGGCGAAACGTCGCAATTAATGCCTATCGGAAGGTGAAACGTCGACATTAATGCTCATCGAGAGGCGAAACACCATGGATTATGCAACGCCATGGATTATGCATCGCCTGCACAAAGTCAATGTGTGGTCTTTCCCCCTCGGCGGCGACCCCTTTTCCAAGGCCGAGCCCAGTGTTAACCCCCACTCAATGAAATTCTCTGGGTTAAAGAAGTCGGGAGTTTGTTTTATTATTACTCATCACACGCCCGTAACGGCGGCACAAATACAATGAAAAGCTTACAAATCACTCGCACTCGGCTTAAAACTCAAAGTCGGCGCTTCCTTCGGGTTCCCTCTCTCGCTCGGTCGGCCCGATCGGGGAAGGTTCCCCGCCACCAAGCTTCTGACATCGTCAAGCTGGGCCCCCCTCCAATAAAAAAGTCGGAGATGGTCCAAATACCGAATTGCTCGCCCCCTCGATCAAATCGGCGCCTAGAACCAGCTTCAACCTGCGGATCTCCAACTCTTTCTCAACCACGGAGGTGTCCGAGATCGACCAGTCCATCTCGATTACCCACCAGTCCCGATCGACTATGGCTTTCCTTAGATGGGCGACCTCCAAGCCGAGCTCCCTGGACTTATTCATGAAATAATTCACTGTGGTCGCTCGGTCTCGAGCTTGTTTTTGTTGGCAAGCCAAAGCCGTCTCCTTGGCCTCCGGCCCGGCTCGGATCAAGGGGTCCTTGGCGGATATGGGGTCGGCACCCAAGACCCTCTATCAAAAAGACGTAGAAACAACGGGTCACAAAAGAGATAAAGAAGCACAAGTCATGGAGCATCGGCCAAAAATCATCTTTCATTAGTTTCAAAATCATTGTGCTACAAAATGCGGTGGCCAGTCCACGCGGGGCATTTACAAAAATCAAAAAAGAAAAAAGACCTAAACTAAGCTTTGGGGGGGGGGGGGGGGTGTGGCACCTCTTTGTCAGCCGGGTCTCCCCCGACCTCCTCTTGATGAGGATCTCCCATCTCCTCGCCACAGAGTATTGTCGGAAGATCCGGCTACCAGCTATAGTGAAGGTGATCGACTCTCTGGTCCGGATAGATCATCTGGAAATGCTCCTTGGCCCGGTCGTAGGCCTCATCCTGCGCCAGGATCAGGGCATCCGCCATGGTGATCTCCGCCTGCTCTAGGGCCTTCCGCCCCTTCTCCGCTTCTTCCTGAATCTTCTCCTTAAGGCGATCTACGTCCTTCTTGTGGTGGTCGAAGATCGAGGTCATCTGGGCCATGTGGACGGCCTCCATACTCTGAGCCTCCTTTGGCTCGTCCATCACCTTGTTCAATTCGCAGAGGGACTTCTCCGCGTTCCTCCTCTCGATGAGGATCTCCTTCTCCAAGCACTTCTGAAAGTGCTGCCCGTGAAGCATCGCCTGTCCGAGGAAGATGAAGTCAAATGAATCCTACACTCATTACATAATTTGTTATATATAAGAGAGAGAGAGAGAGAGAGAGAGAGAGAGAGAGAGAGAGAGAGATACTAAAAACTCATAGTCGATCATCTAAAAATAAAAATTCAAACCGTTACATTAATCAACTATATATGACTTTAACAAAATTAATAAATTTATTAGAGTAAGTACGTAAACAAAATAATAAGAGTCCATATATATATATATATATATATATATATATATATATATATATATATATATATATATATATATATATATATATCAATTCGGTCCATTCTAATTCATCCTTAGTATATAGAAATATAGAAATTTCAATTAAAACCTTAGAAGATATAACAAAAGGCTTTGAGCATTTGAGTATTACTTTTGTATTCATTACACTAATTTCATATTCATTTGTTAGAAATCTTTATCTCAGGCACTGTAAATCGCATTCCAGGATGATCTGAAACACCCGTTAGGTCATGATCCATGTATTCAAACACCATATAGATGCTCCCCTTGTATTTGTTGCCATCTATGCTTGCAAAATTATTAAGGCATTAGATTTCTCCCAATTAACCCATGGAAAAATTATTAACACTCGGAGAAATAGATGGGGAGAAAAGAATGTGGATAGTTCACCTGGTCTTCCTTGCTTATCCCCTTTCAGGTCCTGAAAAATATTTAAAAGAATAAAATAAGGTCATGGACTATAACTCGAGACATAAATAATGTCTATGTAATAAGGTGTGAGTGGAACATATTCAAGGTATTTGATATGAGTTGTCATTAAATAGTAAGGAGAATAAGCTGGAGAAGTGACAATCTCTTTCAGCTGATTAATATTATCGTGGTGAAGCTTTTTCAAAATTTTTATCTCCCGTATTGCTGTTATAGGGAACTGCAAAATCATAAAACTTTCAGGTAGGACACAGTGGTGAAACATTTTTGGAAGAAAAGATTTATCAAACTGCTATATATAAAATACATACCCCTTCTCTCTCTTTGTCCATTCTATTTTTTTTTTCAGGGCCACTATTTCACCTGTTCTAATTTCTTTTGCCATATACACCTATCTGCAATTTTAAAGATTTCACTGAATTTTAATGATTTTTATTTCACTAAATCAAACTAGATGAGTATTTCCTGATTCCAAATATGTATGTTTGGATATGTGTCAGTCAGACAGAACTTGGCTTCAGAATAATCTTCATGTATGTTGTGGCAATCTTCATGAACTAAAGCCTTCAGTTAATTCTCTTTCACCTAGACAATGTGCATTTCTCATTCCATCTTTTTCTGTCTTCATATTGGTTATGAATGAGAATGACAAGTCGACATTAATTATTAAGATTGTATGTATAGTGTTCCAAACAATCCATATTTCAGTATAATGTAGCAGACTAGCAGTGTACTGCAACACTAGAAGTCATGATGAGATTTTGCAGTAGCAACAATTTTTCCTTATGCCCTTTTGCTCTTCACCGAATAATGGAGTTGTATATATGTTTGGTTTCAACTTAAGAATTTGATTTTTTTTTTTTTTTTTTAAGAATTTGAAAGAAAAAAATTTAAAATATATACCTATCCTGGTGTTTTTACAAACGCCGGGGTAGATTTTACTCAAATTTTTAAAAACGTACGCCGGCATTTTAAAAACGTAGTGAAAGGCGTTGTAAGAAATTGAAAACACCTCTACGCCAGCATTTTTTAAACATCGGGGTAGGTATATACCTATACCAGCATTTTCGAAAAACGCAGGTATAGACCCCTACTCTTTCGCGAAGCTCGATTCCCCGGTGCACATACCAGCATTTCAAAAACACCGGTAGTGGCTACACCGGGGTTTATAAATACCGGGGTATCAAAAAAAAATGCCGGGAAAGACGATTATTGTTGTAGTGGTTGTTCTCAAAGACGCACTGATAGTTTATCCATTTCATGAAAAAAAGGAAGAAATTTTGAGAAGAGTTGATGAGTTTCTGTTGAATTAACAATTGTCAGGTTTATAAGGATGAAGAAAACAAAGTTTGAATGGTAGAGAAGTAAATATTTCAATCTTTTTTGTCCAGTCCATTAAAAAAAACTTAAAATTCTCCATCGTTTTGAGTTTTTTTTAACTATTGAGGTAATTAAGAGAAATGACATATTTTTTGGGACAAATATGAAAATATATATTTGTAAGGGGTATACATGATATTCACGTATTTGTTAAGGACATACATGTTAAAAACCCTTCAGTTTATTATTTTCTATAGTAAATTGTCACTAAATACAAATAGTTGATATTAGATAACTATGTTTGCCCATGGACACATGCCTACATGTCTTTGTTAACGATGTAGTATATGAAAAGTCCTGTAAACACATATAAAAAAAATGTTGGCAAAGCAAATCACATTAAAAAAATGCAGGCAAAACACATGAAGAAGTTAAAAAAAATCCAGCATGCTAGTGTTACTACTAACCATCCAACTGTTGAAAAATGTCTGATTTTGTAGCTCATCCTTTTGCAGAAAAGAGAAGAGATATGAGAGAGAGAGAGAGAGAGAGAGAGATAATAATAATAAAGTGAGAATGATTTATGTTTTGGAGGAAAAACTTTTGGAGAAAAAATTGTCTTTTGGGAAGGTGCATGTGGGCCATTAATTTTGTTTCAATTAAAGAAGAACCACTTGATAGATTTTTTTCGAATTGTATTGTGATTTATTATATAAACTAGGTTGCCCATGGACACGTGTCTACGACACGTTTTCGTGAACGATGCAGCATATGAAAAGACCTGTAAACACATAAAGAAAATACAGGCAAAACACATAATTAAAGAAGTTTTACAAAATTCAGCATGCTAGTGTTACTACTAACTATCCAACTGTTGAAGAATATTTGATTATGTAGCTCCTCATTTCTAAAAAGTGAAGAGATACGAGAGAGAAAGAGAGAGATTTGAAAAGTGAAGAGAGGAGAGAGAGAGAGATAGTAATAAAGTGATGATGATTTATGTTTTGGGAGGAAAAAATTTATTTTTTGAAAAAAAAACTTACGAAGAAAAATATCTTTTGAGATGATGAATGTGAGGCATTAGTTTTATTTCAAAGGAAAATACTTTGATAGTTTTTTCTCAAATTGTCGATTTTTTAAAATATAAATTAGGTAGTCATAATTGTTCACTCTTAACTTCTTTATATCTTACATGTATTCATTTTATTTTATTTTATTTTATTTGTTTAGATACTTGCATTCATTTTGTTGGACAAAGCTTAATGATGAAAAGAGTGATGATGGTGTGTTAGTAAGCATATGCGTCCAATAAGGATTTTTGTGTTCAATGTTAAACTGAAATCAAATTATCATGCATTGTCTAATTTTAACATTCATACAACATGCAATGTTATCACAAAAATAGAAGACATACTTATGCACGACACATGGACAAATCTTCAAAATAATCATCTTGCTTTTGTGCTACTCATGTCATGAATATTAGGCAAAGCTAAATTTAAACAATTAAAATGGGTATTTTGTTCCTTACTTAATACCTTTTTAACTTACTCCACAACAACCCGGTAAAACCTGAAAGATTAAGCACAAGATTTAAGTTTTTTGATGCGGTTTGTTTTTGGCGTGTGGCTGCAACATGTGTGAGTTCTCTCAATTTGTATAGTGTAGGCTGCGGTACTGGCTATATGTTCGACTCTTGGCTAGGAACGGCTCGGAAGTAGCAGGAGTGAGGTGGAGGACGGATGCTCGGCTTGGATTTGTGGGGCTCGGCTCGGTCTTATGTACCTACACTATGCCTAGAAAAACCCAGAGAGATCCCGACGACGGGCCCTTCGACGATCTCGTCAGTCACTGGAAAGCAACAGGAGCTAGAATTTTAAAGTAAAAAGATTGATACCTTGCCAGTGGGGGAGGGGGTCTGGTATTTATAGGCAGAGCAAAACGGGTCTGAGATCCTGCTGAGTCGGGTTTGAAAAAGTTTGCTCGTGGGCCTGACGTGGCAGAAGCCCATGAAGCTCTGGGTTGATCTAATGATCAGGGGAGAGCGGGTTTTGAGGGGATGTGGTGGCCCAGGAGGGGCCACATCATCTGACCCATATTAGGAGCCCCCCAATCCTGGAGGGCTGGATAACCCAGCCGTGTAGGAGTGATTTGCCTCTGTAGGAAGTGCGAAGAGGTATGTACGGCAAAGAATGTGGTTCGTATCTTCCTGGGGAGGACAGCGGGGTAGGATGAAGAGGATCCCGTTGAAGGTATGAGGAACGTTGAGAGCCGAAGAGTGGGGGCTCGCTTAGCCATGCGCTTAGGGTCGGGAGACGAGTCCCCCTGCTTGTGGGAAAAGCTATGGGAACGTCGAGATACGAAGGTAGGGGCTTTCTTAGCCGAGCGTCGAGGGTCGGAAGACGAGCCCCATACTTGTTGGAAAAGCTAAGGGGGGATGTCGAGAGCCGAAAAGTGGGGGCTCGCTTTAGCCGAGAGCCTAGGGTTGGGAGACAGGCCCCCAAGCTTGTTGGAAAAGCTATAGGGAGTTTGAGAGACGAAGGTAGGGGCTCGCTTAGCCGAGCGTCGAGGGTCGAAAGACGATCCCCATACTTGTTGGAAAAGTTATGGGGAATGTCGAGAGCCGAAGGTAGGGGCTCCCTTAGCCGAGCATCGAGGGTCGAAAGACGAGCCTCATACTTGTATGAGTGTAGCTAGTGTGGCTTGTGGTGACATCCGAGCGTCGACCTCCAAACATTGTAGGAGAAGCTTGGAGTGGCTCGCGGTGACATCCGAGCGTCGAGCCCCAAACTTTGTAGGAGAAGCTTGGAGTGGCTCACGGTGACATCCGAGCATCAAACCCCAAACATTGTAGGAGAAGCTTGGAGTGGCTCGCAGTGACATCCAAGCGTCGAGCCCCAATCTTTGTAGTAGAAGCTTAGAGTGGCTAGCGGTGACATCTGAGCGTCGACCCCCAAACCTTGTAGGAGAAGCTTGGAGTGGCTCGCGGTGACATCCGAGCGTCGAGCCTCAATCTTTGTAGGATAAGATTGGAGTTGCTCGCGGTGTCATCCGAGCGTCGAGCCCCAAAACTTGTAGGAGAAGTTTGGAGTGGCTCGCGGTGACATCTGAACGTCGAGCCCCAATCTTTGTAGGAGAAGCTTGGAGTGGCTCGCAGTGACATCCAAGCATCGACCCCCAAACCTTGTAAGAGAAGCTTGATGTGGCTTGCGGTGATATCCGAGCATCGACAACCAAACCTTGGAGGAGAAGCTTGGAGTGGCTCGCTGTGACATCTGAGCATCGAGCCCCAATCTTTGTAGGAGAAGCTTGGAGTGGCTCGCGGTGACATCCGATCGTCGAGCCCTAATATTTGTAGGAGAAGCTTGAAGTGGCTCGCGGTAACATCCGAGCATCGAACCGCGAACCTTGTAGGAGAAGATTGGTGTGGCTCGACCCCCAAACCTTGTAGGAGAAGCTTGGAGTGGCTCGCGGTGACATCCGAGCGTCGAGCCCCAATCTTTGTAGGATAAGATTGGAGTTGCTCGCGGTGTCATCCGAGCGTTGAGCCCCAAACCTTGTAGGAGAAGTTTGGAGTGGCTCGCGGTGACATCTGAACGTCGAGCCCCAATCTTTGTAGGAGAAGCTTGGAGTGGTTCGCAGTGACATCCAAGCATCGACCCCCAAACCTTGTAAGAAAAGCTTGATGTGGCTCGCGGTGATATCCGAGCATCGACAACCAAACCATGTAGGAGAAGCTTGGAGTGGCTCGCTGTGACATCTGAGCGTCGAGCCCCAATCTTTTTAGGAGAAGCTTGGAGTGGCTCGTGGTGACATCCGAGCGTCGAGCCCTAATATTTGTAGGAGAAGCTTTAAGTGGCACGCGGTAACATCCGAGCATCGAACCACAAACCTTGTAGGAGAAGCTTGGTGTGGCTCTCGGTGACATCCGAGCATCGAGCCCCAAACATTGTAGAAGAAGCTTGAAGTGGCTCGCAGGGACATCCGAGTGTCGAGCCCCAATCTTTGTAGGAGAAGCTTGGAGTGGCTTGTAGTAACATCCGAGCGTTGAGCCCCAGTCTTTGTAGGAGAAGCTTGGAGTGGCTCGCGGTGACATCCGAGCGTCGAGCCCCAATCTTTGTAGGAGAAGCTTGGAGTGCCTTGCAGTGACATGTGAGCATCGAACCCCAAACCTTGTTGGAGAAGCTTGGTGTGGCTCGCGGTGACATCCGACCGTTGACCCCCAAACCTTATAGTAGAAGCTTAGAGTGGCTCGCGGTGACATCCGAGCGTCGACCCCCAAACCTTGTAGGAGAAGCTTGGAGTGGCTCGTGGTGACATCCGAGCGTCGAGCCCCAATCTTTGTAAAAAAACTTGGAGTGGCTAGCGGTGACATCCGAGCATCGACCCCCAAACATTGTAGGAGAAGCTTAGAGTGGCTCGCGGTGACATCCGAGCATCGAGCCCTAATCTTTGTAGGATAAGCTTGTAGTGGCTCACAGTGACATCCGAGCGTCGAGCCCCAAATCTTGTAAGAGAAGCTTGGAGTGGCTCGCGGTGACATCCGAGCATCGACCCCCAAACCTTGTAGGAGAAGCTTGGTGGGGCTCGCGGTGACATCCGAGCGTCGACCCCCAAACCTTGTTGAAGAAACTTGGAGTGGCTCACAGTGACATCCGAGCGTCGATCCCCAAACCTTGTAGGAGAAGCTTGCAGTGTCTCGCGGTGACATCCGAGCATCGACCCAATCTTCATAGGAGAAGCTTGTAGTGGCTCGCGGTAACATCCAAGCATCGAGCCCCAATCTTTGTAGGATAAGCTTGGAGTGGCTCGTGGTGACACCCGAGCGTCGATCCCCAAACCTGGTATGAGATGTTTGGAGTGGCTCGCGGTGTCATATGAACATCGACCCGCAAACCTTGCAGGAGAAGCTTGGTGTGGCTCACGGTGACATCCAAGCGTCGACCACCAAATCTTATAGCAGAAGCTTGGAGTGGCTCGCGGTGACATCCGAGAAGCGACCCCCAAACCTTGTAGAAGAAGCTTGGAATGGCTCGCGGGGACATCCGAGCGTCGACGCCAATCTTTGCAGGAGAAGCTTGGAGTGGCTCGCAGTAACATCCGAGCGTCGAGCCCCAATCTTTATAGGATAAGTTTGGAGTGGCTCGCGGTGACATCCGAGCGTCGAGCCCCAATCTTTGTCGGAGAAGCTTCGAGTGGCTCGCGGTGACATCCGAGTGTCGACCCCCAAACATTGAAGGAGAAGCTTGGAGTGGCTCGCGGTGACATCTGAGTGTCGAGCCCCAATCTTTGTAGGTGAAGCTTGGAGTGGCTAGCGGTGACATCGGAGCGTCGACCCCCAAACCTTGTAGGAGAAACTTGCAGTGGCTCACGGTGACATCCGAGCGTCAAACCCTAATCTTTGTAGGATAAGCTTGGAGTGGCTCGCGGTAACATCCGAGCGTCGTGCCCCAAATCTTGTAGGAGAAGCTTGGAGTGGCTCGCGGTGACATCCGAGCGTCGAGCCCCAATCTTTGTAGTATAAGCTTGGAGTGGCTCGCGGTGACATCCGAGCATCGACACCCAAACATTGTAGGCGAAGCATGGTGTGGCTCGCGGTGACATCCGAGCGTCGACCCCCAAACCTTGTAGCAGAAACTTGAAGTGGCTCGCGGTAACATCCGAGCATTGAGCCTCAATCTTTGTAGGAGAAGCTTGGAGTGGCTAGTGGTGACATCCGAGGGTCGACCCCCAAACCTTGTAGGAGAAGCTTGGAGTGGCTCGCGGAGACATCTGAGCGTTGAGCCCCAATCTTTATAGGATAAGGTTGGAGTTGCTCGCAGTGACATCCGAGCGTCGAGCCCCAAACCTTGTAGGAGAAGCTTGGAGTGGATCGTGGTGACATCCAAGCAATGAGCCCCAATCTTTGTAGGAGTAGCTTTGTGTGGCTCGCGCTGACATCCGAGCATCGACCCCCAAACCTTGTAGGAGAAGTTTGGAGTGGCTCGCGGTGACATCCGAGCGTCGACCCCCAAACCTTGTAGCAGAAGCTTGGAGTGGCTCGCGGTGACATCCGAGCGTCGACCCCCAAACCTTGTAGGAGAAGTTTTGAGTGGCTCGCCGGGACATCCGAGCGGCGACCCGCAAACCTTGTAGGAGAATCTTGGATTGGCTCGCGGTGACATCCGAGCGTCGAGCCCCAATCTTTGTAGGATAAGCTTGGAGCGGCTCACTGTGACATCCGAGCATCGGCCCCCAAATCTTGTAGGAGAAGCTTGGAGTGGCTCACGGTGACATCCGAGCGTCGACCCCCAAATCTTGTAGCAGAAGCTTGGAGTGGCTCGCGATGACATCCGAGCGTCGACCCCCAAACCATGTTGAAGAAGTTTAGAGTGGCTTGCGGTGACATCCGAGCGTTGAACCCCAAACCTTGTAGGAGAAGCTTGGAGTGGCTCGCGGTGACATCCGAGCTTCGACCCCAATCTTTGTGGGAGAAGCTTGGAGTGGCTCGCAGTAACATCCGAGCGTCGAGCCCTAATCTTTATAGTACAAGCTTGGAGAGGCTCGTGGTGACATCCGAGCGTCCACCCCAATCTTGGTAGGAGAAGCTTGGAGTGGCTCGCGGTAACATCCGAGCGTCGAGCCCTAATGTTTATAGGATAGGTTTGGATTGGCTCGTGGTGACATCTGAGCGTCGAGCCCCAATCTTTGTAGGAGAAGCTTGGAGGGGCTCATGGTGACTTCTGAGCGTCGACCCCCAAACATTGTAGGAGAAGCTTGGAGTTGCTCACGGTGACATCCAAGTGTCGAGCCCTAATCATTGTTAGAGAAGTTTGGAGTGGCTAGCGGTGACAGTCGATCGTCGACCCCCAAACCTTGTAAGAAAAGCTTGGAGTGGCTCGCGGTGACATCCGAGCATCGAGCCCTAATCTTTGTAGGATAAGCTTAGAGTGGCTCGCGGTGACATCCGAGTGTCGAGCCCCAAACCTTCTAGGAGTAGCTTGGAGTGGCTCGCGGTGACATCCGAGCGTCGAGCCCCAATCTTTGTAGGATAAGCTTGGAGTGGCTCGCGGTGACATCCGAGCATCAACCCCCAAACCTTGTAGGAGAAGCTTGGTGTGGCTCACGGTGACATCCGAGCGTCGGCCCCAATCTTTGTAGGGGATGCTTGGAGTGGCTCGCTGTGACATTCAAGCGTCGTCCCCCAAACCTTGAAGGAGAAGCTTGGAGTGGCTCACGGTGACATCCGAGCATCGACCCCCAATATTTATAGGAAAAGCTTGGAGTGGCTCACGGTGACATCCGAGCGTCGACCCCCAAATTTTTAGGAGGAGCTTGGAGTGGCTCACGGTGTCATCCGAGTGTCGTGTCCTAAACCCCGTAGGAGAAGCTTGGTGTGGCTCGCGGTCACATCCGAACGTCGATCCCCCAAGTTTTTCGGAGAAGCTTGGTTTGGCCCCCAGTGACATCCGAGCATCGAGCCCAAATCTTTGTATGAGAAGCTTGAAGTGGTTCGCTGTGACATCCGAGCATCGAACACCAATCTTTGTAGGAGAAGCTTGGATAGGCTCGCAGTGACATCCAAGCGTCAACCCCCAAACCTTGTAAGAGAAGTTCGGAGTGGATCGCGGTAACCTCCGAGCATCGATCCCCAAACCTTGTAGGGGAAGGTTGGAATGGCTTGCGGTGATATCTGAGCGTCGGGCCCCAATCTTTGTAGGAGAAGCTTGGAGTGGCTCGCAGTGAAATACGAGCATCGACCCCCAAACCTTGTAGGAGAAGCTTGGAATGGCTCGTGGTGACATCCGAGCATCGAGCCCCAATCTTTGTAGGAGAAGCTTGGAGTGGCTTGCGGTGACATCCGAGCGTCGAAACCCAAATTTTTAGGAGGAGCCTGGTGTGGCTCACGGTGTCATCCGAGTGTCAAGTCCCAAACCTTGTAGGAGAAGCTTAGAGTGGCTCGCAGTGACATCCAAGCGTCGAGTCCCAACTTTTTTGGGGAAGCTTGGTGTGGCTCGCGGTGACATCTGATCGTCAGGCCCAAATCTTTGTAGGATAAGATTGGAGTGGCTCGCGGTGACATCCAAGCATCGACCCCCAAACCTTGTAGGCGAAGCTTGGTGTGGCTCTCGGTAACATCGGAGCGTCGACCCCCAAACCTTGTAGCAGAAGCTTGGAGTGGCTCGCGGTGACATCCGAGCATCGACCCCCAAACCTTGTAGAAGAAGCTTGGAGTTGCTTGCGGTGACATCCGAGCGTTGACCCCCAAACCTTGTAAGAGAAGCTTATAGTGGCTCGCGGTGACATCCGTGCGTCGACTCCAATCTTTGTAGGAGAAGCTTGGAGTGGCTCATGGTAACATCCGAGCGTCGAGCCCTAATCTTTATAGGATAAGCTTGGAGTGACTCCCGGTGACATCCGAGGGTCGAGCCCCAATCTTTGTAGGTGAAGCTTGGAGTGGCTCGCCATGACATCCGAGTGTCGATCCCCAAACATTATAAGAGAAGCTTGGAGTGGCTCGCAGTGAAATCCGAGCGTCGAGCACCAATCTTTGTAGGATAAGCTTGCAGTGGCTCGCTGTGACATCCGAGCATCGACCCCCAAACCTTGTAGGAGAAGATTGGTGTGGCGCACGGTGACATCCGAGTGTCAATCCCCAAACCTTGTAGCAGAAGCTTGGAGTGGCTCGCGGTGACATTCGATCCTCGACCCCCAAACCTTGTTGAAGAAGTTTGGAGTGGCTTGCGAGCGTTGAACCCCAAACCTTGTAGGAGAAGCTTGGAGTGGCTCGCGGTGACATCCGAGCGTCGACCACAATCTTTGTGGGAGAAGCTTGGAGTGGCTCGCGGTAACATCTGAGCGTCGAGCCCTAATCTTTATAGGATAAGCTTGGAAAGTCTCGTGGTGACATCCGAGTGTCCACCCCAATCTTGGTAGGAGAAGCTTGGAGTGGCTCGTGTTAACATGCGAGCGTCGAGCCCTAATGTTTATAGGATAAATTTGGATTCGCTCGCGGTGACATCTGAGTGTCGAGCCCCAATCTTTGTAGGAGAAGCTTAGAGGGGCTTGCGGTGACATCCGAGCGTCGACCCCCAAACATTGTAGGAGATGTTTGGAATGGCTAGCGGTGACATCCGATCGTCGAACCCCAAACCGTGTAGGATAAGTTTGGAGTGGCTCACGGTGACATCTGAGCGTCGAGCCCCAAACTTTGTAGGAGAAGCTTGGAGGGACTCGCGGTTACTTCCGAGCGTCGACCCCTAAACATTGTATAAGAAGCTTGGAGTGGCTCACGGTAACATCCAAGCGTCGAGCCCCAGTCATTGTAGAAGATGTTTGGAGTGGCTAGCAGTGACATCCGATCGTCGACCCGCAAACCTTGTAGGAGAAGCTTGGAGTGGCTCGCGGGAACCTCCGAGCGTCGAGCCCCAATCTTTGTAGGATAAGCTTGGAGTGGCTCACGGTGACATCCGAGTGTTGAGCCCCAAACCTTCTTGGTGAAGCTTGGAGTGGCTCGCGGTGATATCCGAGCGTCAAGCCCCAATCTTTGGAGGATAAGCTTGGAGTGGCTGGCGGTGACATCCGAGCATCGAATCCCAATCCTTGTAGGAGAAGCTTGGTGTGGCTCGCTGTGACATCCGAGCGTCGGGCCCCAATCTTTGTAGGGGAGGCTTGGAGTGGCTCGCTGTGACATCCGAGCGTCGTCCCCCAAACCTTGTAGGAGAAGCTTGGAGTGGCTCACGGTGACATCCGAGCGTCGACCCCCAATCTTTGTAGAAGAAGCTTGGAATGGCTCGCGGTGACATCCGAGCGTCGACCCCCAAATTTTTAGGAAGTGCTTGGAGTGGCTCACGGTGTCATCCGAGTGACGTGTCCTAAACCTTGTAGGATAAGCTTGGTGTGGCTCGCAGTGACATCCGAACGTTGATCCCCAAGTTTTTAGGAGAAGTTGGTGTGGCCCAAAGTGACATCCGAACATCGAGCCCCAATGTTTGTAGGAGAAGCTTGGAGTGGCTCGCGGTGATATCCGAGCATCGAACCCCAATCTTTGTAGGAGAAGCTAGGATAGGCTCGCAGTGACATCCGAGCGTCAACCCCCGAACCTTGTAGGAGATGTTTGGAGTGGCTCGCGGTGACCTCCGAGCATCGACCCCAAAACCTTGTAGGAGAAGGTTAGAGTGGCTTGCGGTGACATCTGAGCGTCAGACCCCAATCATTGTAGGAGAAGCTTGGAGTGGCTCGCGGTGAAATACGAGCATCGACCCCCAAACCTTGTAGGAAAAGTTTGGAATGGCTCGTGGTGACATCCGAGCGTCGAGCCCCAATCTTTGTAGGAGAAGCTTGGAGTGGCTCGCGGTGACATCCGAGCATCGAAACCCAAATTTTTAGAGGAGCCTGGTGTGGCTCACGGTGTCATCCAAGCGTCGAGTCCCAAACCTTGTAGGAGAAGCTTGGAGTGGCTCGCGGTGACATCCGAGCATCGAGCCACAACTTTTTTGGGGAAGCTTGGTGTGGCTCGCAGTGACATCTGATCGTCGGGCCCCAATCTTTGTAGGATAAGCTTGGAGTGGCTCGCGGTGACATCAGAGCATCGACCCCTAAACCTTGTAAGAGAAGCTTGGTGTGGCTCTCAGTGACTTCCGAGCATTGACCCCCAAACCGTGTAGCAGAAGCTTGGAGTGGCTCGCGGTGACATCCGAGCATCGACCCCCAAACCTTGTAGAAGAAGCGTGGAGTTGCTTGCGGTGACATCCGAGCGTTGATGCCCAAACCTTGTAGGAGAAGCTTGGAGTGGCTCTCGGTGACATCCGTGCGTCGATCCTAATCTTTGAAGGAGAAGCTTGTAGTGGCTCGTGGTAAAATCCGAGTGTCGACCCCAAAACATTATAGGAGAAGCTTGGAGTGGCTAGCGCTGAAATCCGAGCGTCGAGCCCCAATCTTTGTAGGAGAACTTTGGTGTGGCTAGCGGTGACATCCGAGCGTCGACCCCCAAACCTTGTAGGAGAAGCTTGGAGGGGCTCGCGGTGACATCCAAGCTTCGAGCCCTAATCATTGTAGGAGAAGCTTGGGGTAGCTCACGGTGACATCCGAGCATCGAACCCCAAACCTTGTAGTAGAAGCTTTGTGTTGCTTGCGGTGACATCCGAGCGTCGAGCCCCAAACCTTATAGAAGAAGCTTGGAGTGGCTCGCGGTGACATCCGAGCGTCGAGCCCCAAACTTTGCAGGAGAAGCTTGGAGTGGCTCGCGTGACATCCGACCATCGATCCCCAATCTTTGTAGGAGAAGCTTGGTGTGACTTGCAGTAACATTCGAGCGTCGATCCCCTATCTTTGTAGGAGAAACTTAGAGTGGCTTGTGGTGACATCCGAGCGTCGAGCCCCAATCTTTGTAGGAGAAGCTTGGAGTGGCTCGCGGGGACATCCGAGCATCGAACCCCAAACATTGTAGGAGAAGCTTGGTGTGGCTCGCGGTGACATCCGATTGTCGACCCCCAAACCTTGTAGAAGAAGCTTGGAGTGGCTCGCCATGACATTCGAGCGTCGACCCCCAAACCTTGTAGGAGAAGCTTGGAGTGGCTCGCGGTGACATCTGAGCGTCGATCCCCAATCTTTGCAAGAGAAGCATGGAGTGGCTAGTGGTATCATCCGAGCGTCGAGCCCTAATCTTTATAGGATAAGGTTGGAGTGGCTCGCGGTGACATCCGAGCATCGAGCCCCAATCTTTGTAGGAGGTTCTTGGTGTGGCTCGCGGTGACATCCGAGCATCCACCCCAATCTTTGTAGGAGAAGCTTGGAGTGGCTCGCAGTAACATCCGAGTGTCGAGCCCTAATATTTATACAATAAGCTGGGAGGGGATCGCGGTGACATCCGAGCGTCGACCACCAAACATTGTAGGAGAAGCTTGGAGTGGCTCACGGTAACATCTGAGCGTCGAGCCCTAATCTTTGTAGGAAAAGTTTGGAGTGGCTAGTGGTGACATCCGAGCGTCGACCCCCAAACCTTGTAGAAGAAGCATGGTGTGGCTCGCGGTGACATCCGAGCGTCGAGCCCTAATCTTTCTAAGATTAGCTTGGAGTGGATCACGGTGACATTCGAGCGTCGTGCCCCAAGCCATGTAGGAGAAGCTTGTAGTGGCTCGTGGTGACATCCGAGCGTCGAGCCCCAATCTTTGTAGGATAAGCTTGGAGTGGCTCGCAGTGACATCCGAGCGTCGAGCCCCAATCTTTGTAGGATAAGCTTGGAGTGGCTCGCGGTGACATCCGAGCATCGACCCCCAAACCTTATAGGAGACGGTTGGTGTGGCTCGCTATGACATCCGAGCGTCGGACCCCAATCTTTGCAGGAGAAGCTTGGAGAGGCTCACTGTGACATCCGAGCGTCGACACCCAAACCTTGTAGGAGAAGCTTGGAGGTGCTCGTGATGACATCCGAGCGTCGACCCCTAATCTTTGTAGGAGAAGATTGGAGTGGCTCGCGGTGACATCCGAGCATCGACCCCTAAATTTTTAGGCAGAGCTTGGAGTGGCTCGGGGTGTCATTCGAGTTTTGCATGCTAAACCGTGTAGGAGAAGCTTGGTGTAGCTCAAGGTGACATCCGAGCGTCGATCCCCCGGTTTTTCGGAGAAGCTTGTTGAGGCCCGCGGTGACATCCGAGCGTTGAGCCCCAATCTTTTTAGGAGAAGCTTGGAGTGGCTCGCGGTGACATCTGAGCATCAAACCCCAAACCTTGTAAAAGAAGCTTGGTATGGTTCGTGGTGACATCCGAGTGTCGAGCCCCAAACCTTATAGAAGAAGCTTGGAGTAGCTCGCGATGACATCCGAGCGTCGGGCCCCAAACCTTGAAGGAGAAGCTTGGAGGGGTTCACAGTGACATCCAAGCATCGATCCCCAATCTTTGTAGGAGAAGCTTCGAGTGGCTTGCAGTGACATCCGAGCGTCGAGCCCCATTCTTTGTAGAAGAAGCTTGGACAGGCTCGCAGTGACATCCGAGCGTCAATTCCCAATTCTTGTAGGAGAAGTTTTGAGTGGCTCGCGGTGACCTCCGAACATCAACCTCCAAACCTTGTAGGAGAAGGTTGGAGTGGCTTGCGGTGACATCTGAGCGTCGGGCCCCAATCTTTGTAGGAGAAGCTTGGGGTGGCTCGTGGTGACATCTGAGCATCGACCCCCAAACCTTGTAGGAGATGCTTGGAGTGGCTCGCGGTGACATCCGAGCGTCGAGCCCCAATCTTTGTAGGAGAAGCTTGGTGTGGCTCGCGGTATCATCTGAGCATCAAGTTCCAAACCTTGTAGGAGAAGCTTGGAGTGGCTCGCGGTGACATCCGAGCATCGAGCCCTAAGTTTTTTTAGGAAGCTTGGTGTGGCTCGCGGTGACATCCGATCGTCGAGCCCCAATCTTTGTAGGATAAACTTGGAGTGGCTCGCAGTGACATCCGAGCATCGACCCCCAAACCTTGTAGGAGAAGCTTGGTATGACTCTCGGTGACATCCAAGCGTCGACCCCCAAACCTTGTAGCAGAAGCTTGGAGTGGCTCGCGGTGACATCCGAGCGTCGACCCCCAAACCTTGTAGAAGAAGCTTAGATTTGCTTGCGGTGACATCCGAGCATTGACCCAAAATCTTGTAGGAGAAGCTGGGAGTGGCTCGCGGTGACATCAGTGAGTCGACCCCAATTTTTGTAGGAGAAGCTTGGAGTGGCTCGTGGTAACATCCGAGCATTGAGCCCTAATCTTTATAGGATAAGTTTGGAGTGGCTCGTGGTGACATCCGAGCATCGAGCCCCAATCGTTGTAGGATAAGCTTGGAGTGGCTCACGGTGACATCTGAGCATCGACCCCAAAACCTTATAGAAGACGGTTGGTGTGGCTCGCTATGACATCTGAGCGTCGGACCCCAATCTTTGCAGGAGAAGCTTGGAGTGGCTCGCTGTGACATCCGAGCGTCGACACCCAAACCTTGTAGGAGAAGCTTGGAGGTGCTCGCGATGACATCCGAGCGTCGACCCCTAATCTTTGTAGGAGAAGATTGGAGTGGATCGCGGTGACATCCGAGCGTCGACCCCTAAATTTTTAGGCAGAGCTTGGAGTGGCTAGGGGTGTCATCTGAGTGTTGCATCCTAAACCTTGTAGGAGAAGCTTGGTGTAGCTCACGGTGACATCCGAGCATCGATCCCCTAGTTTTTCGGAGAAGCTTGTTGAGGCCCGCAGTGACATCCGACCGTCGAGCCCCAATCTTTTTAGGAGAAGCTTGGAGTAGTTCGCGGTGACATCCGAACATCGAACCTCAAACCTTGTAGAAGAAGCTTGGTATGGCTCGCGGTGACATCCGAGTGTCGAGCCCCAAACCTTATAGAAGAAGCTTGGAGTGGCTCGCGGTGACATCCGAGCGTCGAGCCCCAAACCTTGTAGGAGAATCTTAGAGTGGCTTGCAGTGACATCCTAGCGTCGAGCCCCAATCTTTGTAGGAGAAGCTTGGAGTGGCTTGCAGTGACATCCGAGCGTCGAGCCCCATTCTTTGTAGGAGAAGCTTGGATAGGCTCGCGGTGACATCCGAGCGTCAATCCCCAAACCTTGTAGGAGAAGTTTGGAGTGGCTCGCGGTGACCTCCGAACATCGACCCCCAAACATTGTAGGAGAAGGTTGGAGTAGCTTGCGGTGACATCTGAGCGTCGGGCCCCAATCTTTGTAGGAGAAGCTTGGAGTGGCTCGCAGTGACATCCGAGCATCGAGCCGCAATCTTTGTAGGAGAAGTTTGGAGTGGCTAGCGGTGACATCCGAGCGTCGACCCCCAAACCTTATTGGAGAAGCTTGGAGTGGCTCATGGTAATATCCAAGCATCGAGCCCCAATCTTTGTAGCAGAAGCATGGAGTGGCTCGCGGTGACATCCGAGCGTCGAGCCCTAATCTTTGTAGGAGAAGCTTGGAGTGGCGTGCGGTGACATCCGAGCATCGAATCCCAAACCTTGTAGGAAAAGCTTGGTATGGCTCGCAGTGACATCCGAGCGTCGAGCCCCAAACCTTATAGAAGAAGCTTGGAATGGCTCGCGGTGACATCCGTGCATCGAGCCCCACACTTTACAGGAGAAGCTTGGAGTGGCTCGCGTGACATCCGAGCGTCGAGCCCCAATCTTTGTAGGAGAAGCTTGGAGTGGCTTGCAGTAACATCCGAGCGTCGATCCCCAATCTTTGTAGAAGAAGCTTGGAGTGGCTTGCGGTGACATCCGAGCATCGAGCCCCAATCTTTGTAGGAGAAACTTGGAGTGCCTCACAGTGACATCCGAGCATCGAACCCAAAACCTTGTAGGAGATGCTTGGTGTGGCTCGCGGTGACATCTTATTGTCGACCCCCAAACCTTGTAGAAGAACCTTGGAGTGGCTCGCCGTGATATCCGAGCATCGACCCCCAAATCTTATAGTAGAAGCTTGGAGTGGCTCGCGGTGACATCCGAGCATCGACCCCCAAACCTTGTAAGGGAAGCTTGGAGTGGCTCGCAGTGACAACCGAGTGTCGAGCCCCAATCTTTATAGGATAAGCTTGGAGCGGCTCGCTGTGACATCCGACCATCGACCCCCAAACATGTAGGAGAAGCTTGGTGTGGCTCGCGGTGACATCTGAGCATCGACCCCCAAACCTTGTTGAAGATGTTTGGAGTGGCTTGCGGTGACATCCGAGCGTTGACCCCCAAACCTTGTAGGAGAAGCTTGGAGTGGCTCACGGTGACATCCGAGTGTTGACCCCAATCTTTGTGGGAGAAGCTTGGAGTAGCTCGCGGTAACATCCGAGCATCGAGCCCTAATCTTTATAGGATAAGCTTGGAGTGGCTCGCGGTGACATCCGAGCATCGAGCCCCAATCTTTGTAGAAGAAGCTTAGTTTGGCTCGCGGTGACATTCGAGCGTCCACCCCAATCTTTGAATGAGAAGCTTGGAGTGGTTCGTGGTTACATCCGAGCGTCGAGCCCTAATCTTTATAGGATAAGCTTGGAGTGGCTCGCGGTGACATCCGAGCGTCGAGCTCCAATCTTTGTAGGAGAAGCTAGGAGGGGATCGCGGTGACATCCGAGCGTCAACCCCCAAACATTGTAGGAGAAGTTTGGAGTGGCTCACAGTGATATCTGAGCGTCGAGCCCTAATCTTTGTAGGAGAAGTTCGGAGTGACTAGCGGTGACATCCGGGCGTCGGCCCCCAAACCTTGTAGGAGAAGTTTGGAGTGGCTCGCGGTGACATCCGAGTGTCAAGCCCCAATCTTTGTAGGATAAGCTTGGAGTGGCTCGCGGTAACATCCGAGCGTCGTGCCCCAAACCTTGTAGGAGAAGCTTGGAGTGGCTCGCGGTGACATCCGAGCGTCGAGCCCCAATCTTTGTAGGATAAGCTTGGAGTGGCTCGCGGTGATATCCGAGCATTGAACCCCAAACCTTGTAGGAGTAGCTCGGTGTAGCTCGCTGTGACATCCGAGCATCGGGCCCCAATCTTTGCAGGAGAAATTTGGAGTGGCTCGCTGTGACATCCGAGCGTCGACCCCAAAACCTTGTAGGAGAAGCTTGCATTGGCTCGCGGTGACATCCGAGCGTCGACCCCCAATCTTTGTAGGAGAAGCTTGGCATGGCTCGTGGTGACATCCGGGCATCGACCCCCAAATTTTTAGGAGAAGCTTGGAGTGGCTCACGGTGTCATCCGAGTGTTGTGTCCTAAACCTTGTAGGAGAAGCATGGTGTGGCTCGCGGTGACATCCTAGCGTCGATACCCAAGTTTTCAGGAGAAGCTTGGTGTGGCCCGCGGTGACATCCGAGCGTCGATCCCCAATCTTTGTAGGAGAAGGTTGGAGTGGCTCGCGGTGACATCCGAACATCGAACCTCAAACCTTGTAGAAGAAGCTTGGTATGGCTCGCGGTGACATCCGAGTGTCGAGCCCCAAACCTTATAGAAGAAGCTTGGAGTGGCTCGCGGTGACATCCGAGCGTCGAGCCCCAAACCTTGTAGGAGAATCTTAGAGTGGCTTGCAGTGACATCCTAGCGTCGAGCCCCAATCTTTGTAGGAGAAGCTTGGAGTGGCTTACAGTGACATTCGAGCATCGAGCCCCAATCTTTATAGGAGAAGCTTGGATAGGCTCGCGGTGACATCCGAGCGTCAACCCCCAAACCTTGTAAATGAAGTTTGGAGGGGCTCGCGGTGACCTCCGAGCATCGACCCCCAAACCTTGTAGGAGAAGGTTGGAGTGGCTTGCGATGACATCCGAGCGTCGAGCCCCAATCATTGTAGGAGAAGCTTGGAGTGGCTCGCAGTGACATCTGAGTGTCAAGCCCTAATCTTTGTAGGAGAAGCTTGAAGTGGCTCGCGGTGACATCTGAGCGTCGACCCCCAAAGTTTTAGGAGGAGCCTGGTGTGGCTCACGGTGTCATCCGAGCGTCGAGTCCCAAACCTTGTCGGAGAAGCTTAGAGTGCCTCGCGATGACATCCGAGCGTCGAGCCCCAAGCTTTTAGGGGAAGCTTGGTGTGGCTCGCGGTGACACCCGATCGTCGAGCCCCAATCTTTGTAGGAGAAGCTTGGAGTGGCTCGCGGTGACATCTGAGCGTCGACCCCCAAACCTTGTAGGAAAAGCTTGGAGTGGCTCATTGTGTCATCCGAGCGTCGAGCCCCCAAACCTTGTTGGAAAAGCTTTGGTGTTGAAAAGGGTGTAATACTCGAGTTGTTGGCCACGTGTTAGAGCCATTGTACCGGGTGATAGGGCTGAGGGTAAAGAGGTAATTTTTCATTTTAGGCTGACATCATGGGTGTGGAAATCGAAGCATTTCAGATCCTTGCAGTCATTAGATCTTGATGATCAATATCCAACGGTCAAATCTTCTCGTGGAATTCGAGGAGTCCCTTTTGCTATTATAAATCTTCCCCTTCCCTTCGTTTCTTCACCTTGCACTCAATCCCTAGACAACAGGAGTTTCTTTTATATCCATTGGCGACCATTTTTGGGTGATCTTCCCATTTCCCGGTATATCAGGTTAGTATTCTTGTTTCGTAATGTCACTTTCTCAGTCCGGCTCCGAGGCAAGCACTTCAGGTTGTGATGTGGAGGAAGTCCAGGCGACGTCGACATCTTAGTCTCTTGATGACTATGAAGTGAAGGAAGAGGTCCAGTCGGATTTAGGATCGGGAGGCAAAGGTGTCGTGATTTATGACGTGCCCTCCTTACGAATCTGTAGGTCGGAAGAGGAGCTTGTTGAGGAGGGCGAGCATGAGGAAAGAGGCTCCGAGGGAGAGGAGTTTGCTGAGGAGGGTGAGCATGAGGAAGGAGGCCCCGAGGGAGAGGAGTTTGTTGAGGAGGGTGAGCATGAGGAAGGAGGCCCCAAGGGAGAGGAAATGGTTGAGGAGGACGACCAGGAGGGGTCCGAACGAGAAACCGAGGGAGGCGACAATTGGGGAGAAGGGGAAGGAGGAACCGCGGGAGAGGTAGCTGCAGAAGAAACACATCTTCCACCTCTGCCTCCGTTATCGACCCCATCTCCGGAGAGGAAGACTTGCCCCCGTAGGAGAAAGAGAAAGTGAATTTGTCCCGATAGCCCGGCCGAGCCAGACAAATACGGACCCGAGCCTGGGTTCAAGTTTTTCCCTTTGTCTAGTAAAAACCCAGTGTCGATCAGGATGTATCCCAATGACATGGAGGGGCTTCTCGCGTTTACTTCCTTGCTGCGGGACTCGGGTCGGTCCATGATTAAGATGGACAGCGTCCAGTGTGTTTTGAGGGCGGACTACCTGCCTATCTTATGGGTGGCCTACTTCATTCCGAAGGAATTCAAACTTCTGGTGCCGATCCCTGGAATTCGTCCAACCGCAATGCTGGAGTCGAGCTTCTGCATGTTTCCCGATGATGCCTTCGTCTCGGGATTGAGGCTACCATTGCACCCGTTCATTGAGAGGGTCTTGAAGTAGAGAGAACTGAGTCCAATGCAGTATGGGCCCAACTCGTGGAAACACCTGGTCTGCTTCATTCTGAAGTGCCAAGAGAACGGGATCAAACCGAGGCTTATGTACTTCCGTACCATCCTAGGGATGAGCTCGCTCGGAAATATGGAGGGGATTTTTTAACTCTCGCCACGTCCTTAAAAGAGGGTGATGCACGGCCACCCGGACTCTATTAAAGGATGGAAGGCGAAGTACTTTATCATCCGGAGTGAGAAACTTTGGAAAATTCCAACTGTTTGGAATTTCAGTAGGCCAAACCATAAGCCCCCGATGCATAGTGACTTGACGGATAAAGAGTGGGCGAATGTAGAGAAGATTGTGAAAGGTCATAGCATAGGTTAGCCGCATGTCACGGAGCTACATCTTTCCCCAGCCGACTGAGCCCAGCCAACCCTAGTATGTTTTTGTTTCTAATCTGTTTATCTTCCTGCTTTCGTGTTAACATTTTTTCTTTTTTCCTTTTTGTAGAGATTACGCAAAAGGAGCTCGACAACCGACAGGACTTGGTGGCTTTGGCCTCCAAGAGGAGGGCCGATCAGAAAAAGAAGGCCGCCTCGGCCGCAGGGCCCAATAAAGGGCAGCCTCAGGTTCAACGAAGGAACCGTCCCGAAGAGAACGAAGAGAATGGAGAGGTCGACGAAGGAACTGGGGGCGAGCTTCGGTAGTAAGAAAGTGGCTGTCGTCTTGGAGAAGGGGCTCCCTCCACTTCGTCCCAACGCCGAGGAGATGGTGGGTAGGCAGAGCATGAAGCCGCACGCCCCGGGGTGGGGGGTCAAGGCCGACGACACCCTGATTGAGGGACCGGTGGCACTGAATATGGTAGAGCATCTTGCCACAGAGCGAGATCGGATGACTCTGGTAGTGGAGACGTCCGAGATGGCCTACATGAGGTGGGCTCAGGTGCACATTTCGGTAAGTATTTGGCCTTCGCTTTATGTTTAGAATTTAGGGATTTTTCTAACTTGATCTTCCTCGGCAAAGCGTTACTTCATGGGCAACACTTCCACAAGTGCCTGGAGAAGGAGGTCCTTGTCCTTGTCGAGAGGAAGAACACCAAGAAGTATTTTCGTGAGGCGACTCGTTTGAAAGACGAGCTAATGGAGTCCCATTCAGCCCAACCGAGCTTCCAAGCTCAGATGGCCTCACTGCAAAACCATCACTCGAACGAGCTAGCGCATTTTCGGGCTAAGGCCAAGGTGGAGGCTGAGGAGCAGCAGAACACCTTGGCAGACACTCTGATCCTGGCTCAGGACGAAGCCTACGCTAAGGCCAAGGAGCACTTCCTGCAGCTCTACCCGGAGGCTCGGGTCGACCACCTCCACTTCGGGTGGAAGCTTCCCATGCATCCGCTGACACCCAGCAGTGAGGATGAGGAGGAGATGATGGCAAGGGTGATCCGGCTGACGAAGAGGTGTCGTCCCCCTCTAAAAAGTAATTTAGGAATTTTTACTTCCTTTTGACTTGTATTTGCCTCGCGAGGACTGGCCACCGCTTTTTGTAACCCAAAATTTTGAATTTATAAAAGAAAAGATTTTTGGCCGATCCTCTGTGACTTGTATTTTTTCGCAAGCTTCTTTAGTGACCCATTGTTTTTTCCTTCTTCTTGATAGACGCACGACACCATCAGCGCCGACCTATGTTTCGCAGAGGTCTTCCGGCTCCGAAATGAGCTGGGGCCCAAGGAGAGTGTGCTGACTCGCCATCGTAAGCAGGCTCGTGATCGAGAGGCCGCGGTAAACTATTTTATGAACAAGTCTGAGGAGCTCAGCCTAGAAGCTGCTCGCTTGAGGAAGGCCATAGCCGACCGGGACTGGGAGAGAGTCGAGACGAACTGGTCAATCTCGGATGCCTCCACACGGTGACCGACTTCGGAGTCCTTTCTTCATGATGACTTCGTAGAGAAGGATTTGGAGATTTGGATGTTCAAGCTTATGCCAGGTACGGGTCATCATTAGCTCGGTCCGTTCAAGGGAGCAAGCTGTTATGTATTGGGTCCTTCTCCGACCTTTTAACTGGGCACGGCGAGGCCTGCCGACGCGCAGTTCTGTTGCCAGGATGTCCTTACTAGCCGCACAGGTGGAGCATGCGGGGGGAAGGTCTCGCTCCGGAGGGCTTGAGGCGGGTGGCGTCGACCACGACGGTCTCGTGGGAAGCACTGAGTTCGATTTTTATACCGAGTGATTTGTAATATATTTATTGTATTGTGTGGTCATTCACGGTGTTTCATGAGTAATAACACTTCGATCTCTTAACTTTGATAATATGTCAAGTGAGATTGGCAGGAGCATAGCTCAAGGCCATTGCTGAGTGTGGATTTGCTTGAGGTCGATGTCGAACCCCCTTGTCATTTTTTAGAAAGCTGGAATGAGTGTAGTTGGAGGTCATCACCAAGCGTAAAGGTCGTAGGTCTTGAAAAAGCTGAGGCCTTGCTCGAGATTGATGCCGAGCCCCATACCTTAGGAGAAGCAGGCGTGAGTGTAGCTAGAGGTCATCGCCGAGCATAAAGGTCGCAGAGCTTGAAAAAACAAAGGCCTTACTCAAGATCGATGCCGAGCCCCCATACCTTAGGAGAAGCTGGCATGAGTATAGCTAGAGGTCATCGCCGAGCATAAAGGTCGCAGGGCTTGAAAAAGCTAAGGCCTTACTTGAGATCGATGCCGAGTCCCCATACTTGTTCTAAGATAGGTAGTATGAGTGTAGCTGGAGGTCATCGCTAAGCGTAAAGGTCACAGGGCTTGAAAAAGCCGAGGTCTTGCTTGAGGTCGATGCCGAGCCTCCATACCTTAGGAGAAGCTGGCATGAGTGTAGCCAGAGGTCATCGCCAAGCGTAAAGATCACAGGGCTTGAAAAAGCCAAGGCCTTGCTCGAGGTCGATGCCGAGCCTCCAAACATATTCTAAGATAGGTAGTATGATTGTATCTAGAGGTCATCGCCGAGCATAAAGGTCGCAGGGCTTGAAAAAGCCAAGACCTTGCTCGAGGTTGATGTCGATCCCCCATACCTTAAGAGAAGTTGGCATGAGTGTAGCTAGAGGTCATCACCGAGCGTAAAGGTTGCAGGGCTTGAAAAAGCTAAGGCCTTGTTCGAGGTCGATGCCGAGCCCCCATACCCGTTCTCAGATAGGTAGTATGAGTGCAGCTAGAGGTCATCGCCGAACGTAAAGGTCACAGGGCGTGAAAAAGCCAAGGCCTTGCTCGAGGTCGATGTCGAGCCCCCATACCTATTCTAAGATAGGTAGTATGAGTGTAGCTGGAGGTCATCGCCGAGCATAAAGGTTACAGGACTTGAAAAAGCCAAGACCTTGCTCGAGGTCGATGCCGAGCCCTTATACCTTAGGAGATGTTACTCCCCGCATATAGCACTTAATAGATGACGTTTCACCATCCGATAAAAATTAATGGGGATGTTTCATATTCCGTCGTTTGGGCTCCCCGATGTCATAAATGCACCTCTGGTGGGCTATATAATCCCCATCCCCTTACTAGTAGTTCATCAGAAAATCATGAAAACCCGTCGCCGGTGGCTTTCCTACCACCCACTGACAATTCATGGTCACGGCTCAGAGGACCGTTTACCCCGAGTTGTCAGTGGGTGAGAGGTGAGTCGATCCCGGGGGCGGGGCTCGGGGTGCTTGCCGAAGGTGGGCGCCCTAAAGCAAACTTTTGGTCGAGAGTCCTGGATCGGTGGCTCCCCTGCCACCCTCTGAGAATTCGGGGTTTCGGCTCTGAGGGCCGTTTAACCCGAGCTGTCAACGGGTGAGAGGTGGGTCGACCCAAGGTTCGAGGCTCGGGGCTCGGGGCGTTTGCCGAAGGTGAGCGCCTTAAATCTTAAAGCAAATTTTTGGGTCGGGGGGAGAGTTGGACATTCGAGCGTCGAGCCCCAGGTTTGTAGAAGGAGCTTGGTATGGCTCGCGGTGACATCCGAGCGTCGAGCCCCAATTTTTAGGAGGAGCTTGGTGTGGCTCGCGTTATCATCCGAGCGTCGAGTCACAAACCTTGTAAGAGAAGTTTGGTGTGGCTCGCGGTGACATCCGAGTGTCGAGCCCCAAGTTTTTAGGGGAAGCTTGGTGTAGCTCGCAGTGACATCCGAGCGTCGAGTCCCAAACCTTGTAGAAGAAGTTTGGTGTGGCTCGCGGTGACATCCGAGCGTCGAGCCCCAAGTTTTTAGGGGAAGCTTGGTGTGACTCGCGGTGACATCCAAGCTTCGAGTCCCAAGTTTTTAGGGGAAGCTTGGTGTGGATCGCGGTATCATCCGAGCGTCGAGTCCCAAACTTGTAGGAGAAGTTTGGTGTGGCTCGCGGTGACATCCAAGCGTCGAGCCCCAAGTTTTTAGGGGAAGCTTGGTGTGGCTCGCAGTGACATCCAAGCGTTGAGTCTCAAACCTTATAGGAGAAGTTTGGTGTGGCTCGTGGTGACATTCGCGCGTCGAGCCCCAAGTTTGTAGGGGAAGCTTGGTGGCTCGCGGTGACATTCGAGCGTAGAGTCCCAAGTTTTTAGGGAAAGCTTGGTGTGGCTCGCGGTGACATTCGACCGTCAAGCCCCAAGTTTTTAAGGAAAGCTTGGTGTGGCTCGTGGTGTCATCCGAGCGTCGAGCCCAGAAAAGCCTGGTGTGGCTCGTGGTGTCAGCCAAGCGTCGAGCCCCAAGTTTGTAGGAGGAGCTTGGTGTGGCTCGCAATGTCATCCGAGCGTCGAGCCCCAAACCTTGTAGGAGAAGTTTGGTGTGGCTCGCGATGATATCCGAGCATCGAGCATCAAGTTTTTAAGAGAAGTTTGGTGTGGCTCGTGGTGACATCAGAGCGTCGAGCCCCAAGTTTTTAGGGGAAGCTTAGTGTGGCTCGTGGTGTCATCCGAGCGTCAAGCCCCAAACTTATTTTTAAAAAAGCTGGCATGAGGCCAAAAAGGGGTAAACGATTACATCATATTGACTTTACAAAATAGGGCATGAGGTGCCGATTACATCTTATAATTTACAAAAGGGAATCTACAAAGGGCTAATCCTTCCTTTTGAGAAATTTGATTAGGTGCTCCGCGTTCCAGGGTCTTTTCACAGTCTTGCCCTTCGAGTCGGTGGGGCGGTATCTGCCGGGGCGTACAACTTCAGAAAACTTGTATGGGCCTTCCCAGTTTGGTACCAGTTTTCTCTTTTGGCCGGGGTTCGATACCGCTATATTTCGGAGGATGAGGTCCTTTAGCTTGATGTTGGTGGGGCGTACCCTTTTGTTGTAGAACCTCTCGATCCTCTGCTGGTATGTGCTATTCCTAATGGCAGATTTTTCTCTGACCTCGTCTATGAGGTCCAAATTGGCACGCAACTGCGCCGAGTTACTTTCTTCATCAAAGGCCATGATTCGGGGCGAAGGGAGCCCGATCTCGAATGGAATTACTACCTCCGTACCGTAAGTTAGATTGAATGCCAACTCTCCCGTGGGGATCCTCTTCGTCATTCGATGGGCCCAGAGAACACTCGGTAACTTGTCGACCCATAGTCCCTTGGAAGAATTATCAAGCTGTTTCTTCAGACCGTCAAGGATCTGGCGGTTCGCATTCTCGGCCTGAACGTTCGACTGTAGGTGGCACCCCGAAGAGAAGCATTACTGGATTCCGAGTTCCTCTCAGAACTTTCTAAAATTCTTACTCGCAAACTGGGTCCCATTATCCGTAATTAGTATGTGTGGAATTCCGAACTGACATATGGTGTGTTTCCAGAAGAAATGCTGAGTCTGCTGCTCGGTGATCGTGGCCAGGGGCTCGGCCTCGATCCACTTTGTGAAGTTGCCGATCGCTACTATCAGGAACTTTCTTTGGCCCGTTGCATTCGAAAAGGGGCCTACCAGGTCCATCCCCCACATGGCAAAGGGGGTCGGACTGGCCAGGGAGTGGAAGTTTGCTTGTGGAACCCTTCTTACCGAGGAGAATCTTTGACAAGGAACGCACTTTTTGACCAGGACCAGGGTATCTTACAACATCGCGGACCAGTAATACTCGTGGTTCAAAGCCTTTCAGACAAGTGATCGGCTTCCCATGTGGCACTCGCCAATTCCTTCGTAAAACTCCTTGAGAGCATACCTGGCCTCGTTAAGGGTTAAGTAGCGGAGGTAAGGTCTTCTGTCCATCATTGTGTACGAGCATTTGAAGAGGACTTCGTTGATCATGGTGAACCTTTCCGAGCGGACCCTGATCCGCCTTGCTTCGGCTCGGTCTTGGGGGAGCTTTCCTTCGATCAGAAACTTTCTGATGGGAGTGGTCCAATCGTTCGGCTGAGCTCCGTTGTCTATACAGAGGGTCTCGGGGAGGTCGATACTCAGCTTCAGGAGCACTTCGATCAGAACGGTGCGGTCGAGGCCTTCAAACGACAAGGAGGCTAACTTCGATAGGGCATTGGCCTGGGCGTTCTGCTCTCTTGGGATCCTTAAGACTGCAAAATCGTCAAAGGATGTCAAGAGCCACTGGACCACGGCCAAATACTGGATCATCTGATCGTCACGGGCCTCGTACTCTCCGGTGATCTGATTGACCACAAGCTGAGAGTCGCTGAAGGTCCTAATTTGTCAGGTGCCTGCCTGGTGTGCTAGGGTGAGCCCTGCGATCATAGCTTCATATTTCGCCTCGTTATTAGAGGCCGGAAAATTGAGGCGGAGGGATATTGGAGAAGGAAGTTGTCGGGTCCTCGCAAAATGATGCTTGTGCCACTCCCCGCTTCGCAAGAAGAGCCGTCGACGTAAATTTCTCACGTCTGGTCGGCCACCCCACTTTCGGGTTGCTCAGAGATGGTGCATTTCGTGATGAATTCGGTGAGGGCCTGTCTCTTGATTGTTGTCCTTAGTTGATAGCCGATGTCGTATTGACTTAGCTCGACCGACTACTTGACCAAACGGCCGGAGCTCTTGGGTTTGTGCAGGACAGCCTTTAGAGGCTGGTCCATGAGGACCTGAATCGAGTGTGCCTGAAAATAAGGGCGGAGCTTCAGTGCGGTCAGAACCAGGGCGTATGCCACCTTCTCCATTTTCGCATATCTAGTCTTGGCCGAGAGCAGGACTTTGCTTACATAGTACAACGGCTTTTGGGCTCCATCTTCTTCTCGAACGAGAACAACATTGAATACGCTTTTCGAGGCCGAAAGATAAAGCCAGAGAGGCTCGCCCGGCTCGGGTTTGCTAAGGAGCGGAGGATTGGCGAGGTATTCTTTTAGTTGGGCAAACTCCTCCTACTGCTGAGTGTCCCATTCGAAGCATCTGGTTCCGCTCAGAGCCTTAAAGAACGGGAGTGACTTCTCTCTGGACTTGAAGAGGAAATGGTCGATGGCTGCCAGTCTTCCCGTAAGTCGCTGGACTTCCTTGATGTTTCTCGGAGGGGCCATGTCTATTATGGCCCGGATCTTCTCGGGGTTCGCCTCGATGCCACGCTGGTTGACAACGTACACGAGAAATTTGTCCGAGGAGACGCCGAACGCACACTTGGTCAGATTTAGCCTCATATTGTTGGTCCGAAGGATGCCAATGGTTTCTTCCAGGTCGGCGACGTGGTCCTGTCATTGTTAGCTTTTGAAGAGCATATCTTCGATGTACACTTCCATGTTGCAACCGATCTGATCCTTGACGACTCGGTTGACGAGCCTCTGATAGGTAGCACCGACGTTCTTCAGCGCGAAGGGCATAACCCGGTAGCAATAGAGACCTTGGTCGGTGATGATAGACATCTTGGCTATATCAGGGGGGAACATCCGGATCTGGTTGTAGCCCGAGAAGGCATCCATGAAGGACAGGAGCTCCTGACCTGATGTTGCATCGATCAGAGCATCGATGCTGGAGAGAGAGAAAGGATCTTTGGGGCATGCCTTGTTGAGATTCGTAAAGGTTATGCAAATCCTCCAACTCCTGCTGGCCTTTCTCACCATTACGACGTTCGCTAGCCATTCGGGATAGCTGACCTCTTGGATGAACTGGGCAGACAATAGTTTGTCTACCTCCGTTTTCACAGCTTACTGCCTCTCCGGGGCAAACTTACGTCGCTTTTGGACGATCTGCTTCAATCCAGGGACCACGCATAGTCTGTGCATGATCAGGTCTTCGGAGATCCGTGGCATATCGAATGGCTTCCAAGCAAAGAGGTCGACGTTGCGGCGAACGCAGTTGATTAGGTCGGACGCGAGGGAGCAGCTCATGCAGAACCATTTCGACTTGTCTCCTGTCTCGAACGAGACTTCTTCCAGTTTGTCCGCAGGTTCGGGCTCTGGTTGGCTCCTTTCGAGTTGCAGTTCGACGACGTCCAGGGGAAACACACCACCTCCTACCACCGTCATATAGCACGATCGTGTACCCTTTTGGATCCCCCGAACGACCCCGACACC